>CAWVQA010000569.1:1362500-1966000 GCA_963932145.1 Acanthosepion lycidas | reverse complement strand
ATGACTGGGATTTCCATGAAAAAGGTTGTGGGCACAAAATGCGTGATCACTGTACATTTCTCTTCTGTTTCCCATTACTATTTCTATTTTACTTCCTCAATTTAGCATTATGGACAGGGAAAGACCTAATCTAAGATCTGCAAAAAAATTTTTTGCCTTCAAATTTATACCGTGATCGTAGCATGCCTGGACTCGACTCATATGACTGGGATTTCCATGAAAAAGATTGTGGGCACAAAATGCGTGATCACTGTAAATTTCTCTTCTGTTTCCCATTACTATTTCTATTTTACTTCCTCAATTTAGCATTATGGACAGGGAAAGATCTAATCTAAGATCTGCAAAAAAATATTTTGCCTTCAAATTCATACCGTGATCGTAGCATGCCTGGACTCGACTCATATCACTGGGATTTCCATGAAAAAGATTGTGGGCACAAAATGTGTGATCACTGTACATTTCTCTTCTGTTTCCCATTACTATTTCTATTTTATTCCTCAATTTAGCATTATGGACAGGGAAAGACCTAATCTAAGATCTGCAAAAAAATATTTTGCCTTCAAATTCATACCGTGATCGAAGCATGCCTGGACTCGACTCATATGACTGGGATTTCCATGAAAAAGATTGTGGGCACAAAATGCGTGATCACTGTACATTTCTCTTCTGTTTCCCATTACTATTTCTATTTTACTTCCACAATTTAGCATTATGGTGAGGGAAAGACCTAATCTAAGATCTGCAAAAAAATATTTTGTCTTCAAATTCATACCGTGATCGTAGAATGCATGGACTCGACTCATATGACTGGGATTTCCATGAAAAAGATTGTGGGCACAAAATGCGTGATCACTGTACATTTCTCTTCTGTTTCCCATTACTATTTCTATTTTACTTCCTCAATTTAGCATTATGGACAGGGAAAGTCCTAATCTAATATCTGCAAAAAAATATTTTGCCTTCAAATTGATACCGTGATCGTAGCATGCCTGGACTCGACTCATATGACTGGGATTTCCATGAAAAAGATTGTGGGCACAAAATGGGTGATCACTGTACATTTCTCTTCTGTTTCCCATTACTATTTCTATTTTACTTCCTCAATTTAGCATTATGGACAGGGAAAGACCTAATCTAATATCTGCAAAAAAATATTTTGCCTTCAAATTCATACCGTGATCGTAGCATGCCTGGACTCGACTCATATGACTGGGATTTCCATGAAAAAGATTGTGGGCACAAAATGGGTGATCACTGTACATTTCTCTTCTGTTTCCCATTACTATTTCTATTTTACTTCCTCAATTTAGCATTATGGACAGGGAAAGACCTAATCTAATATCTGCAAAAAAATATTTTGCCTTCAAATTCATACCGTGATCGTAGCATGCCTGGACTCGACTCATATGACTGGGATTTCCATGAAAAAGATTGTGGGCACAAAATGCGTGATCACTGTACATTTCTGTTCTGTGTCCCATTACTATTTCTATTTTACTTCCTCAATTTAGCATTATGGACAGGGAAGACCTAATCTAAGATCTGCAAAAAAATATTTTCCCTTCAAATTCATACCGTGATCGTAGCATGCCTGGACTCGACTCATATGACTGCGATTTCCATGAAAAAGATTGTGGGCACAAAATGCGTGATCACTGTACATATCTCTTTTATTTCCCATTAGTATTTCTATTTTACTTCCTCAATTTAGCATTATGGACTGGGAAAGACCTAATCTAAGATCTGCAAAAAAATATTTTGCCTTCAAATTCATACTGTGATCGTAGCATGCCTTGACTCGACTCATATGACTGGGATTTCCATGAAAAAGATTGTGGGCTCAAAATGTGTGATCACTGTACATTTCTGTTCTGTTTCCCATTACTATTTCTATTTTATTCCTCAATTTAGCATTATGGACAGGGAAGACCTAATCTAAGATCTGCAAAAAAATATTTTCCCTTCAAATTCATACCGTGATCGTAGCATGCCTGGACTCGACTCATATGACTGGGATTTCGATGAAAAAGATTGTGGGCACAAAATGCGTGATCACTGTAAATTTCTCTTCTGTTTCCCATTACTATTTCTATTTTACTTCCTCAATTTAGCATTATGGACTGGGAAAGACCTAATCTAAGATCTGCAAAAAAATATTTTGCCTTCAAATTCATACTGTGATCGTAGCATGCCTTGACTCGACTCATATGACTGGGATTTCCATGAAAAAGATTGTGGGCACAAAATGCGTGATCACTGTACATTTCTCTTCTGTTTCCCATTACTATTTCTATTTTACTTCCTCAATTTAGCATTATGGACAGGAAAGACCTAATCTAAGATCTGCAAAAAAATATTTTGCCATCAAATTCATACCGTGATCGTAGCATGCATGGACTCGACTCATATGACTGGGATTTCCATGAAAAAGATTGTGGGCACAAAATGGGTGATCACTGTACATTTCACTTCTGTTTCCCATTACTATTTCTATTTTACTTCCTCAATTTAGCATTATGGACAGGGAAAGACCTAATCTAAGATCTGCAAAAAAATATTTTGCCTTCAAATTCATACCTTGATCGTAGCATGAATGGACTCGACTCATATGACTGGGATTTCCATGAAAAAGATTGTGGGCACAAAATGGGGGATCACTGTACATTTCTCTTCTGTTTCCCATTACTATTTCTATTTTATTTCCTCAATTTAGCATTATGGACAGGTAAAGACCTAATCTAAGATCTGCAAAAAAATTTTTTGCCTTCAAATTCATACCGTGATCGTAGCATGCCTGGACTCGACTCATATGACTGGGATTTCCATGAAAAAGATTGTGGGCACAAATTGCGTGATCACTGTACATTTCTCTTCTGTTTCCCATTACTATTTCTATTTTACTTCCTCAATTTAGCATTATGGACAGGGAAAGACCTAATCTAAGATCTGCAAAAAAATTTTTTGCCTTCAAATTTATACCGTGATCGTAGCATGCCTGGACTCGACTCATATGACTGGGATTTCCATGAAAAAGATTGTGGGCACAAAATGCGTGATCACTGTAAATTTCTCTTCTGTTTCCCATTACTATTTCTATTTTACTTCCTCAATTTAGCATTATGGACAGGGAAAGATCTAATCTAAGATCTGCAAAAAAATATTTTTCCTTCAAATTCATACTGTGATCGTAGCATGCCTTGACTCGACTCATATGACTGGGATTTCCATGAAAAAGATTGTGGGCACAAAATGCGTGATCACTGTACATTTCTCTTGTTTCCCATTACTATTTCTATTTTACTTCCTCAATTTAGCATTATGGACAGGAAAGACCTAATCTAAGATCTGCAAAAAAATATTTTGCCATCAAATTCATACCGTGATCGTAGCATGCATGGACTCGACTCATATGACTGGGATTTCCATGAAAAACATTGTGGGCACAAAATGGGTGATCACTGTACATTTCACTTCTGTTTCCCATTACTATTTCTATTTTACTTCCTCAATTTAGCATTATGGACAGGGAAAGACCTAATCTAAGATCTGTAAAAAAATATTTTGCCTTCAAATTCATACCGTGATCGTAGCATGCATGGACTCGACTCATATGACTGGGATTTCCATGAAAAAGATTGTGGGTAGAAAATGTGTGAACACTGTAAATTTCTCTTCTGTTTCCCATTACTATTTCTATTTTACTTCCTCAATTTAGCATTATGGACAGGTAAAGACCTAATCTAAGATCTGCAAAAAAATTTTTTGCCTTCAAATTCATACCGTGATCGTAGCATGCCTGGACTCGACTCATATGACTGGGATTTCCATGAAAAAGATTGTGGGCACAAAATGCGTGATCACTGTACATTTCTCTTCTGTTTCCCATTACTATTTCTATTTTACTTCCTCAATTTAGCATTATGGACAGGGAAAGACCTAATCTAAGATCTGCAAAAAAATTTTTTGCCTTCAAATTTATACCGTGATCGTAGCATGCCTGGACTCGACTCATATGACTGGGATTTCCATGAAAAAGATTGTGGGCACAAAATGCGTGATCACTGTAAATTTCTCTTCTGTTTCCCATTACTATTTCTATTTTACTTCCTCAATTTAGCATTATGGACAGGGAAAGATCTAATCTAAGAACTGCAAAAAAATATTTTGCCTTCAAATTCATACCGTGATCGTAGCATGCCTGGACTCGACTCATATCACTGGGATTTCCATGAAAAAGATTGTGGGCACAAAATGTGTGATCACTGTACATTTCTGTTCTGTTTCCCATTACTATTTCTATTTTATTCCTCAATTTAGCATTATGGACAGGGAAAGACCTAATCTAAGATCTGCAAAAAAATATTTTCTCTTCAAATTCATACCGTGATCGTAGCATGCCTGGACTCGACTCATATGACTGGGATTTCCATGAAAAAGATTGTGGGCACAAAATGGCTGATCACTGTACATTTCTCTTCTATTTCCCATTACTATTTCTATTTTACTTCCTCAATTTAGCATTATGGACAGGGAAAGACCTAATCTAATATCTGCAAAAAAATATTTTGCCTTCAAATTCATACCGTGATCGTAGCATGCCTGGACTCGACTCATATCACTGGGATTTCCATGAAAAAGATTGTGGGCACAAAATGCGTGATCACTGTACATTTCTGTTCTGTTTCCCATTACTATTTCTATTTTACTTCCTCAATTTAGCATTATGGACAGGGAAAGACCTAATCTAAGATCTGCAAAAAAATATTTTCCCTTCAAATTCATACCGTGATCGTAGCATGATTGGACTCGACTCATATGACTGGGATTTCCATGAAAAAGATTGTGGGCACAAAATGCGTGATCACTGTACATTTCTGTTCTGTTTCCCATTACTATTTCTATTTTACTTCCTCAATTTAGCATTATGGACAGGGGAAAACCTAATCTAAGATCTGCAAAAAAATATTTTCCCTTCAAATTGATACCGTGATCGTAGCATGCCTGGATTCGACTCATATGACAGGGATTTCCATGAAAAAGATTGTGGGCACAAAATGCGTGATCACTGTACATATCTCTTCTATTTCCCATTACTATTTCTATTTTACTTCCTCAATTTAGCATTATGGACAGGGAAAGACCTAATCTAAGATCTGCAAATAAATATTTTGCCTTCAAATTCATACCGTGATGGTAGCATGCATGGACTCGACTCATATGACTGGGATTTCCATGAAAAAGATTGTGGGCAGAAAATGTGTGAACACTGTAAATTTCTCTTCTGTTTCCCATTACTATTTCTATTTTACTTCCTCAATTTATCATTATGGACAGGGAAAGACCTAATCTAAGATCTGCAAAAATTATTTTGCCTTCAAATTCATACCGTGATCGTAGCATGCATGGACTCGACTCATATGACTGGGAATTCCATGAAAAAGATTGTGGGCACAAAATGGGTAATCACTGTACATTTCTTTTCTGTTTTCCATTACTATTTCTATTTTACTTCCTCAATTTAGCATTATGGACAGGGAAAGACCTAATCTAAGATCTGCAAAAAAATATTTTGCCATCAAATTCATACCGTGATCGTAGCATGCATGGACTCGACTCATATGACTGGGATTTCCATGAAAAAGATTGTGGGCACAAAATTCGTGATCACTGTACATTTCTCTTCTGTTTCCCATTACTATTTCTATTTTACTTCCTCAATTTAGCATTATGGACAGGGAAAGACCTAATCTAAGATCTGCAAAAAAATATTTTGCCTTCAAATTCATACCGTGATCGTAGCATGCATGGACTCGTCTCATATGACTGGGATTTCCATGAAAAAGATTGTGGGCAGAAAATGTGTGATCACTGTACAATTCTCTTCTGTTTCCCATTAGTATTTCTATTTTACTTCCTCAATTTAGCATTATGGACAGGGAAAGACCTAATCTAAGATCTGCAAAAAAATATTTTGCCTTCAAATTCATATCGTGATCGTAGCATGACTGGTCTCGACTCATATGACTGGGATTTCCATGAAAAAGATTGTGGGCACAAAATGCGTGATCACTGTACATTTCTCTTCTGTTTCCCATTAATATTCTATTTTACTTCCTCAATTTACCATTATGGACAGGGAAAGACCTAATCTAAGATCTGCAAAAAAATATTTTGCCTTCAAATTCATACCGTGATCGTAGCATGCCTGGACGCGACTCATATGACTGGGATTTCCATGAAAAAGATTGTGGGCACAAAATGGGTGATCACTGTACATTTCTCTTCTATTTCCCATTAGTATTTCTATTTTACTTCCTCAATTTAGCATTATGGACTGGGAAAGACCTAATCTAAGATCTGCAAAAAAATATTTTGCCTTCAAATTCATACCGTGATCGTAGCATGCCTGGTCTCGACTCATATGACTGGGATTTCCATGAAAAAGATTGTGGGCACAAAATGCATGATCACTGTACATTTCTCTTCTGTTCCCCATTACATTTTCTATTTTACTTCCTCAATTTAGCATTATGGACAGGGAAAGACCTAATCTAAGATCTGCAAAAAAATATTTTGCCTTCAAATTCATACCGTGATCGTAGCATGCATGGACTCGACTCATATGACTGGGAATTCCATGAAAAAGATTGTGGGCAAAAAATGGGTGATCACTGTACATTTCTCTTCTGTTTCCCATTACTATTTCTATTTTACTTCCTCAATTTAGCATTATGGACAGGAAAGACCTAATCTAAGATCTGCAAAAAAATATTTTGCCATCAAATTCATACCGTGATCGTAGCATGCATGGACTCGACTCATATGACTGGGATTTCCATGAAAAACATTGTGGGCACAAAATGGGTGATCACTGTACATTTCACTTCTGTTTCCCATTACTATTTCTATTTTACTTCCTCAATTTAGCATTATGGACAGGGAAAGACCTAATCTAAGATCTGTAAAAAAATATTTTGCCTTCAAATTCATACCGTGATCGTAGCATGCATGGACTCGACTCATATGACTGGGATTTCCATGAAAAAGATTGTGGGTAGAAAATGTGTGAACACTGTAAATTTCTCTTCTGTTTCCCATTACTATTTCTATTTTACTTCCTCAATTTAGCATTATGGACAGGGAAAGACCTAATCTAAGATCTGCAAAAAAATTTTTTCCCTTCAAATTTATACCGTGATCGTAGCATGCCTGGACTCGACTCATATGACTGGGATTTCCATGAAAAAGATTGTGGGCACAAAATGCGTGATCACTGTAAATTTCTCTTCTGTTTCCCATTACTATTTCTATTTTATTCCTCAATTTAGCATTATGGACAGGGAAAGACCTAATCTAAGATCTGCAAAAAAATATTTTGCCTTCAAATTCATACCGTGATCGTAGCATGCCTGGACTCGACTCATATCACTGGGATTTCCATGAAAAAGATTGTGGGCACAAAATGTGTGATCACTGTACATTTCTGTTCTGTTTCCCATTACTATTTCTATTTTATTCCTCAATTTAGCATTATGGACAGGGAAAGACCTAATCTAAGATCTGCAAAAAAATATTTTCTCTTCAAATTCATACCGTGATCGTAGCATGCCTGGACTCGACTCATATGACTGGGATTTCCATGAAAAAGATTGTGGGCACAAAATGGCTGATCACTGTACATTTCTCTTCTATTTCCCATTACTATTTCTATTTTACTTCCTCAATTTAGCATTATGGACAGGGAAAGACCTAATCTAATATCTGCAAAAAAATATTTTGCCTTCAAATTCATACCGTGATCGTAGCATGCCTGGACTCGACTCATATCACTGGGATTTCCATGAAAAAGATTGTGGGCACAAAATGCGTGATCACTGTACATTTCTGTTCTGTTTCCCATTACTATTTCTATTTTACTTCCTCAATTTAGCATTATGGACAGGGAAAGACCTAATCTAAGATCTGCAAAAAAATATTTTCCCTTCAAATTCATACCGTGATCGTAGCATGCCTGGACTCGACTCATATGACTGGGATTTCCATGAAAAAGATTGTGGGCACAAAATGCGTGATCACTGTACATTTCTGTTCTGTTTCCCATTACTATTTCTATTTTACTTCCGCAATTTAGCATTATGGACAGGGGAAAACCTAATCTAAGATCTGCAAAAAAATATTTTCCCTTCAAATTGATACCGTGATCGTAGCATGCCTGGATTCGACTCATATGACAGGGATTTCCATGAAAAAGATTGTGGGCACAAAATGCGTGATCACTGTACATATCTCTTCTATTTCCCATTACTATTTCTATTTTACTTCCTCAATTTAGCATTATGGACAGGGAAAGACCTAATCTAAGATCTGCAAATAAATATTTTGCCTTCAAATTCATACCGTGATGGTAGCATGCATGGACTCGACTCATATGACTGGGATTTCCATGAAAAAGATTGTGGGCAGAAAATGTGTGAACACTGTAAATTTCTCTTCTGTTTCCCATTACTATTTCTATTTTACTTCCTCAATTTATCATTATGGACAGGGAAAGACCTAATCTAAGATCTGCAAAAATTATTTTGCCTTCAAATTCATACCGTGATCGTAGCATGCATGGACTCGACTCATATGACTGGGAATTCCATGAAAAAGATTGTGGGCACAAAATGGGTAATCACTGTACATTTCTTTTCTGTTTTCCATTACTATTTCTATTTTACTTCCTCAATTTAGCATTATGGACAGGGAAAGACCTAATCTAAGATCTGCAAAAAAATATTTTGCCATCAAATTCATACCGTGATCGTAGCATGCATGGACTCGACTCATATGACTGGGATTTCCATGAAAAAGATTGTGGGCACAAAATTCGTGATCACTGTACATTTCTCTTCTGTTTCCCATTACTATTTCTATTTTACTTCCTCAATTTAGCATTATGGACAGGGAAAGACCTAATCTAAGATCTGCAAAAAAATATTTTGCCTTCAAATTCATACCGTGATCGTAGCATGCATGGACTCGTCTCATATGACTGGGATTTCCATGAAAAAGATTGTGGGCAGAAAATGTGTGATCACTGTACAATTCTCTTCTGTTTCCCATTAGTATTTCTATTTTACTTCCTCAATTTAGCATTATGGACAGGGAAAGACCTAATCTAAGATCTGCAAAAAAATATTTTGCCTTCAAATTCATATCGTGATCGTAGCATGACTGGTCTCGACTCATATGACTGGGATTTCCATGAAAAAGATTGTGGGCACAAAATGCGTGATCACTGTACATTTCTCTTCTGTTTCCCATTAATATTCTATTTTACTTCCTCAATTTACCATTATGGACAGGGAAAGACCTAATCTAAGATCTGCAAAAAAATATTTTGCCTTCAAATTCATACCGTGATCGTAGCATGCCTGGACGCGACTCATATGACTGGGATTTCCATGAAAAAGATTGTGGGCACAAAATGGGTGATCACTGTACATTTCTCTTCTATTTCCCATTAGTATTTCTATTTTACTTCCTCAATTTAGCATTATGGACTGGGAAAGACCTAATCTAAGATCTGCAAAAAAATATTTTGCCTTCAAATTCATACCGTGATCGTAGCATGCCTGGTCTCGACTCATATGACTGGGATTTTCATGAAAAAGATTGTGGGCACAAAATGCATGATCACTGTACATTTCTCTTCTGTTTCCCATTACATTTTCTATTTTACTTCCTCAATTTAGCATTATGGACAGGGAAAGACCTAATCTAAGATCTGCAAAAAAATATTTTGCCTTCAAATTCATACCGTGATCGTAGCATGCATGGACTCGACTCATATGACTGGGAATTCCATGAAAAAGATTGTGGGCACAAAATGGGTGATCACTGTACATTTCTCTTCTGTTTCCCATTACTATTTCTATTTTACTTCCTCAATTTAGCATTATGGACAGGGAAAGACCTAATCTAAGATCTGCAAAAAAATATTTTGCCATCAAATTCATACCGTGATCGTAGCATGCATGGACTCGACTCATATGAATGGGATTTCCATGAAAAAGATTGTGGGCACAAAATGGGTGATCACTGTACATTTCTCTTCTGTTTCCCATTACTATTTCTATTTTACTTCCTCAATTTAGCATTATGGACAGGGAAAGACATAATCTAAGATCTGCAAAAAAATATTTTGCCTTCAAATTCATATCGTGATCGTAGCATGCCTGGACTCGACTCATATGACTGGGATTTCCATGAAAAAGATTGTGGGCAAAAAATGGGTGATCACTGTACATTTCTCTTCTATTTCCCATTAGTATTTCTATTTTACTTCCTCAATTTAGCATTATGGACTGGGAAAGACCTAATCTAAGATCTGCAAAAAAATATTTTGCCTTCAAATTCATACCGTGATCGTAGCATGCATGGACTCGTCTCATATGACTGGGATTTCCATGAAAAAGATTTTGCGCAGAAAATGTGTGATCACTGTAAATTTCTCTTCAGTTTCCCATTACTATTTCTATTTTACTTCCTCAATTTAGCATTATGGACAGGGAAAGACCTAATCTAAGATCTGCAAAAAAATATTTTGCCTTCAAATTCATACCGTGATCGTAGCATGCATGGACTCGACTCATATGACTGGGATTTCCATGAAAAACATTGTGGGCACAAAATGGGTGATCACTGTACATTTCTCTTCTGTTTCCCATTACTATTTCTATTTTACTTGCTCAATTTAGCATTATGGACAGGGAAAGACCTAATCTAAGATCAGCAAAAAAATATTTTGCCTTCAAACTCATACCGTGTTCGTAGCATGCATGGACTCGACTCATATGACTGGTATTTCCATGAAAAAGATTGTGGGCAGAAAATGTGTGATCACTGTACAATTCTGTTCTGTTTCCCATTAGTATTTCTATTTTACTTCATCAATTTAGCATTATGGACAGGGAAAGACCTAATCTAAGATCTGCAAAAAAATATTTTGCCTTCAAATTCATATCGTGATCGTAGCATGCCTGGACTCGACTCATATGACTGGGATTTTCATAAAAAAGATTGTGGGCACAAAATGGGTGATCACTGTACATTTCTCTTCTATTTCCCATTAGTATTTCTATTTTACTTCCTCAATTTAGCATTATGGACTGGGAAAGACCAAATCTAAGATCTGCAAAAAAATATTTTGCCTTCAAATTCATACCGTGATCGTAGCATGCCTGGACTCGACTCATATGACTGGGATTTCCATGAAAAAGATTGTGGGCACAAAATGCGTGATCACTGTACATTTCTCTTCTGTTTCCCATTACTATTTCTATTTTACTTCCTCAATTTAGCATTATGGACAGGGAAAGACCTAATCTAAGATCTGCAAAAAAATATTTTGCCTTCAAATTCATACCGTGATCGTAGCATGCCTGGACTCGACTCATATGACTGGGATTTCCATGAAAAAGATTGTGGGCACAAAATGCGTGATCTCTGTACATTTCTCTTCTTTTTCCCATTACTATTTCTATTTTACTTCCTCAATTTAGCATTATGGACAGGGAAAGACCTAATCTAAGATCCGCAAAAAAATATTTTGCCTTTAAATTCATACCGTGATCGTAGCATGCCTGGACTCGTCTCATATGACTGGGATTTCCATGAAAAAGATTGTGGGCACAAAATGCGTGATCACTGTACATTTCTCTTCTATTTCCCATTAGTATTTCTATTTTACTTCCTCAATTTAGCATTATGGACAGGGAAAGACCTAATCTAAGATCAGCAAAAAAATATTTTGGCTTCAAATTCATACCGTGATCGTAGCATGCATGGACTCGACTCATATGACTGGGATTTCCATGAAAAAGATTGTGGGCACAAAATGCGTGATCTCTGTACATTTCTCTTCTGTTTCCTCTTTATATTTCTATTTTACTTCCTCAATTTAGCATTATGTACAGGGAAAGACCTAATCTAAGATCTGCACAAAAATATTTTTCCCTTCAAATTCATACCGTAATCGTACCATGCATGGACTCGACTCATATGACTGGGATTTCCATGAGAAAGATTGTGGACCGAAAATGGGTGATCACTGTACATTTCTCTTCTGTTTCCTATTGATATTTCTATTTTACCTCCTCAATTTAGCATTATAGACAGGGAAAGACCTAATCTAAGCTCTGCACAAAAATATTTTGCCTTCAAATTCATACCGTGATCATAGCATGCATGGACTCGACTCATATGACTGGGATTTCCATGAAAAACATTGTGGGCACAAAATGGGTGATCACTGTACATTTCTCTTCTGTTTCCCATTACTATTTCTATTTTACTTCCTCAATTTAGCATTATGGACAGGGAAAGACCTAATCTAAGATCAGCAAAAAAATATTTTGCCTTCAAACTCATACCGTGTTCGTAGCATGCCTGGACTCGACTCATATGACTGGGATTTCCATGAAAAAGATTGTGGGCACAAAATGGGTGATCACTGTACATTTCTCTTCTATTTCCCATTAGTATTTCTATTTTACTTCCTCAATTTAGCATTATGGACTGGGAAAGACCTAATCTAAGATCTGCAAAAAAATATTTTGCCTTCAAATTCATACCGTGATCGTAGCATGCCTGGACTCGACTCATATGACTGGGATTTCCATGAAAAAGATTGTGGGCACAAAATGCGTGATCACTGTACATTTCTCTTCTGTTTCCCATTACTATTTCTATTTTACTTCCTCAATTTAGCATTATGG
Source organism: Acanthosepion lycidas (assembly GCA_963932145.1). NCBI lineage: Eukaryota > Metazoa > Mollusca > Cephalopoda > Sepiida > Sepiidae > Acanthosepion > Acanthosepion lycidas. The sequence continues at coordinate 1,953,239 of CAWVQA010000569.1, read as the reverse complement.
ACAGGGAAAGACCTAATCTAAGATCTGCAAAAAAATATTTTGCCTTCAAATTCATACCGTGATCGTAGCATGCATGGACTCGTCTCATATGACTGGGATTTCCATGAAAAAGATTTTGCGCAGAAATTGTGTGATCACTGTAAATTTCTCTTCTGTTTCCCATTACTATTTCTATTTTACTTCCTCAATTTAGCATTATGGACAGGGAAAGACCTAATCTAAGATCTGCAAAAAAATATTTTGCCTTCAAATTCATACCGTGATCGTAGCATGCATGGACTCGACTCATATGACTGGGATTTCCATGAAAAACATTGTGGGCACAAAATGGGTGATCACTGTACATTTCTCTTCTGTTTCCCATTACTATTTCTATTTTACTTCCTCAATTTAGCATTATGGACAGGGAAAGACCTAATCTAAGATCAGCAAAAAAATATTTTGCCTCCAAATTCATACTGTGATCGTTGCATGTATGGACTCGACTCATATGACTGGGATTTCCATGAAAAAGATTGTGGGCAGAAAATGAGTGATCACTGTACATTTCTCTTCTGTTTCCTAGTTATATTTATATTTTACTTCCTTCATTTAGCGTTATGGACAGGGAAAAACCTAATCTAAGATCTGCAAAAAAATATTTTGCCTACAAATTCATACCGTGATCGTAGCATGCATGGACTCGACTCATATGACTGGGATTTCCATGAAAAAGATTGTGGGCACAAAATGGGTGATCACTGTACATTTCTCTTCTGTTTCCTATTTATATTTCTATTTTACTTCCTCAATTTAGCATTGTGTACAGGGAAAGACCTAATCTAAAATCAACACAAAAATATTTTGCCTTCAAGTTCATACCGTGATCGTAGCATGCATGGACTCGACTCATATGACTGGGATTTCCATGAAAAAGATTGTGGGCAGAAAATGGGTGATCACTGTACATTTCTCTTCTGTTTCCTATTTATATTTATATTTTACTTCCTTCATTTAGCATTATGGATAGGGAAAGACCTAATCTAAGCTCTGCACAAAAATATTTTGCCTTCAAATTCATACCGTGATCGTAGCATGCATGGACTCGACTCATATGACTGGGATTTCCATGAAAAAGATTGGGGGAAGAAAATGGGTGATCACTGTACATTTCTCTTCTGTTTCCTATTTATATTTATATTTTACTTCCTTCATTTAGCATTATGGACAGGGAAAGACCTAATCTAAGCTCTGCAAAAAAATATTTTGCCTTCAAATTCATATCGTGATCGTAGCATGCCTGGACTCGACTCATATGACTGGGATTTCCATGAAAAAGATTGTGGGCACAAAATGGGTGATCACTGTACATTTCTCTTCTATTTCCCATTAGTATTTCTATTTTACTTCCTCAATTTAGCATTATGGACTGGGAAAGACCTAATCTAAGATCTGCAAAAAAATATTTTGCCTTCAAATTCATACCGTGATCGTAGCATGCCTGGACTCGACTCATATGACTGGGATTTCCATGAAAAAGATTGTGGGCACAAAATGCGTGATCACTGTACATTTCTCTTCTGTTTCCCATTACTATTTCTATTTTACTTCCTCAATTTAGCATTATGGACAGGGAAAGACCTAATCTAAGATCTGCAAAAAAATATTTTGCCTTCAAATTCATACCGTGATCGTAGCATGCATGGACTCGTCTCATATGACTGGGATTTCCATGAAAAAGATTTTGCGCAGAAATTGTGTGATCACTGTAAATTTCTCTTCTGTTTCCCATTACTATTTCTATTTTACTTCCTCAATTTAGCATTATGGACAGGGAAAGACATAATCTAAGATCTGCAAAAAAATATTTTGCCTTCAAATTCATACCGTGATCGTAGCATGCATGGACTCGACTCATATGACTGGGATTTCCATGAAAAACATTGTGGGCACAAAATGGGTGATCACTGTACATTTCTCTTCTGTTTCCCATTACTATTTCTATTTTACTTCCTCAATTTAGCATTATGGACAGGGAAAGACCTAATCTAAGATCAGCAAAAAAATATTTTGCCTCCAAATTCATACTGTGATCGTTGCATGTATGGACTCGACTCATATGACTGGGATTTCCATGAAAAAGATTGTGGGCAGAAAATGAGTGATCACTGTACATTTCTCTTCTGTTTCCTAGTTATATTTATATTTTACTTCCTTCATTTAGCGTTATGGACAGGGAAAAACCTAATCTAAGATCTGCAAAAAAATATTTTGCCTTCAAATTCATACCGTGATCGTAGCATGCATGGACTCGACTCATATGACTGGGATTTCCATGAAAAAGATTGTGGGCAGAAAATGGGTGATCACTGTACATTTCTCTTCTGTTTCCTATTTATATTTATATTTTACTTCCTTCATTTAGCATTATGGATAGGGAAAGACCTAATCTAAGCTCTGCACAAAAATATTTTGCCTTCAAATTCATACCGTGATCGTAGCATGCATGGACTCGACTCATATGACTGGGATTTCCATGAAAAAGATTGGGGGCAGAAAATGGGTGATCACTGTACATTTCTCTTCTGTTTCCTATTTATATTTATATTTTACTTCTTTCATTTAGCATTATGGACAGGGAAAGACCTAATCTAAGCTCTGCAAAAAAATATTTTGCCTTCAAATTCATACCGTGATCGTAGCATGCATGGACTCGACTCATATGACTGGGATTTCCATGAAAAAGATAGTGGGCAGAAAATGGGTGATCACTGTACATTTTTCTTCTGTTTCTTATTTATATTTATATTTTACTTCCTGAATTTAGCATTATGGACAGGGAAAGACCTAATCTAAGATCTGCAAAAAAATATTTTGCCTTCAAATTCATACCGTGATCGTAACATGCATGGACTCGACTCATATGACTGGGATTTCCATGAAAAAGATTGTGGGCAGAAAATGGGTGATCACTGTACATTTTTCTTTTTCCTATTTATATTTCTATTTTACTTTCTTCATTTAGCATTATGGACAGGGAAAGACCTAATCTAAGCTCTGGAAAAAAATATTTTGGCTTCAAATTCATACTGTCATCGTTGCATGTATGGACTCGACTCATATGACTGGGATTTCCATGATAAAGATTGTGGGCAGAAAATGGGTGATCACTGTACATTTCTCTTCTGTTTTCTATTTATATTTATATTTTACCTCCTCAATTTAGCATTATGGACAGGGAAAGACCTAATCTAAGATCTGCAAAAAAATATTTTGCCTTCAAATTTATACCGTGATCGTAGCATGCATGGACTCGACTCATATGACTGGGATTTAAATGCAAAAGATTGTGGGCCGAAAATGGGTGATCACTGTACATTTCTCTTCTGTTTCCTATTTATATTTCTATTTTACCTCCTCAATTTAGCATTATGGAAAAGGAAAGACCTAATCTAAGCTCTGCTCAAAAATATTTTGCCTTCAAATTCATAACGTGATCATAGCATGAATGAACACGACTCATATGACTGGGATTTCCATGAAAAAGATGGTGGGCCGAAAATGGGTGATCACTGTACATTTCTCTTCTGTTTACTATATATATTTCTATTTTACTTCCTCAATTTAGCATTATGGACAGGGAAAGACCTAATCTAAAATATGTACAAAAATATTTTATTTTGCCTTCAAATTCATACCGTGATCGTAGCATGCATGGACTCGACTCATATGACTGAGATTTCCATGGAAAAGATTGTGGGCCGAAAATGGGTGATCACTGTACATTTCTCTTCTGTTTCCTATATATATTTATATTTTACTTCCTCAATTTAGCATTATGGACAGGGAAAGACCTAATCTAAAATATGTACAAAAATATTTTATTTTGCCTTCAAATTCATACCGTGATCGTAGCATGCATGGACTCGACTCATATGACTGAGATTTCCATGGAAAAGATTGTGGGCCGAAAATGGGTGATCACTGTACATTTCTCTTCTGTTTCCTATATATATTTATATTTTACCTCCTTCATTTAGCATTATGGATAGGGAAAGACCTAATCTAAGATCTGCACAAAAATATTTTGCCTTCAAATTCATACCATGATCGTAGCATGCATGGACTCGACTCATATGACTGGGATTTCCATGAAAAAGATTGGGGGAAGAAAATGGGTGATCACTGTACATTTCTCTTCTGTTTCCTATTTATATTTATATTTTACTTCCTTCATTTAGCATTATGGACAGGGAAAGACCTAATCTAAGCTCTGCAAAAAAATATTTTGCCTTCAAATTCATATCGTGATCGTAGCATGCCTGGACTCGACTCATATGACTGGGATTTCCATGAAAAAGATTGTGGGCACAAAATGGGTGATCACTGTACATTTCTCTTCTATTTCCCATTAGTATTTCTATTTTACTTCCTCAATTTAGCATTATGGACTGGGAAAGACCTAATCTAAGATCTGCAAAAAAATATTTTGCCTTCAAATTCATACCGTGATCGTAGCATGCCTGGACTCGACTCATATGACTGGGATTTCCATGAAAAAGATTGTGGGCACAAAATGCGTGATCACTGTACATTTCTCTTCTGTTTCCCATTACTATTTCTATTTTACTTCCTCAATTTAGCATTATGGACAGGGAAAGACCTAATCTAAGATCTGCAAAAAAATATTTTGCCTTCAAATTCATACCGTGATCGTAGCATGCATGGACTCGTCTCATATGACTGGGATTTCCATGAAAAAGATTTTGCGCAGAAATTGTGTGATCACTGTAAATTTCTCTTCTGTTTCCCATTACTATTTCTATTTTACTTCCTCAATTTAGCATTATGGACAGGGAAAGACCTAATCTAAGATCTGCAAAAAAATATTTTGCCTTCAAATTCATACCGTGATCGTAGCATGCATGGACTCGACTCATATGACTGGGATTTCCATGAAAAACATTGTGGGCACAAAATGGGTGATCACTGTACATTTCTCTTCTGTTTCCCATTACTATTTCTATTTTACTTCCTCAATTTAGCATTATGGACAGGGAAAGACCTAATCTAAGATCAGCAAAAAAATATTTTGCCTCCAAATTCATACTGTGATCGTTGCATGTATGGACTCGACTCATATGACTGGGATTTCCATGAAAAAGATTGTGGGCAGAAAATGAGTGATCACTGTACATTTCTCTTCTGTTTCCTAGTTATATTTATATTTTACTTCCTTCATTTAGCGTTATGGACAGGGAAAAACCTAATCTAAGATCTGCAAAAAAATATTTTGCCTTCAAATTCATACCGTGATCGTAGCATGCATGGACTCGACTCATATGACTGGGATTTCCATGAAAAAGATTGTGGGCACAAAATGGGTGATCACTGTACATTTCTCTTCTGTTTCCTATTTATATTTCTATTTTACTTCCTCAATTTAGCATTGTGTACAGGGAAAGACCTAATCTAAAATCAACACAAAAATATTTTGCCTTCAAGTTCATACCGTGATCGTAGCATGCATGGACTCGACTCATATGACTGGGATTTCCATGAAAAAGATTGTGGGCAGAAAATGGGTGATCACTGTACATTTCTCTTCTGTTTCCTATTTATATTTATATTTTACTTCCTTCATTTAGCATTATGGATAGGGAAAGACCTAATCTAAGCTCTGCACAAAAATATTTTGCCTTCAAATTCATACCGTGATCGTAGCATGCATGGACTCGACTCATATGACTGGGATTTCCATGAAAAAGATTGGGGGCAGAAAATGGGTGATCACTGTACATTTCTCTTCTGTTTCCTATTTATATTTATATTTTACTTCTTTCATTTAGCATTATGGACAGGGAAAGACCTAATCTAAGCTCTGCAAAAAAATATTTTGCCTTCAAATTCATACCGTGATCGTAGCATGCATGGACTCGACTCATATGACTGGGATTTCCATGAAAAAGATAGTGGGCAGAAAATGGGTGATCACTGAACATTTTTCTTCTGTTTCTTATTTATATTTATATTTTACTTCCTGAATTTAGCATTATGGACAGGGAAAGACCTAATCTAAGATCTGCAAAAAAATATTTTGCCTTCAAATTCATACCGTGATCGTAACATGCATGGACTCGACTCATATGACTGGGATTTCCATGAAAAAGATTGTGGGCAGAAAATGGGTGATCACTGTACATTTTTCTTTTTCCTATTTATATTTCTATTTTACTTTCTTCATTTAGCATTATGGACAGGGAAAGACCTAATCTAAGCTCTGGAAAAAAATATTTTGGCTTCAAATTCATACTGTCATCGTTGCATGTATGGACTCGACTCATATGACTGGGATTTCCATGATAAAGATTGTGGGCAGAAAATGGGTGATCACTGTACATTTCTCTTCTGTTTTCTATTTATATTTATATTTTACCTCCTCAATTTAGCATTATGGACAGGGAAAGACCTAATCTAAGATCTGCAAAAAAATATTTTGCCTTCAAATTTATACCGTGATCGTAGCATGCATGGACTCGACTCATATGACTGGGATTTAAATGCAAAAGATTGTGGGCCGAAAATGGGTGATCACTGTACATTTCTCTTCTGTTTCCTATTTATATTTCTATTTTACCTCCTCAATTTAGCATTATGGAAAAGGAAAGACCTAATCTAAGCTCTGCTCAAAAATATTTTGCCTTCAAATTCATAACGTGATCATAGCATGAATGAACACGACTCATATGACTGGGATTTCCATGAAAAAGATGGTGGGCCGAAAATGGGTGATCACTGTACATTTCTCTTCTGTTTACTATATATATTTCTATTTTACTTCCTCAATTTAGCATTATGGACAGGGAAAGACCTAATCTAAAATATGTACAAAAATATTTTATTTTGCCTTCAAATTCATACCGTGATCGTAGCATGCATGGACTCGACTCATATGACTGAGATTTCCATGGAAAAGATTGTGGGCCGAAAATGGGTGATCACTGTACATTTCTCTTCTGTTTCCTATATATATTTATATTTTACCTCCTCAATTTAGCATTATGGACAGGGAAAGACCTAATCTAAGATCTGCAAAAAAATATTTTGCCTTCAAATTCATACCATGATCGTAGCATGTATGGACTCGACTCATATGACTGGGATTTCCATGAAAAAGATTGTGGGCAGAAAATGGGTGATCACTGTACATTTCTCTTCTGTTTCCTATTTATATTTATATTTTACCTCCTCTATTTAGCATTTTGGACAGGGAAAGACGTAATCTAAGATCTGCAAAAAAATATTTTGCCTTCAAATTCATACCGTGATCGTAGCATGTATGGACTCGACTGATATGATTGGGATTTCCATGAAAAATATTGTGGGCAGTAAATGGGTGATCACTGTACATTTCTCTTCTGTTTCCTCTTTATATTTATATTTTACTTCCACAATTTAGCATTATGGACAGGGAAAGACCTAATCTAAGATCTGCAAAAAAATATTTTGCCTTCAAATTCATGCCATGATCGTAGCATGTATGGACTCGACTCATATGACTGGGATTTCCATGAAAAAGATTGTGGGCAGAAAATGGGTGATCACTGTACATTTCTCTTCTGTTTCCTATTTATATTTCTATTTTACCTCCTCTATTTAGCATTTTGGACAGGGAAAGACGTAATCTAAGATCTGCAAAAAAATATTTTGCCTTCAAATTCATACCGTGATCGTAGCATGTATGGACTCGACTGATATGATTGGGATTTCCATGAAAAATATTGTGGGCAGTAAATGGGTGATCACTGTACATTTCTCTTCTGTTTCCTCTTTATATTTATATTTTACTTCCACAATTTAGCATTATGGACAGGGAAAGACCTAATCTAAGTTCTGCAAAAAAATATTTTGCCTTCAAATTCATACCGTGATCGTAGCATGCATGGACTCGACTCATATGACTGGGATTTCAATGAAAAAGATGGTGGGCAGAAAATGGGTGATCACTGTACATTTCTCTTCTGTTTCCTATTTATATTTCTATTTTACTTCCTCAATTTAGCATTATTGACAGGGAAAGACCTAATCTAAGATCTGCACAAAAATATTTTGCCTTCAAATTCATACCGTGATCGTAGCATGCATGGACTCGACTCACATGACTGGGATTTCCATGAAAAAGATTGTGGGCAGAAAATGTGTGATCACTGTACATTTCTCTTCTGTTTCCTATTTATATTTATATTTTCTCACCTCAATTTAGCATTATGGACAGGGAAAGACATAATCTAAGATCTGCAAAAGAATATTTTGCCTTCAAATTCATACCGTGATCGTAGCATGCATGGACTCGACTCATATGACTGGGATTTCCATGAAAAAGATGGTGGGCAGAAAATTGGTGATCACTGTACATTTCTCTTCTGTTTCCTATTTATATTTATATTTTACTTCCTCAATTTAGCATTATGGACAGGGAAAGACCTAATCTAAGATCTGCAAAAAAATATTTTGCCTTCAAATACATTCCATGATCGTAGCATGTATGGAGTCGACTCATATGACTGGGATTTCCATGAAAAAGATTGTGGGCAGAAAATGGGTGATCACTGTACATTTCTCTTCTGTTTCCTATTTATATTTATATTTTCCTTTCTGAATTTAGCATTATGGACAGAGAAAGACCTAATCTAAGATCTGCAAAAAATATTTTGCCTTCAAATTCATAGCGTGATCGTAGCATGAATGGACACGACTCCTATGACTGGTATTTCCATGAAAAAGATTGTGGGCAGAAAATGGGTGATCACTGTACATTTCTCTTCTGTTTCTTATTTATATTTTTATTTTACTTCCTAAATTTAGCATTATGGACAGGGAAAGACCTAATCTAAGATCTGCAAAAAATATTTTGCCTTCAAATTCGTACCGTGATCGTAGCATGCATGGACTCGACTCATATGACTGGGATTTCCATGAAAAAGATTGTGGGCAGAAAATGGGTGATCACTGTACATTTCTCTTCTGTTTCCAATTTATATTTCTATTTTACTTCCTCAAATTAGCATTATAGACAGGGAAAGACCTAATCTAAGATCTGCACAAAAATATTTTGCCTTCAAATTCGTACCGTGATCGTAGCATGCATGGACTCGACTCATATGACTGGGATTTCCATGAAAAATATTGTGGGCAGTAAATGGGTGATCACTGTACATTTCTCTTCTGTTTCATATTTATATTTCTAATTTACCTCCTCAATTTAGCATTATGGACAGGGAAAGACCTAATCTAAGATTTGCAAAAAAATATTTTACCTTCAAATTCATACCGCGATCATAGCATGCGTGGACTCGACTCATATGACTGGATTTCCATGAAAAAGATTGTGGGCAGAAAATGGGTGATCACTGTACATTTCTCTTCTGTTTCCTATTTATATTTCTAATTTACCTCCTCAATTTAGCATTATGGACAGGGAAAGACCTAATCTAAGATCTGCAAAAAAATATTTTGCCTTCAAGTTCATACTGTGATCGTAGCATGCATGGACTCGACTCATATGACTGGGATTTCCATGAAAAAGATTGTGGGCCGAAAATGAGTGATCACTGTACATTTCTCTTCTGTTTCCTATTTATATTTATATTTTATCTCCTCAATTTAGCACTATGGCCAGGGAAAGACCTAATCTAAGCTCTGCACAAAAATATTTTGCCTTCCAATTCATACCGTGATCGTAGCATTCATGGACTCGACTCATATGACTGGGATTTCCATGAAAAAGATTGTGGGCCGAAAATGGGTGATCACTGTACATTTCTCTTTTGTTTCCTATTTATATTTATATTTTACCTCCTCAATTTAGCATTATGGACAGCGAAAGATCTAATCTAAGATCTGCAAAAAAATATTTTGCCTTCAAATTCATACCGTGATCGTAGCATGCATGGACTGGACTCATATGACTGGGATTTCCATGAAAAAGATTGTGGGCCGAAAATGGGTGATCACTGTACATTTCTCTTCTGTTTCCTATTTATATTTATATTTTCCCTCCTCAATCTAGCATTATGGACAGGGAAAGACCTAATCTAAAATCTGCACAAAAATATTTTGCCTTCAAATTCATACCGTGATCGTAGCATGCATGAACACGACTAATATCACTGGGATTTCGATGAAAAAGATTATGGGCCGAAAATGGGTGATCACTGTACATTTCTCTTCTGTATTCCATTTATATTTCTATTTTAACTCCTCAATTTAGCGTTATGGACAGGGAAAGACCTAATCTAAGATCTGCACAAAAATATTTTGCCTTCAAATTCATACCGTGATCGTAGCATGCATGGACTCGACTCATATGACTGGGATTTCCATGAAAAAGATTGTGGGCCGAAAATGGGTGATCACCGTACATTTCTCTTCTGTTTCTTATTTCTATTTTACCTCCTGAATTTAGCATTATGGACAGGGAAAGACCTAATCTAAGCTCTGCACAAAAATATTTTGCCTTCAAATTCATACCGTGATCGTAGCATTCATGGACTCGACTCATATGACTGGGATTTACATGAAAAAGATTGTGGGCCGAAAATGAGTGATCACTGTACATTTCTCTTCTGTTTCCTATTTATATTTGTATTTTACCTCCTCAATTTAGCATTATGGACAGGGAAAGACCTAATCTAAGCTCTGCACAAAAATATTTTGCCTTCAAATTCATACCGTGATCGTAGCATTCATGGACTCGACTCATATGACTGGGATTTCCATGTAAAAGATTGTGGGCCGAAAATGGGTGATCACTGTACATTTCTCTTCTGTATTCTATTTATATTTCTATTTTACCTCCTCAATTTAGCATTATGGACAGGGAAAGACCTAATCTAAGATTTGCAAAAAAATATTTTACCTTCAAATTCATACCGCGATCATAGCATGCGTGGACTCGACTCATATGACTGGATTTCCATGAAAAAGATTGTGGGCAGAAAATGGGTGATCACTGTACATTTCTCTTCTGTTTCCTATTTATATTTCTAATTTACCTCCTCAATTTAGCATTATGGACAGGGAAAGACCTAATCTAAGATCTGCAAAAAAATATTTTGCCTTCAAGTTCATACTGTGATCGTAGCATGCATGGACTCGACTCATATGACTGGGATTTCCATGAAAAAGATTGTGGGCCGAAAATGGGTGATCACTGTACATTTCTCTTCTGTTTCCTATTTATATTTCTATTTTATCTCCTCAATTTAGCACTATGGCCAGGGAAAGACCTAATCTAAGCTCTGCACAAAAATATTTTGCCTTCCAATTCATACCGTGATCGTAGCATTCATGGACTCGACTCATATGACTGGGATTTCCATGAAAAAGATTGTGGGCCGAAAATGGGTGATCACTGTACATTTCTCTTTTGTTTCCTATTTATATTTATATTTTACCTCCTCAATTTAGCATTATGGACAGCGAAAGATCTAATCTAAGATCTGCACAAAAATATTTTGCCTTCAAATTCATACCGTAATCGTAGCATGCATGGACTCGACTCATATGACTGGGATTTCCATGAAAAAGATTGTGGGCAGAAAATGGGTGATCACTGGACATTTCTCTTCTGTTTACTATTTATATTTATATTTTACTTCCTCAATTTAGCATTATGGACAGGGAAAGACCTAATCTAAGATCTGCAAAAAAATATTTTGCCTTCAAATTCATACCGTGATCGTAGCATGCATGGACTGGACTCATATGACTGGGATTTCCATGAAAAAGATTGTGGGCCGAAAATGGGTGATCACTGTACATTTCTCTTCTGTTTCCTATTTATATTTATATTTTCCCTCCTCAATCTAGCATTATGGACAGGGAAAGACCTAATCTAAAATCTGCACAAAAATATTTTGCCTTCAAATTCATACCGTGATCGTAGCATGCATGAACACGACTAATATCACTGGGATTTCGATGAAAAAGATTGTGGGCCGAAAATGGGTGATCACTGTACATTTCTCTTCTGTATTCCATTTATATTTCTATTTTAACTCCTCAATTTAGCGTTATGGACAGGGAAAGACCTAATCTAAGATCTGCACAAAAATATTTTGCCTTCAAATTCATACCGTGATCGTAGCATTCATGGACTCGACTCATATGACTGGGATTTACATGAAAAAGATTGTGGGCCGAAAATGAGTGATCACTGTACATTTCTCTTCTGTTTCCTATTTATATTTGTATTTTACCTCCTCAATTTAGCATTATGGACAGGGAAAGACCTAATCTAAGCTCTGCACAAAAATATTTTGCCTTCAAATTCATACCGTGATCGTAGCATTCATGGACTCGACTCATATGACTGGGATTTCCATGTAAAAGATTGTGGGCCGAAAATGGGTGATCACTGTACATTTCTCTTCTGTATTCTATTTATATTTCTATTTTACCTCCTCAATTTAGCATTATGGACAGGGAAAGACCTCATCTAAGATCTGCACAGAAATATTTTGCCTTCAAATTCATACCGTGATCGTAGCATGCATGGACTCGACTCATATGACTGGGATTTCCATGAAAAAGATTGTGGGCAGAAAATGGGTGATCACTGTACATTTCTCTTCTGTTTACTATTTATATTTATATTTTACTTTCCTCAATTTAGCATTATGGACAGGGAAAGACCGAATCTAAGATCTGCAAAAAAATATTTTGCCATCAAATTCATACCGTGATCGTAGCATGAATGGACTCGACTCGTATGACTGGGATTTCGAAGAAAATGATTGTGGGCAGAAAATGGGTGATCACTGTACATTTCTCTTCTGTTTTCTATTTATATTTATATTTTACTTCCTCAATTTAGCATTATGGACAGGGAAAGACCTAATCTAAGATCTGCACAAAAATATTTTGCCTTCAAATTCATACCGTGATCGTAGCATGCATGGACTCGACTCATATGACTGGGATTTCCATGAAAAAGATTGTGGGCCGAAAATGGGTGATCACTGTACATTTCTCTTCTGTTTCCTATTTATATTTCTATTTTACCTCCTCAATTTAGCATTATGGACAAGGAAAGACCTAATCTAAGATCTGCACAAAAATATTTTGCCTTCAAATTCATACCGTGATCGTAGCATGGATGGACACGACTCATATGACTGGGATTTCCATGAAAAAGATTGTGGGCCGAAAATGGGTGATCAACGTACATTTCTCTTCTGTTTCCTATTTATATTTCCATTGTACCTCCTCAAGTTAGCATTATGGACTGGGAAAGACCTAATCTAAAATCTGCACAAAAATATTTTGCCTTCAAATTCATACCGTGCTCGTAGCATGCATGGACTTGACTCATATGACTGGGATTTCCATGAAAAAGCTTGTGGGCCGAAAATGTGTGATCACTGTACATTTCTCTTCTGTTTCCTATTTATATTTATTTTAACTCCTCAATTTAGCATTATGGCCAGGTAAAGACCTAATCTAAGCTCTGTACAAAAATATTTTGCCTTCAAATTCATACCGTGATCGTAGCATGCATGGACTCGACTCATATGACTGGGATTTCCATGAAAAAGATTGTGGGCAGAAAATGGGTGATCACTGTACATTTCTCTTCTGTTTCTTATTTATATTTCTATTTTACTTCCTTAATTTAGCATTATGAACAGGGAAAGACCTAATCTAAGATCTGCAAAAAAATATTTTGCCTTCAAGTTCATACCGTGATCGTAGCATGCATGGACTCGACTCATATGACTGGGATTTCCATGAAAAAGATTGTGGGCAGAAAATGGGTGATCACTGTACATTTCTCTTCTATTTCCTATTTATATTTCTATTTTACTTCCTCAATTTAGCATTATGGACAGGGAAAGACCTAATCTAAGATCTGCACAAAAATATTTTGCCTTCAAATTCATACCGTGATCGTAGCATGCATGGACTCGACTCATATGACTGGGATTTCCATGAAAAAGATTGTGGGCAGAAAATGGGTGATCACTGTACATTTCTCTTCTGTTTCCTATTTATGTTTATATTTTCCTTCCTGAATTTAGCATTATGGACAGAGAAAGACCTCATCTAAGATCTGCAAAAAAATATTTTGCCTTCAAATTCATAGCGTGATCGTAGCATGAAAGGACTCGACTCCTATGACTGGGATTTCCATGAAAAAGATTGTGGGCAGAAAATGGGTGATCACTGTACATTTCTCTTCTGTTTCTTATTTATATTTCTATTTTACTTCCTCAATTTAGCATTATGGACAGGGAAAGACCTAATCTATGATCTGCACAAAAATATTTTGCCTTTAAATTCATACCGTGATCGTAGCATGCATGGACTCGAATCATATGACTGGGATTTCCATGAAAAAGATTTTAGGCAGATAATGGGTGATCACTGTACATTTCTCTTCTGTTTCCTATTTATATTTATATTTTACTTCCTCAATTTAGCATTATGGACAGGGAAAGACCTAATCTAAGATCTGCACAAAAATATTTTGCCTTCAAATTCATACAGTGATCGTAGCATGCATGGACTCGACTCATATGACTGGGATTTCCATGAAAAAGATTGTGGGCAGAAAATGGGTGATCACTGTACATTTCTCTTCTGTTTCCTATTTATATTTATATTTTCCTTCCTGAATTTAGCATTATGGACAGAGAAAGACCTCATCTAAGATCTGCAAAAAAATATTTTGCCTTCAAATTCATACCGTGATCGTAGCATGCATGGACTCGACTCATATGACTGGGATTTCCATGAAAAAGATTGTGGGCAGAAAATGGGTGATCACTGTACATTTCTCTTCTGTTTCCTATTTATATTTATATTTTCCTTCCTGAATTTAGCATTATGGACAGAGAAAGACCTCATCTAAGATCTGCACAAAAATATTTTGCCTTCAAATTCATACCGTGAACATAGCATGCATGGACTCGACTCATATGACTGGGATTTCCATGAAAAAGATTGTGGGCCGAAAATGCGTGATCACTGTACATTTCTCTTCTGTTTCCTATTTATATTTCTATTTTACCTCGTCAATTTAGCATTATGGACAGGGAAAGACCTAATCTAAGATCTGCCCAAAAATATTTTGCCTTCAAATTCATACCGTGATCGTAGCATGCATGGACTTGACTCATATGACTGGGATTTCCATGAAAAAGATTGTGGGACGAAAATTGGTGATCACTGTACATTTCTCTTCTGTTTCCTATTTATATTTATATTTGACTTCCTCAATTTAGCATTATGGACAGGGAAAGACCTAATCTAAAATCTGCACAAAAATATTTTGCCTTCAAATTCATACCGGGATCGTAGCATCCATGGACTCGACTCATATGACTGGGATTTCCATGAAAAAGTTTCTGGGCCGAAAATGGGTGATCACTGTACATTTCTCAACTGTTTCCTATTTATATTTCTATTTTACCTCGTCAATTTAGCATTATGGCCAGGGAAAGACCTAATCTAAGCTCTGCACAAAAATATTTTGCCTTCAAATTCATACCGTGATCGTAGCATTCATGGACTCGACTCATATGACTGGGATTTCCATGAAAAAGATTGTGGGCCGAAAATGGGTGATCACTGTACATTTCTCTTCTGTTTCCTATTTATATTTATATTTTACCTCCTCAATTTAGCATTATGGACAGGGAAAGACCTAATCTAAGATCTGCACAAAAATATTTTGCCTTCAAATTCATACCGTGATCGTAGCATGCATGGACTCGAATCATATGACTGGGATTTCCAAGAAAAAAGATTGCGGGCCAAAAATGGGTGATCACTGTACATTTCTCTTCTGTTTCCTATTTATATTTCTATTTTACCTCCTCAATTTAGGATTATTGCCAGGGAAAGAACTAATCTAAGCTCTGCACAAAAATATTTTGCCTTCAAATTCATACCGTGACAGTAGCATGCATGGACTCGACTCATATGACTGGGATTTCCATGAATAAGATTGTGGGCCGAAAATGGGTGATCACTGTACATTTCTCTTCTGTTTCCTATTTATATTTCTATTTTACCTCCTCAATTTAGCATTATGGACAGCGAAAGATCTAATCTAAGATCTGCACAAAAATATTTTGCCTTCAAATTCATACCGTAATCGTAGCATGCATGGACTTGACTCATATGACTGGGATTTCCAGGAAAAAGATTGTGGGCCGAAAATGGGTGATCACTGTACATTTCTCTTCTGTTTCCTATTTATATTTCCATTGTACCTCCTCAATTTAGCATTATGGACTGGGAAAGACCTAATCTAAAATCTGCACAAAAATATTTTGCCTTCAAATTCATACCGTGATCGTAGCATGCATGGACTCGACTCATATGACTGGGATTTCCATGAAAAAGATTGTGGGCCGAAAATGGGTGATCACTGTACATTTCTCTTCTGTTTCCTATTTATATTTATATTTTACCTCCTCAATTTAGCATTATAGACAGGGAAAGACCTAATCTAAGATCTGCCCAAAAATATTTTGCCTTAAAATTCATACCGTGATCGTAGCATGCATGGACTCGACTCATATGACTGGGATTTCCATGAAAAAGTTTGTGGGCCGAAAATGTGTGATCACTGTACATTTCTCTTCTGCTTCCTATTTATATTTATTTTACCACCTCAATTTAGCATTATGGCCAGGTAAAGACCTAATCTAAGCTCTGCACAAAAATATTTTGCCTTCAAATTCATACCGTGATCGTAGCATGCATGGACTCGACTCATATGACTGGGATTTCCATGAAAAAGATTGTGGGCCGAAAATGGGTGATCACTGTACATTTCTCTTCTGTTTCCTATTTATATTTATATTTTACCTCCTCAATTTAGCATTATGGCCAGGGAAAGAACTAATCTAATCTCTGCACAAAAATATTTTGCCTTCAAATTCATACCGTGATAGTAGCATTCATGGACTCGGCTCATATGACTGGGATTTCCATGTAAAAGATTGTGGGCCGAAAATGGGTGATCACTGTACATTTCTCTTCTGTTTCCTATTCATATTTCTATTTTACCTCCACAATTTAGCATTATGGACAGGGAAAGACCTAATCTAAGCACTGCACAAAAATATTTTGCCTTCAAATTCATACCGTGATCGTAGCATGCATGAACTCGACTCATATGACTGGAATATCCATGAAAAAGATTGTGGGCCGAAAATGGGTGATCACTGTACATTTCTCTTCTGTTTCCTATTTATATTTCTATTTTATCTCCTCAATTTAGCATTATGGACAGGGAAAGATCTAATCTAAAATCTGCACAAAAATATTTTGCCTTCAAATTCATACCGTGATCGTAGCATGCATGAACTCGACTAATATGACTGTGATTTCCATGAAAAAGATTGTGGGCCGAAAATGGGTGATCACTGTACATTTCTCTGCTGTTTCCTATTTATATTTATATTTTACCTCCTCAATTTAGCATTATGGACAGGGGAAGACTTAATCTAAGATCTGCACAAAAATATTTTGCCTTCAAATTCATACCGTGATCGTAGCATGCATGGACTCGATTCATATGACTTGGATTTCCATGAAAAAGATTGTGGGCAGAAAATGGGAGATCACTGTGCATTTCTCTTCTGTTTCCTATTTATATTTATATTTTACCTCCTCAATTTAGCATTATGGACAAGGAAAGACCTAATCTAAGATCTGCACAAAAATATTTTGCCTTCAAATTCATACCGTGATCGTAGCATGGATGGACACGACTCATATGACTGGGATTTCCATGAAAAACATTGTGGGCCGAAAATGCGTGATCACTGTACATTTCTCTTCTGTTTCCTATTTATATTTCTATTTTATCTCCTCAATTTAGCACTATGGCCAGGGAAAGACCTAATCTAAGCTCTGCACAAAAATATTTTGCCTTCCAATTCATACCGTGATCGTAGCATTCATGGACTCGACTCATATGACTGGGATTTCCATGAAAAAGATTGTGGGCCGAAAATGGGTGATCACTGTACATTTCTCTTCTGTTTCCTATTTATATTTATATTTTACCTCGTCAATTTAGCATTATGGACAGGGAAAGACCTAATCTAAAATCTGCACAAAAATATTTTGCCTTCAAATTCATATCGTGATCGTAGCATGCATGGACTCGACTCATATGACTGGAATCACCATGAAAAAGATTGTGGGCCGAAAATGGGTGATCACTGTACATTTCTCTTCGGTTTCCTATTTATTTTTCTATTTTACCTCCTCAATTTAGCATTATGGATAGGGAAAGACCTAATCCAAAATCTGCACAAAAATATTTAGCCTTCAAATTCATACCGTGATCGTAGCATGGATGGACACGACTCATATGACTGGGATTTCCATGAAAAACATTGTGGACCGAAAATGCGTGATCACTGTACATTTCTCTTCTGTTTCCTATTTATATTTCTATTTTACCTCCTCAATTTAGCATTATGGACAGCGAAAGACCTAATCTAAGATCTGCACAAAAATATTTTGCCTTCAAATTCATACCGTGATCGTAGCATGCATGGACTCGACTAATATGACTGTGATTTCCATGAAAAAGATTGTGGGCCGAAAATGGGTGATCACTGTACATTTCTCTGCTGTTTCCTATTTATATTTCTATTTTACCTCCTCAATTTAGCATTATGGACAGGGGAAGACTTAATCTAAGATCTGCACAAAAATATTTTGCCTTCAAATTCATACCGTGATCGTAGCATGCATGGACTCGATTCATATGACTTGGATTTCCATGAAAAAGATTGTGGGCAGAAAATGGGAGATCACTGTGCATTTCTCTTCTGTTTCCTATTTATATTTCTATTTTACCTCCTCAATTTAGCATTATGGACAAGGAAAGACCTAATCTAAGATCTGCACAAAAATATTTTGCCTTCAAATTCATACCGTGATCGTAGCATGGATGGACACGACTCATATGACTGGGATTTCCATGAAAAACATTGTGGGCCGAAAATGCGTGATCACTGTACATTTCTCTTCTGTTTGCTATTTATATTTCTATTTTACCTCCTCAATTTAGCATTATGGACAGCGAAAGACCTAATCTAAGATCTGCACAAAAATATTTTGCCTTCAAATTCATACCGTGATCAGAGCATGCATGGACTCGACTCATATGACTGGGATTTCCATGAAAAAGATTGTGGGCCGAAAATGGGTGATCACCGTACATTTCTCTTCTGTTTCCTATTTCTATTTTACCTCCTCAATTTAGCATTATGGACAGGGAAAGACCTAATCTAAGATCGGCACAAAAATATTTTGCATTCAAATTCATACTGTGATCGTAGCATGCATGGACTCGACTCATATGACTGGGATTTCCATGAAAAAGTTTGTGTGCCGAAAATGGGTGATCACTGTACATTTCTCCTCTGTTTCTATTTATATTTCTATTTTACCTCCTCAATTTAGCATTATGGACAGGGAATGACCTAATCTAAGATCTGCACAAAAATATTTTGCCTTCAAATTCATACCGTGATCGTAGCATGCATGGACTCGACTCATATGACTGGGATTTCAATGAAAAAGGTTGTGGGCCGAAAATGGGTGATCACTGTACATTTCTCTTCTGTTTCCTATTTATATTTCTATTTTATCTCCTCAATTTAGCACTATGGCCAGGGAAAGACCTAATCTAAGCTCTGCACAAAAATATTTTGCCTTCCAATTCATACCGTGATCGTAGCATTCATGGACTCGACTCATATGACTGGGATTTCCATGAAAAAGATTGTGGGCCGAAAATGGGTGATCACTGTACATTTCTCTTCTGTTTCCTATTTATATTTATATTTTACCTCGTCAATTTAGCATTATGGACAGAGAAAGACCTAATCTAAAATCTGCACAAAAATATTTTGCCTTCCAATTCATATCGTGATCGTAGCATGCATGGACTCGACTCATATGACTGGAATCACCATGAAAAAGATTGTGGGCCGAAAATGGGTGATCACTGTACATTTCTCTTCGGTTTCCTATTTATATTTCTATTTTACCTCCTCAATTTAGCATTATGGACAGGAAAAACCTAATCTAAAATCTGCACAAAAATATTTTGCCTTCAAATTCATACCGTGATCGTAGCATGCATGGACTTGACTCATATGACTGGGATTTCCATGAAAAAGATTGTGGGCCGAAAATGGGCGATCACTGTACATTTCTCTTCTGTTTCCTATTTATATTTATATTTTACCTTCTCAATTTAGCATTATGGACAGCGAAAGATCTAATCTAAGATCTGCACAAAAATATTTTGCCTTCAAATTCATACCGTAATCGTAGCATGCATGGACTCGAATCATATGACTGGGATTTCCATGAAAAAGATTGTGGGCCGAAAATGTGTGATCACTGTACATTTCTCTTCTGTTTCCTATTTATATTTCTATTTTACCTCCTCAATTTAGCATTATGGACAGGGAAAGACCTAATCTAAGATCTGCACAAAAATATTTTGCCTTCAAATTCATACCGTGATCGTAGCATGCATGGACTCGACTCATATGACTGGGATTTCCATGAAAAAGATTGTGGGCCGAAAATGGGTGATCACTGTACATTTCTCTTCAGTTTCCTATTTATATTTCCATTGTACCTCCTCAATTTAGCATTATGGACAGGGAAAGACCTAATCTAAAATCTGCACAAAAATATTTTGCCTTCAAATTCATACCGTGATCGTAGCATGCATGGACTCGACTCATATGACTGGGATTTCCATGAAAAAGTTTGTGTGCCGAAAATGGGTGATCACTGTACATTTCTCCTCTGTTTCTATTTATATTTCTATTTTACCTCCTCAATTTAGCATTATGGACAGGGAATGACCTAATCTTAGATCTGCACAAAAATATTTTGCCTTCAAATTCATACCGTGATCGTAGCATGCATGGACTAGACTCATATGACTGGGATTTCCATGAAGAAGATTGTGGGCCTAAAATGGGTGATCACTGTACATTTCTCTTCTGTTTCCTATTTATATTTCTATTTTATCTCCTCAATTTAGCACTATGGCCAGGGAAAGACCTAATCTAAGATCTGCACAAAAATATTTTGCCTTCCAATTCATACCGTGATCGTAGCATTCATGGACTCGACTCATATAACTGGGATTTCCATGAAAAAGATTGTGGGCCGAAAATTGGTGATCACTGTACATTTCTCTTCTGTTTCCTATTTATATTTATATTTTACCTCCTCAATTTAGCATTATGGACAGGGAAAGACCTAATCTAAGATCTGCACAAAAATATTTTGCCTTGAAATTCATACCGTGATCGTAGCATGCATGGACTCGACTCATATGACTGGGATTTCCATGAAAAAGATTGTGGGCCGAAAATGGGTGATCACTGTACATTTCTCTTCTGTTTCCTATTTATATTTCCATTGTACCTCCTCAATTTAGCATTATGGACAGGGAAAGACCTAATCTAAAATCTGCACAAAAATATTTTGCCTTCAAATTCATACCGTGATCGTAGCATGCATGGACTCGACTCATATGACTGGGATTTCCATGAAAAAGATTGTGGGCCGAAAATGGGTGATCACTGTACATTTCTCTTCTGTTTCCTATTTATATTTATATTTTACCTTCTCAATTTAGCATTATGGACAGCGAAAGATCTAATCTAAGATCTGCACAAAAATATTTTGCCTTCAAATTCATACCGTAATCGTAGCATGCATGGACTAGACTCATATGACTGGGATTTCCATGAAAAAGTTTCTGGGCCGAAAATGGGTGATCACTGTACATTTCTGTTCTGTTTCCTATTTATATTTATATTTTACTTTCTCAATTTAGCATTATGGACAGGGAAAGACCTATTCTAAAATCTGCACAAAAATATTTTGCCTTCAAATTCATACCGTAATCGTAGCATGCATGGACTCGAATCATATGACTGGGATTTCCATGAAAAAGATTGTGGGCCGAAAATGGGTGATCACTGTACATTTCTCTTCTCTTTCCTATTTATATTTACATTTTACCTCCTCAATTTAGCATTATGGACAGGGAAAGACCTAATCTAAAATCTGCACAAAAATATTTTGCCTTCAAATTCATACCGTGATCGTAGCATGCATGGACTCGACTCATATGACTGGGATTTCCATGAAAAAGATTGTGGGCCGAAAATGGGTGATCACTGTACATTTCTCTTCTGTTTCCTATTTATATTTTACCTCCTCAATTTAGCATTATGGACAGGGAAAGACCTAATCTAAGATCTGCACAAAAATATTTTGCCTTCAAATTCATACCGTGATCGTAGCATGCATGGACTCGACTCATATGACTGGGATTTCCATGAAAAAAGATTGTGGGCCGAAAATGGGTAATCACTGTACATTTCTCTTCTGTTTCCTATTTATATTTATATTTTACCTCCTCAATTTAGCATTATGGACAGCGAAAGATCTAATCTAAGATCTGCACAAAAATATTTTGCCTTCAAATTCATACCGTAATCGTAGCATGCATGGACTCGAATCATATGACTGGGATTTCCATGAAAAAGATTGTGGGCCGAAAATGGGTGATCACTGTACATTTCTCTTCTGTTTCCTATTTATATTTCTATTTTACCTCCTCAATTTAGCATTATGGACAGGGAAAGACCTAATCTAAGATCTGCACAAAAATATTTTGCCTTCAAATTCATACCGTGATCGTAGCATGCATGGACTCGACTCATATGAATGGGATTTCCATGAAAAAGATTGTGGGCCGAAAATGGGTGATCCCTGTACATTTCTCTTCTGTTTCCTATTTATATTTCCATTGTATCTCCTCAATTTAGCATTATGGACAGGGAAAGACCTAATCTAAAATCTGCACAAAAATATTTTGCCTTCAAATTCATACCGTGATCGTAGCATGCATGGACTCGACTCATATGACTGGGATTTCCATGAAAAAGTTTGTGTTCCGAAAATGGGTGATCACTGTACATTTCTCCTCTGTTTCTATTTATATTTCTATTTTACCTCCTCAATTTAGCATTATGGACAGGGAATGACCTAATCTAAGATCTGCACAAAAATATTTTGCCTTCAAATTCATACGGTGATCGTAGCATGCATGGACTAGACTCATATGACTGGGATTTCCATGAAGAAGATTGTGGGCCTAAAATGGGTGATCACTGTACATTTCTCTTCTGTTTCCTATTTATATTTCTATTTTATCTCCTCAATTTAGCACTATGGCCAGGGAAAGACCTAATCTAAGCTCTGCACAAAAATATTTTGCCTTCCAATTCATACCGTGATCGTAGCATTCATGGACTCGACTCATATAACTGGGATTTCCATGAAAAAGATTGTGGGCCGAAAATGGGTGATCACTGTACATTTTTCTTCTGTTTCCTATTTATATTTTACGTCCTCAATTTAGCATTATGGACAGGGAAAGACCTAATCTAAGATCTGCACAAAAATATTTTGCCTTCAAATTCATACCGTGATCGTAGCATGCATGGACTCGACTCATATGACTGGGATTTCCATGAAAAAAGATTGTGGGCCGAAAATGGGTGATCACTGTACATTTCTCTTCTGTTTCCTATTTATATTTATATTTTACCTCCTCAATTTAGCATTATGGACAGCGAAAGATCTAATCTAAGATCTGCACAAAAATATTTTGCCTTCAAATTCATACCGTGATCGTAGCATGCATGGACTCGACTCTTATGACTGGGATTTCCATGAAAAAGATTGTGGGCCGAAAATGGGTGATCACTGTACATTTCTCTTCTGTTTCCTATTTATATTTTACCTCCTCAATTTAGCATTATGGACAGCGAAAGATCTAATCTAAGATCTGCACAAAAATATTTTGCCTTCAAATTCATACCGTGATCGTAGCATGCATGGACTCGACTCATATGACTGGGATTTCCATGAAAAAGATTGTGGGCCGAAAATGGGTGATCACTGTACATTTCTCTTCTGTTTCCTATTTATATTTCCATTGTACCTCCTCAATTTAGCATTATGGACAGGGAAAGACCTAATCTAAAATCTGCACAAAAATATTTTGCCTTCAAATTCATACCGTGATCGTAGCATGCATGGACTTGACTCATATGACTGGGATTTCCATGAAAAAGATTGTGGGACGAAAATTGGTGATCACTGTAGATTTCTCTTCTGTTTCCTATTTATATTTCTATTTGACCTCCTCAATTTAGCATTATGGACAGGGAAAGACCTAATCTATGATCTGCACAAAAATATTTTGCCTTCAAATTCATACCGTGATCGTAGCATGCATGGACTCGACTCATATGACTGGGATTTCCATGAAAAAGATTGTGGGCCGAAAATGGGTGATCACTGTACCTTTCTCTTCTGTTTCCTATTTATATTTATATTTTACCTCCTCAATTTAGCATTATGGACAGCGAAATATCTAATCTAAGATCTGCACAAAAATATTTTGGCTTCAAATTCATACCGTGATCGTAGCATGCATGGACTTGACTCATATGACTGGGATTTCCATGAAAAAGATTGTTGGACGAAAATTGGTGATCACTGTACATTTCTCTCCTGTTTCCTATTTATATTTATATTTGACCTCCTCAATTTAGCATTATGGACAGGGAAAGACCTAATCTAAAATCTTCACAAAAATATTTTGCCTTCAAATTCATACCGTGATCGTAGCATGCATGGACTCGACTCATATGACTGGGATTTCCATGAAAAATATTGTGGGCCGAAAATGTGTGATCACTGTACATTTCTGTTCTGTTTTCTATTTATATTTCTATTTTACCTCCTCAATTTAGCATTATGGACAGGGAAAGACCTAATCTAAGATCTGCAAAAAAATATTTTGCCTTCAAATTCATACCGTGATCGTAGCATGCATGGACTCGACTCATATGACTGGGATTTCCATGAAAAAGTTTCTGGGCCGAAAATAGGTGATCACTGTACATTTCTCTTCTGTTTCCTATTTATATTTCTATTTTACCTCCTCAATTTAGCATTATGGACAGGGAAAAACCTAATCTAAAATCTGCACAAAAATATTTTGCCTTCAAATTCATACCGTGATCGTAGCATGAATGGACTCGACTCATATGACTGGGATTTCCATGAAAAAGATTGTGGGCCGCAAATTGGTGATCACTGTACATTTCTCTTCTGTTTCCTATTTATATTTATATTTTACCTCCTCAATTTAGCATTATGGACAGCGAAAGATCTAATCTAAGATCTGCACAAAAATATTTTGCCTTCAAATTCATACCGTAATCGTAGCATGCATGGACTCGAATCATATGACTGGGATTTCCATGAAAAAGATTGTGGGCCGAAAATGGGTGATCACTGTACATTTCTCTTCTGTTTCCTATTTATATTTTACCTCCTCAATTTAGCATTATGGACAGCGAAAGATCTAATCTAAGATCTGCACAAAAATATTTTGCCTTCAAATTCATACCGTAATCATAGCATGCATGGACTCGACTCATATGACTGGGATTTCCATGAAAAAGATTGTGGGCCGAAAATGGGTGATCACTGTACATTTCTGTTCTGTTTCCTATTTATATTTCTATGTTACCTCCTCAATTTAGCATTATGGACAGGGAAAGACCTAATCTAAGATCTGCAAAAAAATATTTTGCCTTCAAATTCATACCGTGATCGTAGCATGCATGGACTCGACTCATATGACTGGGATTTCCATGAAAAAGTTTCTGGGCCGAAAATGGGTGATCACTGTACATTTCTCTTCTGTTTCCTATTTATATTTATATTTTACCTTCTCAATTTAGCATTATGGCCAGGGAAATACCTAATCTCAGATCTGCACAAAAATATTTTGCCTTCAAATTCATACCGTAATCGTAGCATGTATGGACTCGACTCATACGACTGGGATTTCCATGAAAAAGATTGTGGGCCGAAAATGGGTGATCACTGTACATTTCTCTTCTGTTTCCTATTTATATTGCTATTTACCTCGTTAATTTAGCATTATGGACAGGGAAAGACCTAATCTAAAATCTGCACAAAAATATTTTGCCTTCAAATTCATACCGTGATCGTAGCATGCATGGACTCGTCTCATGACTGGGATTTCCATGAAAAAGATTGTGGGCTAAAAATGGGTGATCACTGTACATTTCTCTTCTGTTTCCTATTTATATTTCTATTTTACCTCCTCAATTTAGCATTATGGACAGGGAAAAACCTAACCTAAAATCTGCACAAAAATATTTTGCCTTCAAATTCATACCGTGATCGTAGCATGAATGGACTCGACTCATATGACTGGGATTTCCATGAAAAAGATTGTGGGACGAAAATTGGTGATCACTGTACATTTCTATTCTGTTTCCTATTTATATTTATATTTGACCTCCTCAATTTAGCATTATGGACAGAGAAGGACCTAACCTAAAATCTGCACAAAAATATTTTGCCTTCAAATTCATACCGTGATCGTAGAATGCATGGACTCGACTCATATGACTGGGATTTCCATGAAAAATATTGTTGGCCGAAAATGGGTGATCACTGTACATTTCTCAACTGATTCCTATTTATATTTCTATTTTACCTCCTCAATTTAGCATTATGGCCAGGGAAAGACCTAATATAAGCTCGGCACAAAAATATTTTGCCTTCAAATTCATACCGTGATCGTAGCATGCATGGACTCGACTCATATGACTGGGATTTCCATGAAAACGTTTCTGGGCCGAAAATGGGTGATCACTGTACATTTCTCTTGTTTCCGATTTATATTTATATTTTACCTCCTCAATTTAGCATTATGGACAGGGAAAGACCTAATCTAAGATCTCCCCAAAAATATTTTGCCTTCAAATTCATACCGTGATCGTAGCATGCAGGGACTTGACTCATATGACTGGGATTTCCATGAAAAAGATTGTGGGACGAAAATTGGTGATCACTGTACATTTCTCTTCTGTTTCCTATTTATATTTCTATTTTACCTCCTCAATTTAGCATTATGGACAGGGAAAAACCTAATCTAAAATCTGCACAAAAATATTTTGCCTTCAAATTCATACCGTGATCGTAGCATGAATGGACTCGACTCATATGACTGGGATTTCCATGAAAAAGATTGTGGGCCGCAAATTGGTGATCACTGTACATTTCTCTTCTGTTTCCTATTTATATTTATATTTTACCTCCTCAATTTAGCATTATGGACAGCGAAAGATCTAATCTAAGATCTGCACAAAAATATTTTGCCTTCAAATTCATACCGTAATCGTAGCATGCATGGACTCGAATCATATGACTGGGATTTCCATGAAAAAGATTGTGGGCCGAAAATGGGTGATCACTGTACATTTCTCTTCTGTTTCCTATTTATATTTTACCTCCTCAATTTAGCATTATGGACAGCGAAAGATCTAATCTAAGATCTGCACAAAAATATTTTGCCTTCAAATTCATACCGTAATCATAGCATGCATGGACTCGACTCATATGACTGGGATTTCCATGAAAAAGATTGTGGGCCGAAAATGGGTGATCACTGTACATTTCTGTTCTGTTTCCTATTTATATTTCTATGTTACCTCCTCAATTTAGCATTATGGACAGGGAAAGACCTAATCTAAGATCTGCAAAAAAATATTTTGCCTTCAAATTCATACCGTGATCGTAGCATGCATGGACTCGACTCATATGACTGGGATTTCCATGAAAAAGTTTCTGGGCCGAAAATGGGTGATCACTGTACATTTCTCTTCTGTTTCCTATTTATATTTATATTTTACCTTCTCAATTTAGCATTATGGCCAGGGAAATACCTAATCTAAGATCTGCACAAAAATATTTTGCCTTCAAATTCATACCGTAATCGTAGCATGTATGGACTCGACTCATACGACTGGGATTTCCATGAAAAAGATTGTGGGCCGAAATGGGTGATCACTGTACATTTCTCTTCTGTTTCCTATTTATATTGCTATTTACCTCGTTAATTTAGCATTATGGACAGGGAAAGACCTAATCTAAAATCTGCACAAAAATATTTTGCCTTCAAATTCATACCGTGATCGTAGCATGCATGGACTCGTCTCATGACTGGGATTTCCATGAAAAAGATTGTGGGCTAAAAATGGGTGATCACTGTACATTTCTCTTCTGTTTCCTATTTATATTTCTATTTTACCTCCTCAATTTAGCATTATGGACAGGGAAAAACCTAACCTAAAATCTGCACAAAAATATTTTGCCTTCAAATTCATACCGTGATCGTAGCATGAATGGACTCGACTCATATGACTGGGATTTCCATGAAAAAGATTGTGGGACGAAAATTGGTGATCACTGTACATTTCTCTTCTGTTTCCTATTTATATTTATATTTGACCTCCTCAATTTAGCATTATGGACAGAGAAGGACCTAACCTAAAATCTGCACAAAAATATTTTGCCTTCAAATTCATACCGTGATCGTAGAATGCATGGACTCGACTCATATGACTGGGATTTCCATGAAAAATATTGTTGGCCGAAAATGGGTGATCACTGTACATTTCTCAACTGATTCCTATTTATATTTCTATTTTACCTCCTCAATTTAGCATTATGGCCAGGGAAAGACCTAATATAAGCTCGGCACAAAAATATTTTGCCTTCAAATTCATACCGTGATCGTAGCATGCATGGACTCGACTCATATGACTGGGATTTCCATGAAAACGTTTCTGGGCCGAAAATGGGTGATCACTGTACATTTCTCTTGTTTCCGATTTATATTTATATTTTACCTCCTCAATTTAGCATTATGGACAGGGAAAGACCTAATCTAAGATCTCCCCAAAAATATTTTGCCTTCAAATTCATACCGTGATCGTAGCATGCAGGGACTTGACTCATATGACTGGGATTTCCATGAAAAAGATTGTGGGACGAAAATTGGTGATCACTGTACATTTCTCTTCTGTTTCCTATTTATATTTATATTTGACCTCCTCAATTTAGCATTATGGACAGAGAAAGACCTAATCTAAAATCTGCACAAAAATATTTTGCCTTCAAATTCATACCGTGATCGTAGCATGCATGGACTTGACTCATATGACTGGGATTTCCATGAAAAAGATTGTGGGCCGAAAATGGGTGATCACTGTACATTTCTCTTCTGTTTCCTATTTATATTTCTATTTTACCTCGTCAATTTAGCATTATGGACAGGGAAAGGCCTAATCTAAAATCTGCAAAAAAATATTTTGCCTTCAAATTCATATCTTGATCGTAGCATGCATGGACTCGACTCATATGACTGGAATCACCATGAAAAAGATTGTGGGCCGAAAATGGGTGATCACTGTACATTTCTCTTCTGTTTCCTATTTATATTTTACCTCCTCAATTTAGCATTATGGACAGGGAAAGACCTAATCTAAAATCTGCACAAAAATATTTAGCCTTCAAATTCATACCGTGATCGTAGCATGCATCGACTCGACTCATATGACTGGGATTTCCATGAAAAAGATTGTGGGCAGAAAATGGGTGATCACTGTACATTTCTCTTCTGTTTCCTATTTATATTTATATTTTACCTCCTCAATTTAGCATTATGGACAGGGAAAGACCTAATCTAAAATCTGCACAAAAAGATTTTGCCTTCAAATTCATACCGTGATCATAGCATGCATGGACTCGACTCATATGACTGGGATTTCCATGAAAAAGATTGTGGGCCGAAAATGGGTGATCACTGTACATTTCTCTTCTGTTTCTTATTTATATTTATATTTTACCTCCTCAATTTAGCATTATGGACAGGGAAAGACCTAATCTAAGATCTGGAAAAAAATATTTGTGCCTTAAAATTTATACCGTGATTGTAGCCTGCATGGACTCGACTCATAGGACAGGGTTTCCATGAAAAAGATTGTGGGCCGAAAATGGGTGATCACTGTACATTTCTCTTCGGTTTCCTATTTATATTTTACCTCCTCAATTTAGCATTATGGACAGGGAAAGACCTAATCTAAGATCTGCCCAAAAATATTTTGCCTTCAAATTCATACCGTGATCGTAGCATGCATGGACTTGACTCATATGACTGGGATTTCCATGAAAAAGATTGTGGGACGAAAATTGGTGATCACTGTACATTTCTCTTCTGTTTCCTATTTATATTTATATTTGACTTCCTCAATTTAGCATTATGGCCAGGGAAAGACCTAATATAAGCTCTGCACAAAAATATTTTGCCTTCAAATTCATACCGTGATCGTAGCATGCATGGACTCGACTCATATGACTGGGATTTCCATGAAAATTTTATGGGCCGAAAATGGGTGATCACTGTACATTTCTCTTCTGTTTCCTATTTATATTTCTATTTTCCCTCCTCAATTTAGCATTATGGACAGGGAAAGACCTAATCTAAGATCTGCACAAAAATATTTTGCCTTCAAATTTATACCGTGTTCGTAGCATGCATGGACTCGACTCATATGACTGGGATTTCCATGAAAAAGATTGTGGGCCGAAAATGGGTGATCACTGTACATTTCTCTTCTGTTTCCTATTTATATTTATATTTTACCTCCTCAATTTAGCATTATGGCCAGGGAAAGACCTAATCTTAGCTCTGCACAAAAAATATTTTGCCTTCAAATTCATACCGTAATCGTAGCATGCATGGACTCGACTCATATGACTGGGATTTCCATGAAAAAGATTGTGGGCCGAAAATGGGTGATCACTGTACATTTCTCTTCTGTTTCCTATTTATATTTATATTTTACCTCCTCTATTTAGCATTATGGACAGGGAAAGACCTAATCTAAATTCTGCACAAAAATATTTTGCCTTCAAATTCATACCGTGATCGTAGCATGCATGGACTCGACTCATATGACTGGGATTTCCATTAAAAAGTTTGTGGGCTGAAAATGGGTGATCACTGTACATTTCTCTTCTGTTTCCTATTTATATTTCTATTTTACCTCCACAATTTAGCATTATGGACAGGGAAAGACCTAATCTAAGATCTGCACAAAAATATTTTGCCTTCAAATTCATACCGTGATCGTAGCATGCATGGACTCGACTCATATGACTGGGATTTCCATGAAAAAGATTGTGGGCAGAAAATGGGTGTTCACTGTAGATTTCTCTTCTGTTTCCTATTTATATTTATATTTTACCTCCTCAATTTAGCATTATGGACAGGGAAAGACCTAATCTAAGATCTGCACAAAAATATTTTGCCTTAAAATTCATACCGTGATCGTAGCATGCATGAACTCGACTCATATGACTGGGATTTCCATTAAAAAGATTGTGGGTGGAAAATGGGTGATCACTGTACATTTCTCTTCTGTTTCCTATTTATATTTATATTTTACCTCCTCAATTTAGCATTATGGACAGGGAAAGACCTAATCTAAAATCTGCACAAAAAATATTTTGCCTTCAAATTCATACCGTGATCGTAGCATGCATGGACTCGACTCATGACTGGGATTTCCATGAAAAAGATTGTGGGCCGAAAATGGGTGATCACTGTACATATATCTTCTGTTTCCTATTTATATTTATATTTTACCTCCTCAATTTAGCATTATGGCCAGGGAAAGACCTAATCTTAGCACTGCACAAAAATATTTTGCCTTCAAATTCATACCGTAATCGTAGCATTTATAGACTTGACTCATATGACTGGGATTTCCATGAAAAAGATTGTGGGCGGAAAATGGGTGATCACTGTACATTTCTCTTCTGTTTCCTATTTATATTTATATTTTACCTCCTCTATTTAGCATTATGTACAGGGAAAGACCTAATCTAAAATCTGCACAGAAAATATTTTGCCTTCAAATTCATACCGTAATCGTAGCATGCATGGACTCGACTCATATGACTGGGATTTCCATGAAAAAGATTGTGGGCCGAAAATGGGTGATCACTGTACATTTCTCTTCTGTTTCCTATTTATATTTATATTTTACCTCCTCTATTTAGCATTATGGACAGGGAAAGACCTAATCTAAATTCTGCACAAAAATATTTTGCCTTCAAATTCATACCGTGATCGTAGCATGCATGGACTCGACTCATATGACTGGGATTTCCATTAAAAAGTTTGTGGACTGAAAATGGGTGATCACTGTACATTTCTCTTCTGTTTCCTATTTATATTTATATTTTACCTCCTCAATTTAGCATTATGGACAGGGAAAGACCTAATCTAAGACCTGGAAAAAAATATTTGTGCCTTAAAATTTATACCGTGATTGTAGCCTGCATGGACTCGACTCATAGGACAGGGTTTCCATGAAAAAGATTGTGGGCCGAAAATGGGTGATCACTGTACATTTCTCTTCTGTTTCCTATTACTATTTCTATTTTAACTCCTCAATTTAGCATTATGGACAGGGAAAGACTTAATCTAAAATCTGCACAAAAATATTTTACCTTCAAATTCATACCGTGATCGTAGAATGCATGGACTCGACTCATATGACTGGGATTTCCATGAAAAATATTTTGGGCCGAAAATGGGTGATCACTGTACATTTCTCAACTGTTTCCTATTTATATTTCTATTTTACCTCCTCAATTTAGCATTACGGCCAGGGAAAGACCTAATATAAGCTCTGCACAAAAATATTTTGCCTTCAAATTCATACCGTGATCGTAGCATGCATGGACTCGACTCATATGACTGGGATTTCCATGAAAAAGATTGTGGGCCGAAAATGGGTGATCACTGTACATTTCACTTCTGTTTCCTATTTATATTTATATTTTACTTCCTCAATTTAGCATTATGGACAGCGAAAGATCTAATCTAAGATCTGCACAAAAATATTTTTCCTTCAAATTCATACCGTGATCGAAGCATGCATGGACTCGACTCATATGACTGGGATTTCCATGAAAAAGTTTCTGGGCCGAAAATGGGTGATCACTGTACATTTCTCAACTGTTTCCTATTTATATTTCTATTTTACCTCGTCAATTTAGCATTATGGCCAGGGAAAGACCTAATCTAAGCTCTGCACAAAAATATTTTGCCTTCAAATTCATACCGTGATCGTAGCATGCATGGACTCGACTCATATGACTGGGATTTCCATGAAAATTTTCTGGGCCGAAAATGGGTGATCACTGTACATTTCTCTTCTGTTTCCTATTTATATTTATATTTTACCTCCTCAATTTAGCATTATGGACAGGGAAAGACCTAATCTAAAATCTGCACAAAAAATATTTTGCCTTCAAATTCATACCGTGATCATAGTATGCATGGACTCGACTCATATGACTGGGATTTCCATGAAAAAGATTGTGGGCAGAAAATGGGTGTTCACTGTACATTTCTCTTTCTTTTTCCTATTTATATTTATATTTTACCTCCTCAATTTAGCATTATGGACAGGGAAAGACCTAATCTAAAATCTGCACAAAAAGATTTTGCCTTCAAATTCATACCGTGATCGTAGCATGCATGGACTCGACTCATATGACTGGGATTTCCATGAAAAAGATTGTGGGCCGAAAATGGGTGATCACTGTACATTTCTCTTCTGTTTCCTATTTATATTTATATTTTACCTCCTCAATTTAGCATTATGGACAGGGAAAGACCTAATCTAAAATCTGCACAAAAAGATTTTGCCTTCAAATTCATACTGTGATCGTAACATGCATGGACTCGACTCATATGACTGGGATTTCCATGAAATAGATTGTGGGCCGAAAATGGGTGATCACTGTACATTTCTCTTCTGTTTCCTATTTATATTTATATTTTACCTCCTCAATTTAGCATTATGTACAGGGAAAGACCTAATCTAAAATCTGCACAAAAATATTTTGCCTTCAAATTCATACCGTGATAGTAGCATGCATGGACTCGAATCATATGACTGGGATTTCCATGAAAAAGATTGTGGGTGGAAAATGGGTGATCACTGTGCATTTCTCTTCTGTTTCCTATTTATATTTATATTTTACCTTCTCAATTTAGCATTATGGACAGGGAAAGACCTAATCTAAGATCTGCACAAAAATATTTGGCCTTCAAATTTATACCGTGTTCGTAGCATGCATGGACTCGACTCATATGACTGGGATTTCCATGAAAAAAGATTGTGGGCCGAAAATGGGTGATCACTGTACATTTCTCTTCTGTTTCCTATTTATATATCTATTTTACCTCCTCAATTTAGCATTATGGACAGGGAAAGACCTAATCTAAAATCTGCACAAAAATATTTTGCGTTCAAATTCATACCGTGATCGTAGCATGCATGGACTCGACTCATATGACTGGGATTTCCATGAAAAAGATTGTGGGCCGAAAATGGGTGATCACTGTACATTTCTCTTCTGTTTCCTATTTATATTCATATTTTACCTCCTCAATTTAGCATTATGGATAGGGAAAGACCTAATCTAAAATCTGCACAAAAATATTTTGCCTTCAAATTCATACCGTGATCGTAGCATTCATGAGCTCGACTCATATGACTGGGATTTCCATGAAAAAGATTGTGGGCGGAAAATGGGTGATCACTGTACATTTCTCTTCTGTTTCGTATTCATATTTCTATTTTACCTCCTCAATTTAGCATTATGGACAGGCAAAGACCTAATCTAAAATCTGCACAAAAATATTTTGCCTTCAAATTCATACCGTGATCGTAGCATGCATGTACTCGACTCATATGACTGGGATTTCCATGAAAAAGATTGTGGGCCGAAAATGGGTGATCACTGTACATTTCTTTTCTGTTTTCTATTTATATTTCTATTTTACTTCCTCAATTTAGCTTTATGGACAGGGAAAGACCTAATCTAAAATCTGCACAAAAATATTTTGCCTTCAAATTCATACCGTGATAGTAGCATGCATGGACTCGAATCATATGACTGGGATTTCCATGAAAAAGATTGTGGGTGGAAAATGGGTGATCACTGTGCATTTCTCTTCTGTTTCCTATTTATATTTATATTTTACCTTCTCAATTTAGCATTATGGACAGGGAAAGACCTAATCTAAAATATGCACAAAAATATTTTGCCTTCAAATTCATACTGTGATCGTAGCATCCATGGACTCGACTCATATGACTGGGATTTCCATGAAAAAGATTGTGAGCCGAAAATGGGTGATCACCGTACATTTCTCTTCTGTTTCCTATTTATATTTATATTTTACTTCCTCAATTTAGCATTATGGACAGGGAGAGACCTAATCTAAAATCTGCACAAAAATATTTTGCCTTCAAATTCATACCGTGATCGTAGCATGCATGGACTCGACTCATATGAATGGGATTTCCATGAAAAAGATTGTGGGCGGAAAATGGGTGATCACTGTACATTTCTCTTCTGTTTCCTATTTATATTTCTATTTTACTTCCTCAATTTAGCATTATGGACAGGGAAAGACCTAATCTAAGATCTGCACAAAAATATTTTGCCTTCAAATTCATACCGTGATCGTAGCATGCATGGACTCGACTCATATGACTGGGATTTCCATGAAAAAGATTGTGGGCCGAAAATGGGCGATCACCGTACATTTCTCTTCAGTTTCCTATTTATATTTATATTTTACTTCCTCAATTTAGCATTATGGACAGGGAAAGACCTAATCTAAAATCTGCACAAAAATATTTTGCCTTCAAATTCATACCGTGATCGTAGCATGCATGGACTCGACGCATATGACTGGGATTTCCATGAAAAAGATTGTGGGCAGAAAATGGGTGATCACCGTACATTTCTCTACTGTTTCCCATTTATATTTATATTTTACTTCCTCAATTTAGCATTATGGACAGGGAAAGACCTAACCTAAGATCTGCACAAAAATAGTTTGCCTTCAAATTCATACCGTGATTGTAGTATGCATGGACTCGACTCATATGACGGGGATTTCCATGAAAAAGATTGTGGGCCGAAAATGGGCGATCACTGTACATTTGTCTTCTGTTTCCTATTTATATTTCTATTTTACTTCCTCAATTTAGCATTATGGACAGGGAAAGACCTAATCTAAAATCTGCACAAAAATATTTTGCCTTCAAATTCATACCGTGATAGTAGCATGAATGGACTCGACTCATATGACTGGGATTTCCATGAAAAAGATTGTGAGCCGAAAATGGGCGATCACTGTACATTTCTCTACTGTTTCCTATTTATATTTCTGTTTACTTCCTCAATTTAGCATTATGGACAGGGAAAGACCTAATCTAAAATCTGCACAAAAATATTTTGCCTTCAAATTCATACCGTGACCGTAGCATGCATGAGCTCGACTCATATGACTGGGATTTCCATGAAAAAGATTGTGGGCAGAAAATGGGTGATCACTGTACATTTCTATTCTGTTTCCTCTTTATATTTCAATTTTACTTCCTCAATTTAGCATTATGTACAGGGAAAGACCTAATCTAAGCTGTGCACAAAAATATTTTGCCTTCAAATTCATACCGTGATCGTAGCATGCATGGACTCGACTCATATGACTGGGATTTCCATGAAAAAGATTGTGGGCAGAAAATGGGTGAACACTGTACATTTCTCTTCTGTTTCATATTTATATTTCTATTTTACCTCCTCAATTTAGCATTATGGACAGGGAAAGACCTAATCTAAGATCTGCACAAAAATATTTTGCCTTCAAATTCATACCGTGATCGTAGCATGCATGGACTCGACTCATATGACTGGGATTTCCATGAAAAAGATTGTGGGCCGAAAATGGGCGATCACTGTACATTTCTCTTCTGTTTCCTATTTATATTTATATTTTACCTCCTCAATTTAGCATTATGGACAGGGAAAGACCTAATCTGAAATCTGCACAAAAATATTTTGCCTTCAAATTCATACCGTGATCGTAGCATGCATGGACTCGACTCATATGACTGGGATTTCCATGAAAAAGATTGTGGGCAGAAAATGGGTGATCACCATACATTTCTCTACTGTTTCCCATTTATATTTCTATTTTACTTCCTCAATTTAGCATTATGGACAGGGAAAGACCTAATCTAAAATCTGCACAAAAATATTTTGCCTTCAAATTCATACCGTGATCGTAGCATTCATGAGCTCGACTCATATGACTGGGATTTCCATGAAAAAGATTGTGGGCAGAAAATGGGTGATCACTGTACATTTCTCTTCTGTTTCCTCTTTATATTTCTATTTTACTTCCTCAATTTAGCATTATGTACAGGGAAAGACGTAATCTAAGATCTGCAAAAAAATATTTTGCCTTCAAATTCATACCGTGATCGTAGCATGCATGGACTCGACTCATATGACTGGGATTTCCATGAAAAAGATTGTGGGCAGAAAATGGGTGATCACTGTACATTTCGCTTCTTTTTCGTATTCATATTTCTATTTTACTTCCTCAATTTAGCATCATGGACAGGGAAAGACCTAATCTAATATCTGCACAAAAATATTTTGCCTTCAAATTCATACCGTGATCGTAGCATGCATGAGCTCGACTCATATGACTGGGATTTCCATGAAAAAGATTGTGGGCAGAAAATGGGTGATCACTGTACATTTCTCTTCTGTTTCCTCTTTATATTTATATTTTACTTCCTCAATTTAGCATTATGGACAGGGAAAGACCTAATCTAAGATCTGCAAAAAAATATTTTGCCTTCAAATTCATACCGTGATCGTAGCACGCATGGACTCGACTCATATGACTGGGATTTCCATGAAAAAGATTGTGGTCAGAAAATGGGTGATCACTGTACATTTCTCTTCTTTTTCGTATTTATATTTCTATTTTACTTCCTCAATTTAGCATTATGGACAGGGAAAGACCTAATCTAAGATCTGCACAAAAATATTTTGCCTTGAAATTCATACTGTGATCGTAGCATGCATGGACTCAACTCATATGACTGGGATTTCCATGAAAAAGATTGTGGGCCGAAAGTGGGCGATCACCGTACATTTCTCTTCAGTTTCCTATTTATATTTTTTATTTTACTTCCTCAATTTAGCATTATGGACAGGGA
Source organism: Acanthosepion lycidas (assembly GCA_963932145.1). Lineage (NCBI taxonomy): Eukaryota > Metazoa > Mollusca > Cephalopoda > Sepiida > Sepiidae > Acanthosepion > Acanthosepion lycidas. The sequence continues at coordinate 1,915,104 of CAWVQA010000569.1, read as the reverse complement.
AAGACCTAATCTAAAATCTGCACAAAAATATTTTGCCTTCAAATTCATACCGTGACCGTAGCATGCATGAGCTCAACTCATATGACTGGGATTTCCATGAAAAAGATTGTGGTCAGAAAATGGGTGATCACTGTACATTTCTCTTCTGTTTCCTATTTATATTTCTATTTTACTTCCTCAATTTAGCATTATGGACAGGGAAAGACCTAATCTAAGCTGTGCACAAAAATATTTTGCCTTCAAATTCATACCGCGATCGTGGCATACATGGACTCGACTCATATGACTGGGATTTCCATGAAGAAGATTGTGGGCCGAAAATGGGTGATCACTATACATTTCTCTTCTGTTTCCTATTTATATTTCTATTTTACTTCCTCAATTTAGCATTATGGACAGGGAAAGACCTAATCTAAGCTCTGCACAAAAATATTTTGCCTTCAAATTCATACCGTGATCGTAGCATGCATGGACTCGACTCATATGACTGGGATTTCCATGAAAAAGATTGTGGGCAGAAAATGGGTGATCACTGTACATTTCTCTTCTGTTTCATATTTATATTTCTATTTTACCTCCTCAATTTAGCATTATGGACAGGGAAAGACCTAATCTAAGATCTGCACAAAAATATTTTGCTTTCAAATTCATACCGTGATCGTAGCATGCATGGACTCGACTCATATGACTGGGATTTCCATGAAAAAGATTGTGGGCCGAAAATGGGCGATCACTGTACATTTCTCTTTTGTTTCCTATTTATATTTATATTTTACCTCCTCAATTTAGCATTATGGACAGGGAAAGACCTAATCTGAAATCTGCACAAAAATATTTTGTCTTCAAATTCATACCGTGATCGTAGCATGCATGGACTCGAATCATACGACAGGGATTTCCATGAAAAAGATTGTGGGCACAAAATGGGTGATCACTGTACATTTCTCTTCTGTTTCCTATTTATATTTATATTTTACCTCCTCAATTAACATTATGGACAGGGAAAGACCTAATCTAAGATCTGCACAAAAATATTTTGCCTTCAAATTCATACCGTGATCGTAGCATGCATGGACTCGACTCATATGACTAGGATTTCCATGAAAAAGATTGTGAGCCCAAAATGGGTGATCACCATACATTTCTCTACTGTTTCCCATTTATATTTCTATTTTACTTCCTCAATTTAGCATTATGGACAGGGAAAGACCTAATCTAAAATCTGCACAAAAATATTTTGCCTTCAAATTCATACCGTGATCGTAGCATTCATGAGCTCGACTCATATGACTGGGATTTCCATGAAAAGGATTGTGGGCAGAAAATTGGTGATCACTGTACATTTCTCTTCTTTTTCGTATTTATATTTCTATTTTACTTCCTCAATTCAGCATTATGGACAGGGAAAGACCTAATCTAAGATCTGCACAAAAACATTTTGCCTTCAAATTCATACCGTGATCGTAGCATGCATGGACTCGACTCATATGACTGGGATTTCCATGAAAAAGATTGTGAGCCGAAAATGGGCGATCACTGTACATTTCTCTACTGTTTCCTTTTTATATTTATATTTTACTTCCTCAATTTAGCATTATGGACAGGTAAAGACCTAATCTAAAATCTGCACAAAAATATTTTGCCTTCAAATACATACCGTGATCGTAGCATGCATGAGCTCGACTCATATGACTGGGATTTCCATGAAAAAGATTGTGGGCAGAAAATGGGTGATCACTGTACATTTCTCTTCTGTTTCCTCTTTATATTTCTATTTTACTTCCTCAATTTAGCATTATGTACAGGGAAAGACCTAATCTAAGATCTGCACAAAAATATTTTTCCCTTCAAATTCATACCGTAATCGTACCATGCATGGACTCGACTCATATGACTGGGATTTCCATGAGAAAGATTGTGGACCGAAAATGGGTGATCACTGTACATTTCTCTACTGTTTCCTATTGATATTTCTATTTTACCTCCTCAATTTAGCATTATAGACAGGGAAAGACGTAATCTAAGCTCTGCACAAAAATATTTTGCCTTCAAATTCATACCGTGATCGTAGCATGCATGGACTCGACTCATATGACTGGGATTTCCATGAAAAAGATTGTGGGCAGAAAATGGGCGATCACCGTACATTTCTCTTCTGTTTCCTATTTATATTTATATTTTACCTCCTCAATTTAGCATTATGGACAGGGAAAGACCTAATCTAAAATCTGCACAAAAATATTTTGCCTTCAAATTCATACCGTGATCGTAGCATTCATGAGCTCGACTCATATGACTGGGATTTCCATGAAAAAGATTGTGGGCAGAAAATGGGTGATCACTGTACATTTCTCTTCTGTTTCCTCTTTATATTTCTATTTTACTTCCTCAATTTAGCATTATGGACAGGGAAAGACCTAATCTAAGATCTGCAAAGAAATATTTTGCCTTCAAATTCATACCGTGATCGTAGCATGCATGGACTCGACTCATATGACTGGGATTTCCATGAAAAAGATTGTGGTCAGAAAATGGGTGATCACTGTACATTTCTCTTCTTTTTCGTATTTATATTTCTATTTTACTTCCTCAATTTAGCATTATGGACAGGGAAAGACCTAATCTAAGATCTGCACAAAAATATTTTGCCTTGAAATTCATACTATGATCGTAGCATGCATGGACTCAACTCATATGACTGGGATTTCAATGAAAAAGATTGTGGGCCGAAAATGGGCGATCACCGTACATTTCACTTCTGTTTCCTATTTATATTTCTATTTTACTTCCTCAATTTAGCATTATGGACAGGGAAAGACCTAATCTAAAATCAGCACAAAAATATTTTGTCTTCAAATTCATACCGTGATCGTAGCATGCATGGACTCGATTCATATGACTGGGATTTACATGAAAAAGATTGTGGGCCGAAAATGGGCGATCACTGTACATTTCTCTTCTGTTTCCTATTTATATTTCTATTTTACTTCCTCAATTTAGCATTATGGACAGGGATAGACCTAATCTAAGATCTGCAAAAAAATATTTTGCCTTCAAATTCATACCGTGATCGTAGCATGCATGGACTCGACTCATACGACTGGGATTTCCATGAAAAAGATTGTGGGCAGAAAATTGGTGATCACTGTACATTTCTCTTCTTTTTCGTATTTATATTTCTATTTTACTTCCTCAATTCAGCATTATGGACAGGGAAAGACCTAATCTAAGATCTGCACAAAAACATTTTGCCTTCAAATTCATACCGTGATCGTAGCATGCATGGACTCGACTCATATGACTGGGATTTCCATGAAAAAGATTGTGAGCCGAAAATGGGCGATCACTGTACATTTCTCTACTGTTTCCTATTTATATTTATATTTTACTTCCTCAATTTAGCATTATGGACAGGTAAAGACCTAATCTAAAATCTGCACAAAAATATTTTGCCTTCAAATACATACCGTGATCGTAGCATGCATGAGCTCGACTCATATGACTGGGATTTCCATGAAAAAGATTGTGGGCAGAAAATGGGTGATCACTGTACATTTCTCTTCTGTTTCCTATTTATATTTCTATTTTACTTCCTCAATTTAGCATTATGTACAGGGAAAGACCTAATCTAAGATCTGCACAAAAATATTTTTCCCTTCAAATTCATACCGTAATCGTACCATGCATGGACTCGACTCATATGACTGGGATTTCCATGAGAAAGATTGTGGACCGAAAATGGGTGATCACTGTACATTTCTCTACTGTTTCCTATTGATATTTCTATTTTACCTCCTCAATTTAGCATTATAGACAGGGAAAGACGTAATCTAAGCTCTGCACAAAAATATTTTGCCTTCAAATTCATACCGTGATCGTAGCATGCATGGACTCGACTCATATGACTGGGATTTCCATGAAAAAGATTGTGGGCAGAAAATGGGCGATCACCGTACATTTCTCTTCTGTTTCCTATTTATATTTATATTTTACCTCCTCAATTTAGCATTATGGACAGGGAAAGACCTAATCTAAAATCTGCACAAAAATATTTTGCCTTCAAATTCATACCGTGATCGTAGAATGCATGGACTTGACTCATATGACTGGGATTTCCACGAAAAAGATTGTGAGCCGAAAATGGGTGATCACCGTACATTTCTCTTCTGTTTCCTATTTATATTTCTATTTTACTTCCTCAATTTAGCATTATGGACAGGGAAAGACCTAATCTAAAATCTGCACAAAAATATTTTGCCTTCAAATTCATACCGTGATCGTAGCATGCATGGACTCGACTCATATGACTGGGATTTCCATGAAAAAGATTGTGGGCCGAAAATGGGCGATCACTGTACATTTCTCTTCAGTTTCCTATTTATATTTATATTTTACTTCCTCAATTTAGCATTATGGACAGGGAAAGACCTAATCTAAGATCTGCAAAAAAATATTTTGCCTTCAAATTCATACTGTGATCGTAGCATGCATGGACTCGACTCATATGACTGGGATTTCCATGAAAAAGATTGTTAGCCGAAAATGGGTGATCACCGTACATTTCTCTTCTGTTTCCTATTTATATATTCTATTTTACTTCCTCAATTTAGCATTATGGACAGGGAAAGACCTAATCTAAGACCTGCACAAAAATATTTTGCCTTCAAATTCATACCATGATCGTAGCATGCATGGACTCGACTCATATGACTGGGATTTCCATGAAAAAGATTGTGGGCAGAAAATGGGTGATCACTGTACATTTTATTTCTGTTTCTTATTTATATTTCTATTTTACTCCCTCAATTTAGCATTATGGACAGGGAAAGACCTAATCTAAGATCCTCAAAAACATATTTTGCCTTCAAATTCATACCGTGATCGTAGCATGCATGGACTCGACTCATATGACTGGGATTTCCATGAAAAAGTTTGTGGGCTGAAAATCGGTGATCACTGTAAATTTCTCTTCTGTTTCTTATGTATATTTCTATTTTACTTCCTCAATTTAGCATTATGGACAGGAAAAGTCCTAATCTAAGTTCTGCAAAAAAATGTTTTGCCTTCAAATTCATACCGTGATCGTAGCAGGTATGGACTTGACTCATATGACTGGGATTTCCATGAAAAAGATTGTGGGCAGAAAATGGGTGATCACTGTACATTTCTCTTCTGTTTCCTATTTATATTTATATTTTACCTCCTCAATTTAGCATTATGGACAGGGAAAGACCTAATCTAAGATCTGCACAAAAATATTTTGCCTTCAAATTCATACCGTGATCGTAGCATGCATGGACTCGACTCATATGACTGGGAATTCCATGAAAAAGATTGTGGGCAGAAAATGGGTGATCACTGTATATTTTTCTTCTGTTTCTTATTTATATTTCTATTTTACTTCCTCAATTTAGCATTATGGACAGGGAAAGACCTAATCTAAGCTCTGCACAAAAATATTTTGTCTTCAAATTCATAAGGTGATCGTAGCAGGTATGGACTTGACTCATATGTCTGGGATTTCCATGAAAAAGATTGTGGGCAGAAAATGGGTGATCACTGTACATTTCTCTTCTGTTTCCTATTCATATTTCTATTTTACCTCCTCAATTTAGCATTATGGACAGGGAAAGACGTAATCTAAGATCTGCAAAAAAATATTTTGCTTTCAAATTCATACCGTGATCGTAGCATGCATGGACTCGACTCATATGACTGGGATTTCAATGAAAAAGATTGTGGGCAGAAAATGGGTGATCACTGTACATTTCTCTTCTGTTTCCTATTTATATTTCTATTTTATCTCCTCAATTTAGCATTATGGACAGGGAAAGACCTAATCTAAAATCTGCAAAAATTATTCTGCCTTCAAATTCATACCGTGATCGTAGCATGCATGGACTCGACTCATATGACTGGGATTTCCATGAAAAAGATTGTGGGCAGAAAATGGGTGAACACTGTACATTTCTCTTCTGTTTTCTATTTATATTTCTATTTTACTTCCTGAATTTAGCATTATGGACAGGGAAAGACCTAATCTAAGTTCTGCAAAAAAATATTTTGCCTTCAAATTCATACCGTGATCGTAGCATGCATGGACTCGACTCATATGACTGGGATTTCCATGAAAAAGATTGTGGGCTGAAAATCGGTGATCACTGTAAATTTCTCTTCTGTTTCTCATGTATATTTCTATTTTACTTCCTTAATTTAGCATTATGGACAGGAAAAGTCCTAATCTAAGTTCTGCAAAAAAATGTTTTGCCTTCAAATTCATACCGTGATCGTAGCAGGTATGGACTTGACTCATATGACTGGGATTTCCATGAAAAAGATTGTGGGCAGAAAATGGGTGATGACTGTACATTTCTCTTCTTTTTCTTATTTATATTTCTATTTTACTTCCTCAATTTAGCATAATGGACAGGGAAAGACCTAATCTAAGCTCTGCACAAAAATATTTTGCCTTAAAATTCATACCGTGATCGTAGCATGCATGGACTCGACTCATATGACTGGGATTTCCATGAAAAAGATTGTGGGCAGAAAATGGGCGATCACTGTACATTTCTCTTCTTTTTCCTATTTATATTTCTATTTTACTTCCTCAATTTAGCATTATGAACAGGGAAAGACATAATCTAAGATCTGCAAAAAAATATTTTGCCTTAAAATTCATACCGTGATCGTAGTATGCATGGACTTGACGCATATGACTGGGATTTCCATGAAAAAGATTGTGTGCAGAAAATGGGTGATCACTGTACATTTCTCTTCTGTTTCCTATTTATATTTATATTTTACTTCCTTCATTTACCATTATGGACAGGGAAAGACCTAATCTAAGTTCTGCAAAAAAATATTTTGCCTTCAAATTCATACCGTGATCGTAGCATGCATGGACTCGACTCATATGACTGGGATTTCCATGAAAAAGATTATGGGCAGAAAATGGGCGATCACTGTACATTTCTCTTCTGTTTCCTATTTATGTTTATATTTTACCTCCTCAATTTAGCATTATGGACAGGGAAAGACCTAATCTGAAATCTGCACAAAAATATTTTGCCTTCAAATTCATACCGTGATCGTAGCATGCATGGACTCGACTCATATGACTGGGATTTCCATGAAAAAGATTGTGGGCTGAAAATCGGTGATCACTGTAAATTTCTCTTCTGTTTCTCATGTATATTTCTATTTTACTTCCTTAATTTAGCATTATGGACAGGAAAAGTCCTAATCTAAGTTCTGCAAAAAAATGTTTTGCCTTCAAATTCATACCGTGATCGTAGCAGGTATAGACTTGACTCATATGACTGGGATTTCCATGAAAAAGATTGTGGGCAGAAAATGGGTGATGACTGTACATTTCTCTTCTTTTTCTTATTTATATTTCTATTTTACTTCCTCAATTTAGCATAATGGACAGGGAAAGACCTAATCTAAGCTCTGCACAAAAATATTTTGCCTTAAAATTCATACCGTGATCGTAGCATGCATGGACTCGACTCATATGACTGGGATTTCCATGAAAAAGATTGTGGGCAGAAAATGGGCGATCACTGTACATTTCTCTTCTTTTTCCTATTTATATTTCTATTTTACTTCCTCAATTTAGCATTATGAACAGGGAAAGACATAATCTAAGATCTGCAAAAAAATATTTTGCCTTAAAATTCATACCGTGATCGTAGTATGCATGGACTTGACGCATATGACTGGGATTTCCATGAAAAAGATTGTGTGCAGAAAATGGGTGATCACTGTACATTTCTCTTCTGTTTCCTATTTATATTTCTATTTTACTTCCTCAATTTAGCATTATGGACAGGGAAAGACCTAATCTAAGATCTGCACAAAAATATTTTGCCTTAAAATTCATACCGTGATCGTAGCATGCATGGACTCGACTCATATGACTGGGATTTCCATGAAAAAGATTGTGGGCAGAAAATGGGTGATCACTGTACATTTCTCTTCTGTTTCCTATTTATATTTCTATTTTACTTCCTCAATTTAGCATTATGGACAGGGAAAGACCTAATCTAAGATCTGCACAAAAATATTTTCCCTTCAAATTCATACCGTGATCGTAGTATGCATGGACTCGACTCATATGACTGGGATTTCAATGAAAAAGATTGTGGGCATAAAATGGGCGATCACTGTACATTTCTCTTCTGTTTCCTATTTATATTTATATTTTACCTCCTCAATTTAGCATTATGAACAGGGAAAGACATAATCTAAGACCTGCAAAAAAATATTTTGCCTTCAAATTCATACCGTGATCGTAGCATGCATGGACTCGACTCATATGACTGGGATTTCCATGAAAAAGATTGTGGGCAGAAAATGGGTGATCACTGTACATTTCTCTTCTGTTTCCTATTTATATTTATATTTTACCTCCTCAATTTAGCATTATGGACAGGTAAAGACATAATCTAATATCTGCAAAAAAATATTTTGCCTTCAAATTCATACCGTGATCGTAGCATGCATGGACTGGACTCATATGACTGGGATTTCCATGAAAAAGATTGTGGGCAGAAAATGGGTGATCACTGTACATTTTTCTTCTGTTTCTTATTTATATTTCTATTTTACTTCCTCAATTTAGCATTATGGACAGGGAAAGACCTAATCTAAGAACCTCAAAAACATATTTTGCCTTCAAATTCATACCGTGATCGTAGCATGCATGGACTCGACTCATATGACTGGGATTTCCATGTAAAAGATTGTGGGCAGAAAATGGGCGATCACTGTACATTTCTCTTCGGTTTCCTATTTATATTTCTATTTTACCTCCTCAATTTAGCATTATGGACAGGGAAAGACCTAATGTAAGATCTGCAAAAAATATTTTGCCTTCAAATTCATACCGTGATCGTAGCATGCATGGACTCGACTCATATGACTGGGATTTCCATGAGAAAGATTGTGGGCAGAAAATGGGTGATCACTGTACATTTCTCTTCTGTTTCCTATTTATATTTCTATTTTACTTCCTCAATTTAGCATTATGGACAGGGAAAGACCTAATCTAAGATCTGTACAAAAACATTTTGCCTTAAAATTCATACCGTGATCGTAGTATGCATGGACTCGACTCATATGACTGGGATTTCCATGAAAAAGATTGTGGGCAGAAAATGGGTGATCACTGTACATTTCTCTTCTGTTTTCTATTTATATTTCTATTTTACTTCCTCAATTTAGCATTATGGACAGGGAAAGACCTAATCTAAGATCTGCACAAAAACATTTTGCCTTAAAATTCATACCGTGATCGTAGTATGCATGGACTCGACTCATATGACTGGGATTTCCATGAAAAAGATTGTGGGCAGAAAATGGGTGATCACTGTACATTTCTCTTCTGTTTCCTATTTATATTTCTATTTTACTTCCTCAATTTAGCATTATGGACAGGGAAAGACCTAATCTAAGATCTGCAAAAAAATATTTTGCCTTCAAATTCATACCGTGATCGTAGCATGCATGGACTGGACTCATATGACTGGGATTTCCATGAAAAAGATTGTGGGCAGAAAATGGGTGATCACTGTATATTTTTCTTCTGTTTCTTATTTATATTTTTATTTTACCTCCTCAATTTAGCATTATGGACAGGGAAACACCTAATCTGAGATCTGCAAAAAAATATTTTGCCTTCAAATTTATACCGTGATCGTAGCATGCATGGACTCGACTCATATGACTGGGATTTTCATGAAAAAGATTGTGGGCAGAAAATGGGTGATCACTGTACATTTCTCTTCTGTTTCCTATTTATATTTATATTTTACTTCCTCAATTTAGCATTATGGCCAGGGAAAGACCTAATCTAAGATCTGAACAAAAATATTTTGCCTTAAAATTCATACCGTGATCGTAGCATGCATGGACTCGACTGATATGACTGGGATTTCCATGAAAAAGATTGTGGGCAGAAATTGGGTGATCACTATACATTTCTCTTCTGTTTCCTATTTATATTTATATTTTACTTCCTCAATTTAGGATTATGGACAGGGAAAGATCTAATCTAAGATCTGCACAAAAATATTTTGCCTTAAAATTCATACCGTGATCGTAGTATGCATGGACTCGACTCATATGACTGGGATTTCCATGAAAAAGTTTGTGGGCGGAAAATGGGTGATCACTGTACATTTGTCTTTTGTTTCCTATTCATATTTATATTTTACTTCCTTCATTTAGCATTATGTACAGGGGAAGACCTAATCTAAGATCTGCAAAAAAAAATTTTGCTTTCAAATTCATACCGTGATCGTAGCATGCATGGACTCGACTCATATGACTGGGATTTCCATGAAAAAGTTTGTGGGCAGAAAATCGGTGATCACTGTAAATTTCTCTTCTATTTCTTATGTATATTTCTATTTTACTTCCTCAATTTAGCATTATGGACAGGAAGAGTCCTAATCTAAGTTCTGCAAAAAAATGTTTTGCCTTCAAATTCATACCGTGATCGTAGCAGGTATGGACTTGACGCATATGACTGGGATTTCCATGAAAAAAATTGTGTGCAGAAAATGGGTGATCACTGTACATTTCTCTTGTTTCCTATTTATATTTCTATTTTACCTCCTCAATTTAGCATTATGGACAGGGAAAGACCTAATCTGAGATCTGCAAAAAAATATTTTGCCTTCAAATTCATACCGTGATCGTAGTATGCATGGACTCGACTCATATGACTGGGATTTCAATGAAAAAGATTGTGGGCATAAAATGGGCGATCACTGTACATTTCTCTTCTGTTTCCTATTTATATTTCTATTTTACCTCCTCAATTTAGCATTATGGACAGGGAAAGACCTAATGTAAGATCTGCAAAAAATATTTTGCCTTCAAATTCATACCGTGATCGTAGCATGCATGGACTCGACTCATATGACTGGGATTTCCATGAGAAAGATTGTGGGCAGAAAATGGGTGATCACTGTACATTTCTCTTCTGTTTCCTATTTATATTTATATTTTACCTCCTCAATTTAGCATTATGGACAGGTAAAGACATAATCTAATATCTGCAAAAAAATATTTTGCCTTCAAATTCATACCGTGATCGTAGCATGCATGGACTGGACTCATATGACTGGGATTTCCATGAAAAAGATTGTGGGCAGAAAATGGGTGATCACTGTACATTTTTCTTCTGTTTCTTATTTATATTTCTATTTTACTTCCTCAATTTAGCATTATGGACAGGGAAAGACCTAATCTAAGAACCTCAAAAACATATTTTGCCTTCAAATTCATACCGTGATCGTAGCATGCATGGACTCGACTCATATGACTGGGATTTCCATGTAAAAGATTGTGGGCAGAAAATGGGCGATCACTGTACATTTCTCTTCGGTTTCCTATTTATATTTCTATTTTACCTCCTCAATTTAGCATTATGGACAGGGAAAGACCTAATGTAAGATCTGCAAAAAATATTTTGCCTTCAAATTCATACCGTGATCGTAGCATGCATGGACTCGACTCATATGACTGGGATTTCCATGAGAAAGATTGTGGGCAGAAAATGGGTGATCACTGTACATTTCTCTTCTGTTTCCTATTTATATTTCTATTTTACTTCCTCAATTTAGCATTATGGACAGGGAAAGACCTAATCTAAGATCTGCACAAAAACATTTTGCCTTAAAATTCATACCGTGATCGTAGTATGCATGGACTCGACTCATATGACTGGGATTTCCATGAAAAAGATTGTGGGCAAAAAATGGGTGATCACTGTACATTTCTCTTCTGTTTCCTATTTATATTTCTATTTTACTTCCTCAATTTAGCATTATGGACAGGGAAAGACCTAATCTAAGATCTGCACAAAAACATTTTGCCTTAAAATTCATACCGTGATCGTAGTATGCATGGACTCGACTCATATGACTGGGATTTCCATGAAAAAATTGTGGGCAGAAAATGGGTGATCACTGTACATTTCTCTTCTGTTTCCTATTTATATTTCTATTTTACTTCCTCAATTTAGCATTATGGACAGGGAAAGACCTAATCTAAGATCTGCAAAAAAATATTTTGCCTTCAAATTCATACCGTGATCGTAGCATGCATGGACTGGACTCATATGACTGGGATTTCCATGAAAAAGATTGTGGGCAGAAAATGGGTGATCACTGTATATTTTTCTTCTGTTTCTTATTTATATTTCTATTTTACTTCCTCAATTTAGCATTATGGACAGGAAAAGTCCTAATCTAAGTTCTGCAAAAAAATGTTTTGCCTTCAAATTCATACCGTGATCGTAGCAGGTATGGACTTGACGCATATGACTGGGATTTCCATGAAAAAGATTGTGTGCAGAAAATGGGTGATCACTGTACATTTCTCTTGTTTCCTATTTATATTTTTATTTTACCTCCTCAATTTAGCATTATGGACAGGGAAACACCTAATCTGAGATCTGCAAAAAAATATTTTGCCTTCAAATTTATACCGTGATCGTAGCATGCATGGACTCGACTCATATGACTGGGATTTTCATGAAAAAGATTGTGGGCAGAAAATGGGTGATCACTGTACATTTCTCTTCTGTTTCCTATTTATATTTCTATTTTACTTCCTCAATTTAGCATTATGGCCAGGGAAAGACCTAATCTAAGATCTGAACAAAAATATTTTGCCTTAAAATTCATACCGTGATCGTAGCATGCATGGACTCGACTGATATGACTGGGATTTCCATGAAAAAGATTGTGGGCAGAAATTGGGTGATCACTATACATTTCTCTTCTGTTTCCTATTTATATTTATATTTTACTTCCTCAATTTAGGATTATGGACAGGGAAAGATCTAATCTAAGATCTGCACAAAAATATTTTGCCTTAAAATTCATACCGTGATCGTAGTATGCATGGACTCGACTCATATGACTGGGATTTCCATGAAAAAGTTTGTGGGCGGAAAATGGGTGATCACTGTACATTTGTCTTTTGTTTCCTATTCATATTTATATTTTACTTCCTTCATTTAGCATTATGTACAGGGGAAGACCTAATCTAAGATCTGCAAAAAAAAATTTTGCTTTCAAATTCATACCGTGATCGTAGCATGCATGGACTCGACTCATATGACTGGGATTTCCATGAAAAAGTTTGTGGGCAGAAAATCGGTGATCACTGTAAATTTCTCTTCTGTTTCTTATGTATATTTCTATTTTACTTCCTCAATTTAGCATTATGGACAGGAAGAGTCCTAATCTAAGTTCTGCAAAAAAATGTTTTGCCTTCAAATTCATACCGTGATCGTAGCAGGTATGGACTTGACGCATATGACTGGGATTTCCATGAAAAAAATTGTGTGCAGAAAATGGGTGATCACTGTACATTTCTTTTCTGTTTTCTATTTATATTTCTATTTTACTTCCTCAATTTAGCATTATGGACAGGGAAAGACCTAATCTAAGATCTGCACAAAAACATTTTGCCTTAAAATTCATACCGTGATTGTAGTATGCATGGACTCGACTCATATGACTGGGATTTCCATGAAAAAGATTGTGGGCAGAAAATGGGTGATCACTGTACATTTCTCTTCTGTTTCCTATTTATATTTCTATTTTACTTCCTCAATTTAGCATTATGGACAGGGAAAGACCTAATCTAAGATCTGCACAAAAATATTTTGCCTTCAAATTCATACCGTGATCGTAGCATGCATGGACTGGACTCATATGACTGGGATTTCCATGAAAAAGATTGTGGGCAGAAAATGGGTGATCACTGTATATTTTTCTTCTGTTTCTTATTTATATTTCTATTTTACTTCCTCAATTTAGCATTATGGACAGGAAAAGTCCTAATCTAAGTTCTGCAAAAAAATGTTTTGCCTTCAAATTCATACCGTGATCGTAGCAGGTATGGACTTGACGCATATGACTGGGATTTCCATGAAAAAGATTGTGTGCAGAAAATGGGTGATCACTGTACATTTCTCTTGTTTCCTATTTATATTTTTATTTTACCTCCTCAATTTAGCATTATGGACAGGGAAACACCTAATCTGAGATCTGCAAAAAAATATTTTGCCTTCAAATTTATACCGTGATCGTAGCATGCATGGACTCGACTCATATGACTGGGATTTTCATGAAAAAGATTGTGGGCAGAAAATGGGTGATCACTGTACATTTCTCTTCTGTTTCCTATTTATATTTCTATTTTACTTCCTCAATATAGCATTATGGCCAGGGAAAGACCGAATCTAAGATCTGAACAAAAATATTTTGCCTTAAAATTCATACCGTGATCGTAGCATGCATGGACTCGACTGATATGACTGGGATTTCCATGAAAAAGATTGTGGGCAGAAATTGGGTGATCACTATACATTTCTCTTCTGTTTCCTATTTATATTTATATTTTACTTCCTCAATTTAGGATTATGGACAGGGAAAGATTTAATCTAAGATCTGCACAAAAATATTTTGCCTTAAAATTCATACCGTGATCGTAGTATGCATGGACTCGACTCATATGACTGGGATTTCCATGAAAAAGTTTGTGGGCGGAAAATGGGTGATCACTGTACATTTGTCTTTTGTTTCCTATTCATATTTATATTTTACTTCCTTCATTTAGCATTATGTACAGGGGAAGACCTAATCTAAGATCTGCAAAAAAAAATTTTGCTTTCAAATTCATACCGTGATCGTAGCATGCATGGACTCGACTCATATGACTGGGATTTCCATGAAAAAGTTTGTGGGCAGAAAATCGGTGATCACTGTAAATTTCTCTTCTATTTCTTATGTATATTTCTATTTTACTTCCTCAATTTAGCATTATGGACAGGAAGAGTCCTAATCTAAGTTCTGCAAAAAAATGTTTTGCCTTCAAATTCATACCGTGATCGTAGCAGGTATGGACTTGACGCATATGACTGGGATTTCCATGAAAAAAATTGTGTGCAGAAAATGGGTGATCACTGTACATTTCTCTTGTTTCCTATTTATATTTCTATTTTACCTCCTCAATTTAGCATTATGGACAGGGAAAGACCTAATCTGAGATCTGCAAAAAAATATTTTGCCTTCAAATTCATACCGTGATCGTAGTATGCATGGACTCGACTCATATGACTGGGATTTCAATGAAAAAGATTGTGGGCATAAAATGGGCGATCACTGTACATTTCTCTTCTGTTTCCTATTTATATTTCTATTTTACCTCCTCAATTTAGCATTATGGACAGGGAAAGACCTAATGTAAGATCTGCAAAAAATATTTTGCCTTCAAATTCATACCGTGATCGTAGCATGCATGGACTCGACTCATATGACTGGGATTTCCATGAGAAAGATTGTGGGCAGAAAATGGGTGATCACTGTACATTTCTCTTCTGTTTCCTATTTATATTTATATTTTACCTCCTCAATTTAGCATTATGGACAGGTAAAGACATAATCTAATATCTGCAAAAAAATATTTTGCCTTCAAATTCATACCGTGATCGTAGCATGCATGGACTGGACTCATATGACTGGGATTTCCATGAAAAAGATTGTGGGCAGAAAATGGGTGATCACTGTACATTTTTCTTCTGTTTCTTATTTATATTTCTATTTTACTTCCTCAATTTAGCATTATGGACAGGGAAAGACCTAATCTAAGAACCTCAAAAACATATTTTGCCTTCAAATTCATGCCGTGATCGTAGCATGCATGGACTCGACTCATATGACTGGGATTTCCATGTAAAAGATTGTGGGCAGAAAATGGGCGATCACTGTACATTTCTCTTCGGTTTCCTATTTATATTTCTATTTTACCTCCTCAATTTAGCATTATGGACAGGGAAAGACCTAATGTAAGATCTGCAAAAAATATTTTGCCTTCAAATTCATACCGTGATCGTAGCATGCATGGACTGGACTCATATGACTGGGATTTCCATGAGAAAGATTGTGGGCAGAAAATGGGTGATCACTGTACATTTCTCTTCTGTTTCCTATTTATATTTCTATTTTACTTCCTCAATTTAGCATTATGGACAGGGAAAGACCTAATCTAAGATCTGCACAAAAACATTTTGCCTTAAAATTCATACCGTGATTGTAGTATGCATGGACTCGACTCATATGACTGGGATTTCCATGAAAAAGATTGTGGGCAGAAAATGGGTGATCACTGTACATTTCTCTTCTGTTTCCTATTTATATTTCTATTTTACTTCCTCAATTTAGCATTATGGACAGGGAAAGACCTAATCTAAGATCTGCACAAAAACATTTTGCCTTAAAATTCATACCGTGATCGTAGTATGCATGGACTCGACTCATATGACTGGGATTTCCATGAAAAAATTGTGGGCAGAAAATGGGTGATCACTGTACATTTCTCTTCTGTTTCCTATTTATATTTCTATTTTACTTCCTCAATTTAGCATTATGGACAGGGAAAGACCTAATCTAAGATCTGCAAAAAAATATTTTGCCTTCAAATTCATACCGTGATCGTAGCATGCATGGACTGGACTCATATGACTGGGATTTCCATGAAAAAGATTGTGGGCAGAAAATGGGTGATCACTGTATATTTTTCTTCTGTTTCTTATTTATATTTCTATTTTACTTCCTCAATTTAGCATTATGGACAGGAAAAGTCCTAATCTAAGTTCTGCAAAAAAATGTTTTGCCTTCAAATTCATACCGTGATCGTAGCAGGTATGGACTTGACGCATATGACTGGGATTTCCATGAAAAAGATTGTGTGCAGAAAATGGGTGATCACTGTACATTTCTCTTGTTTCCTATTTATATTTTTATTTTACCTCCTCAATTTAGCATTATGGACAGGGAAACACCTAATCTGAGATCTGCAAAAAAATATTTTGCCTTCAAATTTATACCGTGATCGTAGCATGCATGGACTCGACTCATATGACTGGGATTTTCATGAAAAAGATTGTGGGCAGAAAATGGGTGATCACTGTACATTTCTCTTCTGTTTCCTATTTATATTTCTATTTTACTTCCTCAATTTAGCATTATGGCCAGGGAAAGACCTAATCTAAGATCTGAACAAAAATATTTTGCCTTAAAATTCATACCGTGATCGTAGCATGCATGGACTCGACTGATATGACTGGGATTTCCATGAAAAAGATTGTGGGCAGAAATTGGGTGATCACTATACATTTCTCTTCTGTTTCCTATTTATATTTATATTTTACTTCCTCAATTTAGGATTATGGACAGGGAAAGATCTAATCTAAGATCTGCACAAAAATATTTTGCCTTAAAATTCATACCGTGATCGTAGTATGCATGGACTCGACTCATATGACTGGGATTTCCATGAAAAAGTTTGTGGGCGGAAAATGGGTGATCACTGTACATTTGTCTTTTGTTTCCTATTCATATTTATATTTTACTTCCTTCATTTAGCATTATGTACAGGGGAAGACCTAATCTAAGATCTGCAAAAAAAAATTTTGCTTTCAAATTCATACCGTGATCGTAGCATGCATGGACTCGACTCATATGACTGGGATTTCCATGAAAAAGTTTGTGGGCAGAAAATCGGTGATCACTGTAAATTTCTCTTCTGTTTCTTATGTATATTTCTATTTTACTTCCTCAATTTAGCATTATGGACAGGAAGAGTCCTAATCTAAGTTCTGCAAAAAAATGTTTTGCCTTCAAATTCATACCGTGATCGTAGCAGGTATGGACTTGACGCATATGACTGGGATTTCCATGAAAAAAATTGTGTGCAGAAAATGGGTGATCACTGTACATTTCTTTTCTGTTTTCTATTTATATTTCTATTTTACCTCCTCAATTTAGCATTATGGACAGGGAAAGACCTAATCTGAGATCTGCAAAAAAATATTTTGCCTTCAAATTCATACCGTGATCGTAGCATGCATGGACTCGACTCATATGACTGGGATTTTCATGAAAAAGATTGTGGGCAGAAAATGGGTGATCACTGTACATTTCTCTTCTGTTTCCTATTTATATTTCTATTTTACTTCCTCAATTTAGCATTATGGACAGGGAAAGACCTAATCTAAGATCTGCACAAAAATATTTTGCCTTCAAATTCATACCGTGATCGTAGTATGCATGGACTCGACTCATATGACTGGGATTTCCATGGAAAAGATTGTGGGCAGAAAATGGGTGACCACTGTACATTTCTCTTGTTTCCTATTTATATTTATATTTTACCTCCTCAATTTAGCATTATGGACATTATTAGACCTAATCTAAGATCTGCAAAAAAATATTTTGACTTCAAATTCATATCGTGATCGTAGCATACATGGACTCGAGTCATATGACTGGGATTTCCATGAAAAAGATTGTGGGCAGAAAATGGGTGATCACAGTACATTTCTCTTCTGTTTCCTATTTATATTTATATTTTACCTCCTCAATTTAGCATTATGGACAGGAAAAGACCTAATCTAAGTTCTGCAAAAAAATATTTTGCCTTCAAATTCATACCGTGATCGTAGCATGCATGGACTCGACTCATATGACTGGGATTTCCATGAAAAAGATTGTGGGCAGAAATTGGGTGATCACTGTACATTTCCCTTCTGTTTCCTATTTATATTTCTATTTTACCTCCTCAATTTAGCATTATGGATAGGAAAAGACATAATCTAAGTTTTGCAAAAAAATATTTTGCCTTCAAATACATACCGTGATCGTAGCAGGTATGGACTTGACTCATATGACTGGGATTTCCATGAAAAAGATTGTCGGCAGAAAATGGGTGATCACTGTACATTTCTCTTCTGTTTCCTATTTATATTTATATTTTACTTCCTTCATTTAGCATTATGGACAGGGAAAGACCTAATCTAAGATCTGCACAAAAATATTTTGCATTCAAATTCATACGGTGATCGTAGCATGCATGGACTCGACTCATATGACTGGGATTTCCATGAAAAAGATTGTGGGCAGAAAATGGGTGATGACTGTACATTTCTCTTCTGTATCCTATTTATATTTCTATTTTACTTCATCAATTTAGTATTATGGACAGGGAAAGACCTAATCTAAGTTCTGCAAAAAAATATTTTGGCTTCAAATTCATAAGTTGATCGTAGCAGGTATGGACTTGACTGATATGTCTGGGATTTCCATGGAAAAGATTGTGGGCAGAAAATGGGTGATCACTGTACATTTCTCTTGTTTCCTATTTATATTTATATTTTACCTCCTCAATTTAGCATTATGGACAGGGAAAGACCTAATCTAAGATCTGCAAAAAAATATTTTGCCTTCAAATTCATACCGTGATCGTAGCATGCATGGACTCGACTCATATGACTGGGATTTCCATGAAAAAGATTGTGGGCAGAAAATGGATGATCACTGTACATTTCTCTTCTGTTTCCTATTTATATTTCTATTTTACCTCCTCAATTTAGCATCATGGACATTATTAGACCTAATCTAAGATCTGCAAAAAAATATTTTGACTTCAAATTCATATCGTGAACGTAGCATACATGGACTCGAGTCATATGACTGGGATTTCCATGAAAAAAATTGTGTGCAGAAAATGGGTGATCACTGTACATTTCTCTTGTTTCCTATTTATATTTCTATTTTACCTCCTCAATTTAGCATTATGGACAGGGAAAGACCTAATCTGAGATCTGCAAAAAAATATTTTGCCTTCAAATTCATACCGTGATCGTAGTATGCATGGACTCGACTCATATGACTGGGATTTCAATGAAAAAGATTGTGGGCATAAAATGGGCGATCACTGTACATTTCTCTTCTGTTTCCTATTTATATTTCTATTTTACTTCCTCAATTTAGGATTATGGACAGGGAAAGATCTAATCTAAGATCTGCACAAAAATATTTTGACTTCAAATTCATATCGTGATCATAGCATGCATGGACTCGTCTCATATGACTGGGATTTCCATGAAAAAGATGGTGGGCACAAAATGGGTGATCACTGTACATTTCTCTTGTTTCCTATTTATATTTCTATTTTACTTCCTCAATTTAGCATTATGGACAGGGAAAGACCTAATCTAAGATCTGCAAAAAAATATTTTGCCTTCAAATTCATACCGTGATCGTAGCATGCATGGACTCGACTCATATGACTGGGATTTCCATGAAAAAGATTGTGGGCAGAAAATTAGTGATCACTGTACATTTCTCTTCTGTTTCTTATTTATATTTCTATTTTCCTTCCTCAATTTATCATTATGGACAGGAAAAGACCTAATCTAAGTTCTGCACAAAAATATTTTGCCTTCAAATTCATACCGTGATCGTAGCAGGTATGGACTCCACTCATATGACTGGGATTTCCATGAAAAAGATTGTGGGCAGAAAATGGGTGATCACTGTACATTTCTCTTCTGTTTCCTATTTATATTTATATTTTACCTCCTCAATTTAGCATTATGGACAGGGAAAGACCTAATCTAAGATCTGCACAAAAATATTTTGCCTTCAAATTCATACCGTGATCGTAGCATGCATGGACTCGACTCATATGACTGGGAATTCCATGAAAAAGATTGTGGGCCGAAAATTTGTGATCACTGTACATTTCTCTTCTGTTTCCTATTTATATTTCTATTTTACCTCCTCAATTTAGCATTATGGCCAGGGAAAGACCTAATCTAAGCTCTGCACAAAAATATTTTGCCTTCAAATTCATACTTTGATCGTAGCATGCATGGACTCGACTCATATGACTTGGATTTCCATGAAAAAGATTGTGGGCAGAAAATGGGTGATCACTGTAAATTTCTCTTCTGTTTCCTATTTAAATTTCTATTTTACCTCCTCAATTTAGCATTATGGACAGGGAAAGACCTAATCTAAGATCTGCACAAAAATATTTTGCCTTCAAATTCATACCGTGATCGTAGCATGCATGGACTCGACTCTTATGACTGGGAATTCCATGAAAAAGATTGTGGGCCGAAAATGGGTGATCACTGTACATTTCTCTTCTGTTTTCTATTTCTATTTCTATTTTACTTCCTTCATTTAGCATTATGGACAGGGAAAGACCTAATCTAAGATCTGCAAAAAAATATTTTGGCTTCAAATTCATACTGTGATCGTAGCATGCATGGACTCGACTCATATGACTGGGATTTCCATGAAAAAGATTGTGGGCCGAAAATGGGTGATCACTGTACATTTCTCTTCTGTTTCCTATTTATATTTCTATTTTACTTCCTTCATTTAAGCATTATGGACAGGGAAAGACCTAATCTAAGATCTGCACAAAAATATTTTGCCTTCAAATTCATACCATGATCGTAGTATGCATGGACTCGACTCATATGACTGGGATTTCCATGAAAAAGATTGTGGGCACAAAATGGGTGATCACTGTACATTTCTCTTCTTTTTCCTATTTATATTTCTATTTTACCTCCTCAATTTAGCATTATGGACAGGGAAAGACCTAATCTAAGATCTGCACAAAAATATTTTGCCTTCAAATTCATACCGTGATCGTAGCATGCATGGACTCGACTCATATGACTGGGAATTCCATGAAAAAGATTGTGGGCCGAAAATTTGTGATCACTGTACATTTCTCTTCTGTTTCCTATTTATATTTCTATTTTACCTCCTCAATTTAGCATTATGGCCAGGGAAAGACCTAATCTAATCTCTGCACAAAAATATTTTGCCTTCAAATTCATACTTTGATCGTAGCATGCATGGACTCGACTCATATGACTTGGATTTCCATGAAAAAGATTGTGGGCAGAAAATGGGTGATCACTGTAAATTTCTCTTCTGTTTCCTATTTAAATTTCTATTTTACCTCCTCAATTTAGCATTATGGACAGGGAAAGACCTAATCTAAGATCTGCACAAAAATATTTTGCCTTCAAATTCATACCGTGATCGTAGCATGCATGGACTCGACTCTTATGACTGGGAATTCCATGAAAAAGATTGTGGGCCGAAAATGGGTGATCACTGTACATTTCTCTTCTGTTTTCTATTTATATTTCTATTTTACTTCCTTCATTTAGCATTATGGACAGGGAAAGACCTAATCTAAGATCTGCAAAAAAATATTTTGGCTTCAAATTCATACCGTGATCGTAGCATGCATGGACTCGACTCATATGACTGGGATTTCCATGAAAAAGATTGTGGGCCGAAAATGGGTGATCACTGTACATTTCTCTTCTGTTTCCTATTTATATTTCTATTTTACTTCCTTCATTTAAGCATTATGGACAGGGAAAGACCTAATCTAAGATCTGCACAAAAATATTTTGCCTTCAAATTCATACCATGATCGTAGTATGCATGGACTCGACTCATATGACTGGGATTTCCATGAAAAAGATTGTGGGCAGAAAATGGGTGATGACTGTACATTTCTCTTCTTTTTCCTATTTATATTTCTATTTTACCTCCTCAATTTAGTATTATGGACAGGAAAAGACCTAATCTAAGTTCTGCAAAAAAATATTTTGCCTTCAAATTCATACTGTGATCGTAGCAGGTACGGACTCGACTCATATGACTGGGATTTCCATGAAAAAGATTGTGGGCAGAAAATGGGTGATCACTGTACATTTCTCTTCTGTTTCCTATTTATATTTCTATTTTACTTCCTTCATTTAGCATTATGGACAGGGAAAGACCTAATCTAAGATCTGCAAAAAAATATTTTACTTTCAAATTCATACCGTGTTCGTAGCAGGTATGGACTTGACTCATATGACTGGGATTTCCATGAAAAAGATTGTGGGCAGAAAATGGGTGATCACTGTACATTTCTCTTCTGTTTCCTATTTATATTTCTATTTTACCTCCTCAATTTAGCATTATGGGCAGGGAAAGACCTAATCTAAGATCTGCACAAAAATATTTTGCCTTCAAATTCATACCGTGATCGTAGCATGCATGGACTCGACTCATATGACTGGGAATTCCATGAAAAAGATTGTGGGCCGAAAATG
Organism: Acanthosepion lycidas; assembly: GCA_963932145.1. Classification (NCBI taxonomy): domain Eukaryota; kingdom Metazoa; phylum Mollusca; class Cephalopoda; order Sepiida; family Sepiidae; genus Acanthosepion; species Acanthosepion lycidas. The sequence continues at coordinate 1,892,090 of CAWVQA010000569.1, read as the reverse complement.
GGTGATCACTGTACATTTCTCTTCTGTTTCCTATTTATATTTCTATTTTACTTCCTTCATTTAGCATTATGGACAGGGAAAGACCTAATCTAAGATCTGCAAAAAAATATTTTGGCTTCAAATTCATACCGTGATCGTAGCATGCATGGACTCGACTTATATGACTGGGATTTCCATGAAAAAGATTGTGGGCAGAAAATGGGTGATCACTGTACATTTCTCTTCTGTTTCCTATTTATATTTATATTTTACTTCCTTCATTTAAGCATTATGGACAGGGAAAGACCTAATCTAAGATCTGCACAAAAATATTTTGCCTTCAAATTCATACCATGATCGTAGCATGCATGGACTCAACTCATATGACTAGGATTTCCATGAAAAAGATTGTGGGCCGAAAATGGGTGATCACTGTACATTTCTCTTCTGTTTCCTATTTATATTTATATTTTACCTCCTCAATTTAGCATTATTGCGAGGGAAAGACCGAAACTAAGCTCTGCAAAAAAATATTTTGCCTTCAAATTCATACCGTGATCGTAGCAGGTATGGACTCGACTCATATGACTGGGATTTCCATGAAAAAGATTGTGGGCAGAAAATGGGTGATCACTATACATTTCTCTTCTGTTTCCTATTTATATTTATATTTTACTTCCTCAATTTAGCAATTTGGACAGGGAAAGACCTAATCAAGATCTGCACAAAAATATTTTGCCTTCAAATTCATACCGTGATCGTAGCATGCATGGACTCAACTCATATGACTGGGATTTCCATGAAAAAGATTGTGGGCCGAAAATGGGTGATCACTGTACATTTCTCTTCTGTTTCCTATTTATATTTATATTTTACCTCCTCAATTTAGCATTATGGCCAGGGAAAGACCTAATCTAAGATCTGCACAAAAATATTTTGCCTTCAAATTCATACTTTGATCGTAGCATGCATGGACTCGACTCATATGACTTGGATTTCCATGAAAAAGATTGTGGGCAGAAAATGGGTGATCACTGTAAATTTCTCTTCTGTTTCCTATTTATATTTCTATTTTACCTCCTCAATTTAGCATTATGGCCAGGGAAAGACCTAATCTAAGCTCTGCACAAAAATATTTTGCCTTCAAATTCATACCGTGATCGTAGCATGCATGGACTCGACTCATATGACTGGGATTTCTATGAAAAAGATTGTGGGCAGTGTAGAAGTCAAGTGACTTACCTGCCAACATGGCTGCCTCCTTCTATTTCCTTGTAAAAGGCAAGCCATGTTGGCAGGTAAGTTTTGGCTTTGGCTACATTTGCCTACTTGTGTGCTAAACCTCTGGCAAACTAGCTAATATTCAACATGGCCCTGCGAACAGGATACGAAGACTGGCAAGAGCTACTTATCAAAATTGGCATTCCTACCGACTCTGCCAAAACCTATGCTGAATCGTTTGTGAAAGAGAATATTACTAAGGATAGCCTCTCTATGATAGACCGGGAAATCCTTAAAGAACTAGGTGTCACAACCATGGGACATGCCCTAGCTATCCTTAAGCTATCAAAGGAGCAACCTTTGACATCAGACAGCTATACAAAGGCCCCTGCAGCCAAACTCCCCCAGCTCCATTCAGAGATGACATCACAACAATTCCGAAAGTTCAGAATTGATTGGGAGGTATTTGTGCAAATGACAAACATGCCCTCTACACAGACCAACATCCATTTATACAACTGTGCTGATGAGACTGTGCAAACGTCGATCATCAATACATACCCCAAATTTTTCTCGGAAAAACCAAACAGACTCCTGAACATGTTGGAGGCATTAGTTACCCAAAAATCGAACCCTATGGTTCATAGATTGTCTTTCGCTTCGATTTCCCAGGGACCAGGCGAATCAATCCAGCAATTTGTTGTCCGCCTTAAGGGTACAGCACAGGATTGTGACTTCACATGTCCCATTTGCAGTCATGACCTATCTGACATCTATATCAAAGACCAGCTGGTCAGAGGTACAGCAAATGATGCTCTCCAAGCAGATTTACTAGCAAAGGCCAGCTCATTGAAGACCCTTGACCAAAACATCAACCATGCTGAGGCATTCGAGGCAGCACTGCGTGACCAAGCACGAATGGCAGGGTCAACTGAAATGTCAGCATTGCGTGCATCAACCTATCGCAAAGAAAAAACAACACAAGTGGAAAAAAATCCCCCTCAATCCAGAAGCCCCCAAAAACTGATTATAAAACAAAACAAGTTCCACTGTAGTGGATGTGGTAGCCACAAGCATGGCATCCCAGGAACCAGCACCCGCCAACAGGCATGTCCTGCCTGGAATCAGACCTGTGACTTGTGTGGCATCCAAGGTCATTTTTCAAAAGTTTGCCGATCAAGAAATCGCTCTAGTGAAGTGAGAGGCTTCCAAGACGATGAAGCTAACATGGACAGTTTGATTGCACATGTAGAGTTTGACCAGGAGACAGGCTCATATGTGTCCTCTAACAAAAATAGTGTTGTTCAGATAGAAGCAACACTGGTCCCATTCTCTCCAAAGCCAGACTCCAGAAATCCTGAAGATATTCCAGGTAATCAAAGCACTCGTTTGAAAATCTTCCCAGATAGTGGGGCCACCATCTGCCTTGGAGGACCCAAGCACCTACATAGCATGGGTCTCAAGGAAAGTAACTTGATCCCATCAAAGAAAGTTATTCGTGCTGTGGGTGGCTCAACCCTTATAAGCCAGGGATGGTTGCCTATTCAATTTAGTGTTGGAGAAATGTCGACAAAGCAAGCATTGTACATCTGCAATAACATTGATAAGATATATTTTAGCAAGGCCGCCTGTATTGATGTTGGCATACTGTCTCCTCACTTCCCCACGCCTATGACTATGACAACCCACAGCAAATTAGATTGGACAACCAACGATCACACAGCAGCTGTCGAGCAAAAGCAACTCAGAAGATTTCAGCTACCAGATCGCCCTGAAGAAACCCCCTTTCCAGCAAACGAAGGAAATGTGGAGAACCTAAAAAAATGGTTACTGAAACAATTTGCTGATTCAGCATTTAATACTGATGGGCAATTCCCAGCCATGTCTGGTAAACCAGCACATATCCACCTGAAAGAGGGGGCAATCCCTAAGGCAAGACACAGACCAATACCAGTGCCATACCATTTAAAAGAACCAGTGAGGCAAGCCCTTATGCAAGATATAGAAAGAGGCATATTAGAACAAGTGCCCATTGGTACTCCAACAGATTGGTGTAGCACAATGGTCATTACAACAAAAAAGGATGGTCGACCGAGGCGTACCATCGATTATCAATATTTAAATTCGCAATGCAAGCGAGAAACCCACCACACTGCCTCACCTTTCCAGCTGGCAATGCAAGTGCCACCCAATACCAAGAAAACAGTACTGGATGCTGTCGATGGCTACCACTCTATTATATTAGATGAGGAGTCCCAACCGCTCACAACTTTTATCACAGAGTGGGGAAGGTTTATGTACCTTAGGATGCCTCAAGGCTACTTAGCATCTGGTGATGCATACACCCGTAGATATGATGAAGTCATAAAAGATATTCCCAGTAAAATCAAATTGGTTGATGATACTTTGCTCTACGACACTGGCATCAAAGAGGCATTCTATCATACCTTTGATTTTCTAATGAGATGTGCACAAAATGGGATTGTACTCAGCAAAGACAAATTCCAGTTTTGTAAGGACACTGTTCAGTTTGGTGGCCTTCAAATAACTTCATCGGGAGTATCTCCCTCTGAATCTATGCTTAATGCTATTTTAAATTTCCCTGTTCCGAAAACCATCACCGATGCAAGGTCTTGGTTTGGACTGGTAAACCAACTTGCCTGGGCATATTCATTAAGTCCCATTATGCTACCTTTTCGGGACCTTGTCAAAAAAAACTCAAAATTCACCTGGAACCAGACCCTTGAGAAAGCATTTCAGGAATCAAAGCGGGTCATTGTTGAACTCGTAAAGCGGGGCGTCTCAACATTTGACATCAACAGAATTACCTGCTTAGCTCCTGACTGGAGTAAAGACGGGATGGGATTTTTACTTCTTCAGAAACACTGCACATGTGCAATCGAACGAGCCCCTGTCTGTTGCCCTGAAGGCTGGCATCTTGTGTTTGCTGGAAGCAGATTCTGTACTGACGCTGAGCAAAGATATGCACCCATAGAAGGTGAAGCAGCAGCTATCAGCTGGGCACTTGAAAAGTGCCGCATGTTCATACTAGGTTGCCCAAACGTTATAGTCGTGACCGACCATGAACCACTCAAAGGACTTTTTGGTGATCGAGATCTCAGCAAAATTCACAACCCTCGCCTATTCCGACTCAAAGAGAAAAGCTTGAGATATCGTTTCACCATGCAACACTGCCCTGGAAAATGGCACAGAGCCTCTGATGCTATTTCCCGCAATCCAGTCACTACAGTACAAAGCCTACTTGATACATTCTCCATAGAACCCTCCCTTATAGAAATTGATGAATCAGATGAGACTTGTGCAACAATGAGATTGACAGCCCTCACATCAATATCTCAATTAGATGATAATCCTGCCATAACTTCCCCTGACCACATTCGTTTTGCTGGTCAAGAAGACACACAATACACCCTATTACGGAAAACCATAGACAATGGTTTTCCAAACAGTCGTCAAGCAACACCACCTACAATCCGGGAATACTGGGAAGTTCGTAACCGCCTAAGCAATGAAAATGGTCTAATACTACTTGACAGGAGAGTAGTGATACCAACCTCCCAGCGCAAGAACATATTAAAATGCCTACATTCAGCTCATCAAGGAGTAGTTGGCATGAAAGCGCGTGCCAATGACTCAGTTTACTGGCCTGGAATGAATGCCTCAATTCGCAATTACAGGTATAATTGCATTACATGTTCAAGGAATGCCCCAAGTCTACCACATGAACCAATCCAAATGACACCTACACCTGAATGGCCATTTCAACAGATTGTAATGGATTTGTTCTATGTTAAATCCTTCACATATCTTGCTTGTGCAGACAGGCTCACTGGATGGCTCATTCTGTACCGCATCAAGCCAGGGCAAGCGGTTGCTTCCAGGTTGATTTCCATCTGCAGAGAAATATTCCAAACATATGGTGCACCTGAGGAACTTAGTACAGATGGTGGACCGCCATTCTCAGCTTACTCATTCCAACAATTCCTAAAAACCTGGGCTGTTAAGCAAAGAATTTCATCAGTGGCCTATCCCCAGTCTAACGGACGTGCAGAATTGGCAGTCAAGACTGCAAAAAGCCTCATAAAAGACTGCACAGGACACCAGAGTTCCTTGGACAATAACATGGCAGCACAAGCAATCTTGCAATATAGAAACACCCCTATCCAAGGCATTGGCTTATCACCAGCGCAACTCCTGCTTCATAGACGTCTTCGAGATTTTATCCCATCGCACCCACAGTTATATAAACCACACCCTGAATGGATAGCCGCAGCGAAAAAACGAGAACAGAGATTATCCAAACGCAATGCAGACCTCATCGAGAAGTACAACCGTACTGCACATGCACTATACCCACTTTATAAAGGTGACACAGTCTCCATTCAAAACCCAAATAGCCGTCGATGGGACATAGCTGGGCGAATAGTAGAAACACTTCCCAACCGTCAATATAGAATTAGAGTTGCAGGATCAGGCAGAATAACCCTGCGGAACCGTAGGTTTCTAAGGAAACTTGAAGCACCCATAATCAAGACCCCCATACCAAGCGCCATGCCTGTGTCACCTGAGCCGACAATTACGGATACATGCAGACCACATCAATCTGCCAAAGACTTGGAAAATGGTGACATTACATTACAAAATAAACCAGCGTCCCAGGGCCCTACTCAATCACAACCATCAAGAACGAGGATTCCCAGGGCGCTATCCCGACTACTCTCGTACAATCAGCCAGGCAATAGGGAATTAATTCCTCCCCAACGGCCAATATGCTTCCGCAATGGGGAGAGGAGGGAGATGTAGAAGTCAAGTGACTTACCTGCCAACAGGCAGAAAATGGGTGATCACTGTACATTTCTCTTCTGTTTCCTATTTATATTTATATTTTACCTCCTCAATTTAGCATTATGGCGAGGGAAAGATCCAATCTAAGCTCTGCACAAAAATATTTTGCCTTCAAATTCATACCGTGATCGTAGCATGCATGGACTCGACTCATATGACTGGGATTTCCATGAAAAAGATTGTGGGCCGAAAATGGGTGTTCACTATACATTTCTCTTCTGCTTCCTATTTATATTTATATTTTACTTCCTCAATTTAGCATGATGGACAGGGAAAGACCTAATCTAAGTTCTGCAAGAAAATATTTTCCTTCAAATTCATACCGTGATCGTAGCATGCATGGACTCGACTCATATGACTGGGATTTCCATGAAAAAGATTGTGGGCAGAAAATGGGTGATCACTGTACATTTCTCTTCTGTTTCCTATTTATATTTATATTTTACTTCCTTCATTTAGCATTATTGACAGGGAAAGACCTAATCTAAGATCTGCAAAAAAATATTTTGCCTTCAAATTCATACCGTGATCGTAGCATGTATGGACTCGACTCATTTGACTGGGATTTCCATGAAAAAGATTGTGGGCCGAAAATGGGTGATCACTATACATTTCTCTTCTGTTTCCTATTTATATTTATATTTTACTTCCTCAATTTAGCAATTTGGACAGGGAAAGACCTAATCAAGATCTGCACAAAAATATTTTGCCTTCAAATTCATACCGTGATCGTAGCATGCATGGACTCGACTCATATGACGGGGATTTCCATGAAAAAGATTGTGGGCCGAAAATGGGTGATCACTGTACATTTCTCTTCTGTTTCCTATTTATATTTATATTTTACCTACTCTTTTTAGCATTATGGACAGGGAAAGACCTAATCTAAGATCTGCAAAAAAATATTTTGCCTTCAAATTCATACCGTGATCGTAGCATGCATGGACTCGGCTCATATGACAGGGATTTCCATGAAAAAGATTGTGGGCCGAAAATGGGTGATCACTGTACATTTCTATTCTGTTTCCTATTTATATTTCTATTTTACTTCCATCATTTAGCATTATAGACAGGGAAAGACCTAATCTAAGCTCTGCACAAAAATATTTTGCCTTCAAATTCATACCGTGATCGTAGAATGCATGGACTCGACTCATATGACTGGGATTTCCATGAGAAAGATTGTGGGCAGAAAATGGGTGATCACTGTACATTTCTCTTCTGTTTTCTATTTATATTTCTATTTTACTTCCTTCATTTAGCATTATTGACAGGGAAAGACCTAATCTAAGATCTGCAAAAAAATATTTTGCCTTCAAATTCATACCGTGATCGTAGCATGCATGGACTCGACTCATATGACTGGGATTTCCATGAAAAAGATTGTGGGCAGAAAATGGGTGATCACTGTACATTTCTCTTCTGTTTCCTATTTATATTTATATTTTACTTCCTTCATTTAGCATTATTGACAGGGAAAGACCTAATCTAAAATCTGCAAAAAATTATTTTGACTTCAAATTCATATCGTGATCGTCGCATGCATGGACTTGAGTCATATGACTGGCATTTCCATAAAAAAGATTGTGCGCAGATAATGGGTGATCACTGTACATTTCTCTTCTGTTTCCTATTTATATTTCTATTTTACTTCCTTCATTTAAGATTATGGACAGGGAAAGACCTAATCTAAGATCTGCAAAAAAATATTTTGCCTTCAAATTCATACCGTGATCGTATCATGCATGGACTCGACTCATATGACTGGGATTCCCATGAAAAAGATTGTGGGCAGAAAATGGGTGATCACTGTACATTTCTCTTCTGATTCCTATTTATATTTCTATTTTACTTCCTCAATTTAGCATGATGGACAGGGAAAGACCTAATCTAAGATCTGCAAAAAAATATTTTGCCTTCAAATTCATACCGTGATCGTAGCATGCATGGACTCGATTCATATGACTTGGATTTCTATGAAAAAGATTGTGGGCAGAAAATGGGAGATCACTGTGCATTTCTCTTCTGTTTCCTATTTATATTTATATTTTACCTCCTCAATTTAGCATTATGGACAAGGAAAGAACTAATCTAAGATCTGCACAAAAATATTTTGCCTTCAAATTCATACCGTGATCGTAGCATGGATGGACACGACTCATATGACTGGGATTTCCATGAAAAAGATTGTGGGCCGAAAATGCGTGATCACTGTACATTTCTCCTCTGTTTCCTATTTATATTTCTATTTTACCTCCTCAATTTAGCATTATGGACAGCGAAAGACCTAATCTAAGACCTGCACAAAAATATTTTGCCTTCAAATTCATACCGTGATCGTAGCATGCATGGACTCGACTCATATGACTGGGATTTCCATGAAAAAGTTTGTGTGCCGAAAATGGGTGATCACTGTACATTTCTCCTCTGTTTCTATTTATATTTCTATTTTACCTCCTCAATTTAGCATTATGGACAGGGAATGACCTAATCTAAGATCTGCACAAAAATATTTTGCCTTCAAATTCATACCGTGATCGTAGCATGCATGGACTCGACTCATATGACTGGGATTTCAATGAAAAAGGTTGTGGGCCGAAAATGGGTGATCACTGTACATTTCTCTTCTGATTCCTATTTATATTTCTATTTTACTTTCCTCAATTTAGCATGATGGACAGGGAAAGACCTAATCTAAGATCTGCAAAAAAATATTTTGCCTTCAAATTCATACCGTGATCGTAGCATGCATGGACTCGATTCATATGACTTGGATTTCTATGAAAAAGATTGTGGGCAGAAAATGGGAGATCACTGTGCATTTCTCTTCTGTTTGCTATTTATATTTATATTTTACCTCCTCAATTTAGCATTATGGACAAGGAAAGAACTAATCTAAGATCTGCACAAAAATATTTTGCCTTCAAATTCATACCGTGATCGTAGCATGGATGGACACGACTCATATGACTGGGATTTCCATGAAAAAGATTGTGGGCCGAAAATGCGTGATCACTGTACATTTCTCTTCTGTTTCCTATTTATATTTCTATTTTACCTCCTCAATTTAGCATTATGGACAGCGAAAGACCTAATCTAAGACCTGCACAAAAATATTTTGCCTTCAAATTCATACCGTGATCGTAGCATGCATGGACTCGACTCATATGACTGGGATTTCCATGAAAAAGTTTGTGTGCCGAAAATGGGTGATCACTGTACATTTCTCCTCTGTTTCTATTTATATTTCTATTTTACCTCCTCAATTTAGCATTATGGACAGGGAATGACCTAATCTAAGATCTGCACAAAAATATTTTGCCTTCAAATTCATACCGTGATCGTAGCATGCATGGACTCGACTCATATGACTGGGATTTCAATGAAAAAGGTTGTGGGCCGAAAATGGGTGATCACTGTACATTTCTCTTCTGTTTCCTATTTATATTTCTATTTTATCTCCTCAATTTAGCACTATGGCCAGGGAAAGACCTAATCTAAGCTCTGCACAAAAATATTTTGCCTTCCAATTCATACCGTAATCGTAGCATTCATGGACTCGACTCATATGACTGGGATTTCCATGCAAAAGATTGTGGGCCGAAAATGGGTGATCACTGTACATTTCTCTTCGGTTTCCTATTTATATTTATATTTTACCTCCTCAATTTAGCATTATGGACAGGGAAAGACCTAATCTAAGATCAGCACAAAAATATTTTGCCTTCAAATTCATACCGTGATCGTAGCATGCATGGACTCGAATCATATGACTGGATTTCCATGAAAAAAGATTGTGGGCCAAAAATGGGTGATCACTGTACATTTCTCTTCTGTTTCCTATTTATATTTCTATTTTACCTCCTCAATTTAGCATTATGGCCAGGGAAAGAACTAATCTAAGCTCTGCACAAAAATATTTTGCCTTCAAATTCATACCGTGACAGTAGCATGCATGGACTCGACTCATATGACTGGGATTTCCATGAAAAAGATTGTGGGCTGAAAATGGGTGATCACTGTACATTTCTCTTCGGTTTCCTATTTATATTTATATTTTACCTCCTCAATTTAGCATTACGGACAGGGAAAGACCTAATCTAAGATCTGCACAAAAATATTTTGCCTTCAAATTCATACCGTGATCGTAGCATGCATGGACTCGAATCATATGACTGGATTTCCATGAAAAAAGATTGTGGGCCAAAAATGGGTGATCACTGTACATTTCTCTTCTGTTTCCTATTTATATTTCTATTTTACCTCCTCAATTTAGCATTATGGCCAGGGAAAGAACTAATCTAAGCTCTGCACAAAAATATTTTGCCTTCAAATTCATACCGTGACAGTAGCATGCATGGGCTCGACTCATATGACTGGGATTTCCATGAAAAAGATTGTGGGCCGAAAATGGGTGATCACTGTACATTTCTCTTCTGTTTCCTATTTATATTTATATTTTACCTCCTCAATTTAGCATTATGGACAGCGAAAGATCTAATCTAAGATCTGCACAAAAATATTTTGCCTTCAAATTCATACCGTAATCGTAGCATGCATGGACTCGACTCATATGACTGGGATTTCCAGAAAAAAGATTGTGGGCCGAAAATGGCTGATCACTGTACATTTCTCTTCTGTTTCCTATTTATATTTCCATTGTACCTCCTCAATTTAGCATTATGGACTGGGAAAGACCTAATCTAAAATCTGCACAAAAATATTTTGCCTTCAAATTCATACCGTGATCGTAGCATGCATGGACTCGACTCATATGACTGGGATTTCCATGAAAAAGATTGTGGGCCGAAAATGGGTGATCACTGTAGATTTCTCTTCTGTTTCCTATTTATATTTATATTTTACCTCCTCAATTTAGCATTATAGACAGGGAAAGACCTAATCTAAGATCTGCCCAAAAATATTTTGCCTTCAAATTCATACCGTGATCGTAGCATGCATGGACTTGACTCATATGACTGGGATTTCCATGAAAAAGATTGTGGGATGAAAATTGGTGATCACTGTACATTTCTCTTCTGTTTCCTATTCATATTTATATTTGACCACCTCAATTTAGCATTATGGACAGGGAAAGACCTAATATAAGCTCTGCACAAAAATATTTTGCCTTCAAATTCATACCGTGATCGTAGCATGCATGGACTCGACTCATATGACTGGGATTTCCATGAAAAAGTTTCTGGGCCGAAAATGGGTGATCACTGTACATTTCTGTTCTGTTTCCTATTTATATTTATATTTTACCTCCTCAATTTAGCATTATGGACAGGGAAAGACCTATTCTAAGATCTGCACAAAAATATTTTGCCTTCAAATTTATACCGTGTTCGTAGCATGCATGGACTCGACTCATATGACTGGGATTTCCATGAAAAAAGATTGTGGGCCTAAAATGGGTTATCACTGTACATTTCTCTTCTGTTTCCTATTTATATTTCTATTTTATCTCCTCAATTTAGCACTATGGCCAGGGAAAGACCTAATCTAAGCTCTGCACAAAAATATTTTGCCTTCCAATTCATACCGTGATCGTAGCATTCATGGACTCGACTCATATAACAGGGATTTCCATGAAAAAGATTGTGGGCCGAAAATGGGTGATCACTGTACATTTCTCTTCTGTTTCCTATTTATATTTATATTTTACCTCCTCAATTTAGCATTATGGACAGCGAAAGATCTAATCTAAGATCTGCACAAAAATATTTTGCCTTCAAATTCATACCGTAATCGTAGCATGCATGGACTCGAATCATATGACTGGGATTTCCATGAAAAAGATTGTGGGCCGAAAAATGGGTGATCACTGTACATTTCTCTTCTGTTTCCTATTTATATTTCCATTGTACCTCCTCAATTTAGCATTATGGACAGGGAAAGACCTAATCTAAAATCTGCACAAAAATATTTTGCCTTCAAATTCATACCGTGATCGTAGCATGCATGGACTCGACTCATATGACTGGGATTTCCATGAAAAAGATTGTGGGCCGAAAATAGGTGATCACTGTACATTTCTCTTCTGTTTCCTATTTATATTTTACCTCCTCAATTTAGCATTATGGACAGGGAAAGACCTAATCTAAGATCTGCACAAAAATATTTTGCCTTCAAATTCATACCGTGATCGTAGCATGCATGGACTCGACTCATATGACTGGGATTTCCATGAAAAAAGATTGTGGGCCGAAAATGGGTAATCACTGTACATTTCTCTTCTGTTTCCTATTTATATTTATATTTTACCTCCTCAATTTAGCATTATGGACAGCGAAAGATCTAATCTAAGATCTGCACAAAAATATTTTGCCTTCAAATTCATACCGTGATCGTAGCATGCATGGACTCGACTCATATGACTGGGATTTCCATGAAAAAGATTGTGGGCCGAAAATGGGTGATCACTGTACATTTCCCTTCTGTTTCCTATTTATATTTATGTTTTACCTTCTCAATTTAGCATTATGGACAGCGAAAGATCTAATCTAAGATCTGCACAAAAATATTTTGCCTTCAAATTCATACCGTAATCGTAGCATGCATGGACTCGAATCATATGACTGGGATTTCCATGAAAAAGATTGTGGGCCGAAAATGGGTGATCACTGTACATTTCTCTTCTGTTTCCTATTTATATTTCTATTTTACCTCCTCAATTTAGCATTATGGACAGGGAAAGACCTAATCTAAGATCTGCACAAAAATATTTTGCCTTCAAATTCATACCGTGATCGTAGCATGCATGGACTCGACTCATATGACTGGGATTTCCATGAAAAAGATTGTGGGCCGAAAATGGGTGATCACTGTACATTTCTCTTCTCTTTGCTATTTATATTTATATTTTACCTCCTCAATTTAGCATTATGGACAGCGAAAGATCTAATCTAAGATCTGCACAAAAATATTTTGCCTTCAAATTCATACCGTAATCGTAGCATGCATGGACTCGAATCATATGACTGGGATTTCCATGAAAAAGATTGTGGGCCGAAAAATGGGTGATCACTGTACATTTCTCTTCTGTTTCCTATTTATATTTCCATTGTACCTCCTCAATTTAGCATTATGGACAGGGAAAGACCTAATCTAAAATCTGCACAAAAATATTTTGCCTTCAAATTCATACCGTGATCGTAGCATGCATGGACTCGACTCATATGACTGGGATTTCCATGAAAAAGATTGTGGGCCGAAAATAGGTGATCACTGTACATTTCTCTTCTGTTTCCTATTTATATTTTACCTCCTCAATTTAGCATTATGGACAGGGAAAGACCTAATCTAAGATCTGCACAAAAATATTTTGCCTTCAAATTCATACCGTGATCGTAGCATGCATGGACTCGACTCATATGACTGGGATTTCCATGAAAAAAGATTGTGGGCCGAAAATGGGTAATCACTGTACATTTCTCTTCTGTTTCCTATTTATATTTATATTTTACCTCCTCAATTTAGCATTATGGACAGCGAAAGATCTAATCTAAGATCTGCACAAAAATATTTTGCCTTCAAATTCATACCGTGATCGTAGCATGCATGGACTCGACTCATATGACTGGGATTTCCATGAAAAAGATTGTGGGCCGAAAATGGGTGATCACTGTACATTTCCCTTCTGTTTCCTATTTATATTTATGTTTTACCTTCTCAATTTAGCATTATGGACAGCGAAAGATCTAATCTAAGATCTGCACAAAAATATTTTGCCTTCAAATTCATACCGTAATCGTAGCATGCATGGACTCGAATCATATGACTGGGATTTCCATGAAAAAGATTGTGGGCCGAAAATGGGTGATCACTGTACATTTCTCTTCTGTTTCCTATTTATATTTCTATTTTACCTCCTCAATTTAGCATTATGGACAGGGAAAGACCTAATCTAAGATCTGCACAAAAATATTTTGCCTTCAAATTCATACCGTGATCGTAGCATGCATGGACTCGACTCATATGACTGGGATTTCCATGAAAAAGATTGTGGGCCGAAAATGGGTGATCACTGTACATTTCTCTTCTCTTTGCTATTTATATTTATATTTTACCTCCTCAATTTAGCATTATGGACAGCGAAAGATCTAATCTAAGATCTGCACAAAAATATTTTGCCTTCAAATTCATACCGTAATCGTAGCATGCATGGACTCGAATCATATGACTGGGATTTCCATGAAAAAGATTGTGGGCCGAAAAATGGGTGATCACTGTACATTTCTCTTCTGTTTCCTATTTATATTTCCATTGTACCTCCTCAATTTAGCATTATGGACAGGGAAAGACCTAATCTAAAATCTGCACAAAAATATTTTGCCTTCAAATTCATACCGTGATCGTAGCATGCATGGACTCGACTCATATGACTGGGATTTCCATGAAAAAGATTGTGGGCCGAAAATAGGTGATCACTGTACATTTCTCTTCTGTTTCCTATTTATATTTTACCTCCTCAATTTAGCATTATGGACAGGGAAAGACCTAATCTAAGATCTGCACAAAAATATTTTGCCTTCAAATTCATACCGTGATCGTAGCATGCATGGACTCGACTCATATGACTGGGATTTCCATGAAAAAAGATTGTGGGCCGAAAATGGGTAATCACTGTACATTTCTCTTCTGTTTCCTATTTATATTTATATTTTACCTCCTCAATTTAGCATTATGGACAGCGAAAGATCTAATCTAAGATCTGCACAAAAATATTTTGCCTTCAAATTCATACCGTGATCGTAGCATGCATGGACTCGACTCATATGACTGGGATTTCCATGAAAAAGATTGTGGGCCGAAAATGGGTGATCACTGTACATTTCCCTTCTGTTTCCTATTTATATTTATGTTTTACCTTCTCAATTTAGCATTATGGACAGCGAAAGATCTAATCTAAGATCTGCACAAAAATATTTTGCCTTCAAATTCATACCGTAATCGTAGCATGCATGGACTCGAATCATATGACTGGGATTTCCATGAAAAAGATTGTGGGCCGAAAATGGGTGATCACTGTACATTTCTCTTCTGTTTCCTATTTATATTTCTATTTTACCTCCTCAATTTAGCATTATGGACAGGGAAAGACCTAATCTAAGATCTGCACAAAAATATTTTGCCTTCAAATTCATACCGTGATCGTAGCATGCATGGACTCGACTCATATGACTGGGATTTCCATGAAAAAGATTGTGGGCCGAAAATGGGTGATCACTGTACATTTCTCTTCTCTTTGCTATTTATATTTCCATTGTACCTCCTCAATTTAGCATTATGGATAGGGAAAGACCTAATCTAAAATCTGCACAAAAATATTTTGCCTTCAAATTCATACCGTGATCGTAGCATGCATGGACTCGACTCATATGACTGGGATTTCCATGAAAAAGATTGTGGGCCGAAAATGGGTGATCACTGTACATTTCTCTTCTTTTTCATATTTATATTTATATTTTACCTCCTCAATTTAGCATTATGGACAGCGAAAGATCTAATCTAAGATCTGCACAAAAATATTTTGCCTTCAAATTCATACCGTGATCGTAGCATGCATGGACTCGACTCATATGACTGGGATTTCCATGAAAAAGATTGTGAGCCGAAAATGGGTGATCACTGTACATTTCTCTTCTGTTTCCTATTTATATTTTACCTCCTCAATTTAGCATTATGGACAGCGAAAGATCTAATCTAAGATCTGCACAAAAATATTTTGCCTTCAAATTCATACCGTCATCGTAGCATGCATGGACTCGACTCATATGACTGGGATTTCCATGAAAAAGATTGTGGGCCGAAAATGGGTGATCACTGTACATTTCTCTTCTGTTTCCTATTTATATTTCCATTGTACCTCCTCAATTTAGCATTATGGACAGGGAAAGACCTAATCTAAAATCTGCACAAAAATATTTTGCCTTCAAATTCATACCGTGATCGTAGCATGCATGGACTTGACTCATATGACTGGGATTTCCATGAAAAAGATAGTGGGCTAAAAATGGGTGATCATTGTACATTCCTCTTCTGTTTCCTATTTATATTTCTATTTTACCTCCTCAATTTAGCATTATGGACAGGGAAAGACCTAATCTAAGATCTGCACAAAAATATTTTGCCTACAAATTCATACCGTGATTGTAGCATGCATGGACTCGACTCATATGACTGGGATTTCCATGAAAAAGATTGTGGGCCGAAAATGGGTGATCACTGTACATTTCTCTTCTGTTTCCTATTTATATTTATATTTTACCTCCTCAATTTAGCATTATGGACAGGGAAAGACCTAATCTAAGATCTGCACAAAAATATTTTGCCTTCAATTTCATACCGTGATCGTAGCATGAATGGACTCGACTCATATGACTGGGATTTCTATGAAAAAGATTGTGGGCCGAAAATGGGTGATCACTGTACATTTCTCTTCTGTTTCCTATTTATATTTATATTTTACCTCCTCAATTTAGCATTATGGACAGGGAAAGACCTAATCTAAGATCTGCACAAAAATATTTTGCCTTCAAATTCATACCGTGATCGTAGCATGCATGGACTCGACTCATATGACTGGGATTTCCATGAAAAAGATTGTGGGCAGAAAATTGGTGATCACTGTACATTTCTCTTCTGTTTCCTACATATATTTCTATTTTACTTTGTTCATTTAGCATTATGGACAGGGAAAGACCAAATCTAAGATCTGCAAAAAAATATTTTGCTTTCAAATTCATACCGTGATCGTAGCATGCATGGATTCGACTCATATGACTGGGATTTCCATGAAAAAGATTGTGGGCAGATAATGGGTGATCACTGTACATTTCTCTCCTGTTTCCTATTTATATTTATATTTTACCTCCTCAATTTAGCATTATGGACAGGGAAAGACCAAATCTAAGATCTGCAAAAAAATATTTTGCCTTCAAATTCATAACGTGATCGTAGCATGCATGGACTCGACTCATATGACTGGGATTTCCATGAAAAAGATTGTGGGCCGGAAATGGGTGATCACTGTACATTTCTCTTCTGTTTCCTATTTATATTTCTATTTTACTTCCACAATTTAGCATTATGGACAGGGAAAGACCTAATCTAAGTTCTGCAAGAAAATATTTTCCTTCAAATTCATACCGTGATCGTAGCATGCATGGACTCGACTCATATGACTGGGATTTCCATGAAAAAGATTGTCGGCAGAAAATGGTTGATCACTGTACATTTCTCTTCTGTTTCCTATTTATATTTATATTTTACTTCCTTAATTTAGCATTATGGACAGGGAAAGACCTAATCTAAAATCTGCAAAAAAATATTTTGCCTTCAAATTCATACCGTGATCGTAGCATGCATGGAGTCGACTAATATGACTGGGATTTCCATGAAAAAGATTGTGAGCAGAAAATGGGTGGTCACTGTACATTTCTCTTATGTTTCCTATTTATATTTATATTTTACTTCCTGAATTTAGTATTACGGACAGGGAAAGACATAATCTAAGATCTGCAAAAAAATATTTTGCCTTCAAATTCATACCGTGATCGTAGCATGCATGGAATCGACTCATATGACTGGGATTTCCATGAAAAAGATTGTGGGCAGAAAATGCGTGGTCACTGTACATTTCTCTTCTGTTTCCTATTTATATTTATATTTTACTTCTTTAATTTAGCATTATGGATAGGGAAAGACTTAATCTAAGATCTGCAAAAAAATATTTTGCCTTCAAATTCATACCGTGATCGTAGCATGCATGGACTCGACGCATATGACTGGGATTTCCATGAAAAAGATCGTGGGCAGAAAATGGGTGATCACTGTACATTTCTCTTCTGTTTCATATTTATATTTCTATTTTACTTCCTCAATTTAGCATGATGGACAGGGAAAGACCTAATCTAAGATCTGCAAAAAAATATTTTGCCTTCAAATTCATACCGTGATCGTAGCATGCATGGACTCGACTCATATGACTGGGATTTCCATGAAAAAGATTGTGGGCAGAAAATTGGTGATCACTGTACATTTCTCTTCTGTTTCCTATTTATATTTATATTTTACCTCCTCAATTTAGCATTATGGACAGGGAAAGACCAAATCTAAGATCTGCAAAAAAATATTTTGCTTTCAAATTCATACCGTGATCGTAGCATGCATGGATTCGACTCATATGACTGGGATTTCCATGAAAAAGATTGTGGGCAGATAATGGGTGATCACTGTACATTTCTCTCCTGTTTCCTATTTATATTTATATTTTACCTCCTCAATTTAGCATTATGGACAGGGAAAGACCAAATCTAAGATCTGCAAAAAAATATTTTGCCTTCAAATTCATAACGTGATCGTAGCATGCATGGACTCGACTCATATGACTGGGATTTCCATGAAAAAGATTGTGGGCCGGAAATGGGTGATCACTGTACATTTCTCTTATGTTTCTTATTTATATTTATATTTTACTTCCACAATTTAGCATTATGGACAGTGAAAGACCTAATCTAAGTTCTGCAAGAAAATATTTTCCTTCAAATTCATACCGTGATCGTAGCATGCATGGACTCGACTCATATGACTGGGATTTCCATGAAAAAGATTGTGGGCAGAAAATGGGTGATCACTGTACATTTCTATTCTGTTTCCTATTTATATTTATATTTTACTTCCTTAATTTAGCATTATGGACAGGGAAAGACCTAATCTAAAATCTGCAAAAAAATATTTTGCCTTCAAATTCATACCGTGATCGTAGAATGCATGGACTCGACTCATATGACTGGGATTTCCATGAAAAAGATTGTGGGCAGAAAATGGGTGATCACTGTACATTTCTCTTCTGTTTCCTATTTATATTTCTATTTTACTTCCTTCATTTAGCATTATTGACAGGGAAAGACATAATCTAAGATCTGTAAAAAAATATTTTGCCTTCAAATTCATACCGTGATCGTAGCATGCATGGACTCGACTCATATGACTGGGATTTCCATGAAAAAGATTGTGGGCAGAAAATGGGTGATCACTGTACATTTCTCTTCTGTTTCCTATTTATATTTCTATTTTACTTCCTTCATTTAGCATTATTGACAGGGAAAGACCTAATCTAAAATCTGCAAAAAAATATTTTGACTTCAAATTCATACCGTGATCGTAGCATGTATGGACTCGACTCATATGACTGGGATATCCATGAAAAAGATTCTGGGCAGAAAATGGGTGATCACTGTACATTTCTCTTCTGTTTCCTATTTATATTTCTATTTGACTTCCTTCATTTAGCATTATGGACAGGGAAAGACCTAATCTAAGATCTGCAAAAAAATATTTTGCCTTCAAATTCATACCGTGATCGTAGCATGCATGGACTCGACTCATATGACTGGGATTCCCATGAAAAAGATTGTGGGCAGAAAATGGGTGATCACTGTACATTTCTCTTCTGTTTCCTATTTATATTTCTATTTTACTTCCTCAATTTAGCATGATGGACAGGGAAAGACCTAATCTAAGATCTGCAAAAAAATATTTTGCCTTCAAATTCATACCGTGATCGTAGCATGCATGGACTCGACTCATATGACTGGGATTTCCATGAAAAAGATTGTGGGCAGAAAATTGGTGATCACTGTACATTTCTCTTCTGTTTCCTACTTATATTTCTATTTTACTTTGTTCATTTAGCATTATGGACAGGGAAAGACCAAATCTAAGATCTGCAAAAAAATATTTTGCTTTCAAATTCATACCGTGATCGTAGCATGCATGGATTCGACTCATATGACTGGGATTTCCATGAAAAAGATTGTGGGCAGATAATGGGTGATCACTGTACATTTCTCTTCTGTTTCCTATTTATATTTCTATTTTACTTCCACAATTTAGCATTATGGACAGTGAAAGACCTAATCTAAGTTCTGCAAGAAAATATTTTCCTTCAAATTCATACCGTGATCGTAGCATGCATGGACTCGACTCATATGACTGGGATTTCCATGAAAAAGATTGTGGGCAGAAAATGGGTGATCACTGTACATTTCTCTTCTGTTTCCTATTTATATTTATATTTTACTTCCTTAATTTAGCATTATGGACAGGGAAAGACCTAATCTAAAATCTGCAAAAAAATATTTTGCCTTCAAATTCATACCGTGATCGTAGCATGCATGGAGTCGACTAATATGACTGGGATTTCCATGAAAAAGATTGTGAGCAGAAAATGGGTGGTCACTGTACATTTCTCTTATGTTTCCTATTTATATTTATATTTTACTTCCTGAATTTAGTATTACGGACAGGGAAAGACATAATCTAAGATCTGCAAAAAAATATTTTGCCTTCAAATTCATACCGTGATCGTAGCATGCATGGAATCGACTCATATGACTGGGATTTCCATGAAAAAGATTGTGGGCAGAAAATGCGTGGTCACTGTACATTTCTCTTCTGTTTCCTATTTATATTTATATTTTACTTCTTTAATTTAGCATTATGGATAGGGAAAGACTTAATCTAAGATCTGCAAAAAAATATTTTGCCTTCAAATTCATACCGTGATCGTAGCATGCATGGACTCGACGCATATGACTGGGATTTCCATGAAAAAGATTGTGGGCAGCAAATTTGTGATCACTGTATATTTCTCTTCTGTTTCCTATTTATATTTATATTTTACTTCCTCAATTTAGCATTATGGACAGGGAAAGATCTAATCTAAGATCTGCAAAAAAATATTTTGCCTTCAAATTCATACCGTGATCTTAGCATGCATGGACTCGACTCATATGACTGGGATTTCCATGAAAAAGATCGTGGGCAGAAAATGGGTGATCACTGTACATTTCTCTTCTGTTTCATATTTATATTTCTATTTTACTTCCTCAATTTAGCATTATGGACAGGGAAAGACATAAACTAAGATCTGCAAATAAATAATATTCATATTTCCCATCTTTAATTTAGCATTATGGACAGGCAAATTCCTCCTCTAAAACATTCTTATAAATATTTTTCAATAGAATATATGGAGAAATTGTAGGATTCAACGGAATCGAATGATCAAATTGGGATTTCCTTGAAAAATAATGTGGTTGCAAAGTGGGGGATCACGGTATATTTCTCTATTGTTTGTCATTTATATTTATATTTCCCATCTTTAATTTAGCGTTATGGACAGGCAAATTCCTCATCTAAAACATTATTATAAATATTTTTCATTACAGTATATGGAGTAATTGGAGGATTCAATGGAATTGAATCATCGAATTGGGATTTCCTTGAAAAATAATGTGTTTGCAAAGTGGGGGATCACAGTATATTTCTCTGATGTTTGTCATTTATATTTATATTTCCCATCTTTAATTTAGCATTATGGACAGGCAATTTCCTCATCTGAAACTTTCTTATAAATATTTTTCATTAGAATATATGGAGTAATTGGAGAATTCAACGGAATCGAATCATCGAATTGGGATTTCCTTAAAAAATAATGTGAGCACAAAGTAAGGCATCAATGTATATTTCTCTTCTGTTTGTGTCTAATATTTTAGAATTTCCTTCTTTAATTTACAATTGATAATTCTTTAAATTCTATCTCCTCTAAACCAATTATTAAACGTTTAACTATGTCAATTAACTTCTCAGCTTTAAGACATTTAGTTGGCATAACATGCACATCGTTATATTCTGAGAATACACTGCACATCTTGAAAGTGAAAGCACTTGTTGCAGCTTCACCCTGTTATCTGATAGGCCAACAATATTAACACCTTCATAATCTAAATAAGTTTTTAGATGAATATGAACAACAAGTAAAGACACTGTGATGTCCTTCTGCACTCAGAGCTTAAATTTATTTTTAATAGACATAAGAAAATTGTTATCATGTTGCTCAATCAAAGGATTCATATATGTCGATAAAGTTAGTCTTTTAATGGTTGAATAGCTAGAAGTAAAATTATATTTTTGCTGTCTCTTAACAATCTCTACCCTTTAGTGGACCAGTTATATAACAATGAAGAAAATATCATTTCTGTTGAATAATCAAGCTTATTTTGTGTCATGAAATTTAGCTGCTCATATATAAATTTGATTGCATTAAAATTTTTGCTTGATTCTTCTTGCAACAATAGTAAAAATGACATTACCAATTTTAATATTATAATCATATTTTGAGGTTCAGTTTGCTTTTGTTCTATGTCCATTTCCTTCATGTTTTCTATCAGAATTTCAAGAGTATTTTGATCAGTTACATGTTTAGGAATCTTATAGCCCCCTATTGAATGCATTTCCACATCTCTACAAAACACATGTACTGTAAAATCAGATTCAATTACAAGAGACAGATGGATTTTGGGATATGGGGATTTGATGATGCTGAATATAATAAGTGTCTCTTGTTGCCTAACAAAACTCCAGTAATTACTATCAAGGAAATTTAATTTTTACTTCTAGATCATTATGGAATTTCTTCTGCATTTTATGCTAAGTCATCATTAATACTTTGATTTAAAGCACTTTTAAGAGCAGAATTCTCTAGCCGGATTCTCCTGGAATCTGGTCACTCTCTAGAGGTATTCAATCAAGATAAATATGAGGGACAGTTTGGGAAAATTCTAGGAATAGCACCATCACGAAGATATATTTTTTTAGTTTAACTGCAATTTTGACACCTGTTTTTTCGTCAATAGCTGACGTTTCTTTCCTTATGTCCCCCGGTTGAAAATGTAGTTCACATGCCTAAAACCTCAAAAAGATTTTAAAAACCAAAAACCTATTTTAAATTCTTGTGAAAATCTAAGA
Source organism: Acanthosepion lycidas (assembly GCA_963932145.1). Taxonomy (NCBI): domain Eukaryota; kingdom Metazoa; phylum Mollusca; class Cephalopoda; order Sepiida; family Sepiidae; genus Acanthosepion; species Acanthosepion lycidas. The sequence continues at coordinate 1,869,203 of CAWVQA010000569.1, read as the reverse complement.
AAATCAATCAGCAAAAATCTACAATAATATGAAGCATTAACAATTTTAGGAAAAGCGGAGAGAATTCAACAAAAGATTATTAATGACGAAGCTATGTACAAATTAAGAGAAGAATTTTTAACGTCTCTTCATTTTTTTTTTAATTTAAAATGATAAATAAAAAATATTCTTATGAATAAAACAATTCTAAAGATTTGTTAAATTATTAGAATTATTTTTATGCCTATAAAAAGATTCCTTTATGAATTTATATCGAAAATTTCTTTAATTTTTATAAAAATTAGATTTCAGCTTTTAAAAACCTTTCGCAACTTTCTTTTTAATGTGTTTTGTGAATTATAAAGATATGAAATTATTTTAATCGTCAAAGTTTCAAATGAGTTTAATAACTTTTTAAAACAACACTTTGTTTTCTTTTAAAATGTGTTGTGAATTACAGACATGAAATTAATTCAATTAATTATTAAAGTTTCATTTAGTCACAAACAAAACAATTCTAAAAAATCGTTAAAATTATTAGAATTATTTTTTATGTATATAAAATATTCCTTTAGGAATTCATGAATGAATTTATGTCGAAAATTTCTTGAAAATTTATTTCTTAAAAGAATGAGGTTTTTTTTAGATTTTAAAAGCAACACGTACGAGAATGAATGTCTAAACTTTCTCGCTATGTCTTATTAACTTTATGTTATGAATTACAAAGACATGGTATTTTAATTTTGTCATTAAAGTTTCAATAAAATTTACTTATTTTTTAATACAAAAAAAAATACTCACTCTGCTGAATTTTAGTAGGTGAAAAAAAATGATCTCTTCTGATTTTACGAATCCAAACATCAGATGATTCTTTATCTTTAGGGAAAGAAAATACATGTACTTTAGGGCCGTTTTTATAATTCCCTTTGCAGTTTGCTACAACGCAACTATAAGGCATTGTTTATGTTTTAAATTAATTCAATATTTAAAAGAAAATATTAATAAATAATTTAAAAATGCCGCCATAAAAAAAATCTGATACACAAAAAACAGACGACACGCTTCTTGATAGTCTGACTCAATATGATGACGTCACATTTTCCCTACCCCCTAATGAAACAGACCTCCTCTATCGGTTGGCCACGGTCAAATCCCAAATAGTAATGGTAAGGGTTTTTTTCATGTGGGACCAAAATCTCTCTCTGGCCGATATGGGCCTACAAACTTCAACCGTGACGCGAAACCATTTTGGGACTTTATTGTTAAAGTCTGATCTTGTCGATAAGTATCGTAATGAAAAATCTTTTTTTTTTTTTGTACGATTAAAATTTTTATTATAACTTGGAAATAAACTTGGGAATAATTGAAATTAATTGCGAAATTCACCCATGAGATAAAAATAATTGTTTTTTATGGAAAGTAAGGACCCACGTGCATCAAACTGTCTTTAAGTGGCAGCAGAAGAATTTTCGTTGAACTTTTATTGTAAGCTTAAAATGCAGCAATTTTGAGTTATTCTGTACTGTAGTGTAGTTTATTGTTGTCTATCGCATCTATTCCTTCCTATTTATTGTGATGAAGGCCCAATCAAGATCCCTCTGCAGGAGCTAGCTTAAATGCCCTACTTTTAAGACCTAAGTTAGTGATAATGCCCATAATGAGGGCAATACAAACTGAGATAATATCCCTTTCTTCTAATCTAGAGTGCACCCATTTTCTGCTGTACTGTAGTATTACACTGCATGATATGTTGTTAGTAACCACCCAAAATTGGTGATTAACTTGTAGCAGTATTGACGGCATAAATCAACCCGCACATTTTTTACTTTACGAATGTATAAGCAAACAAAAAACAAACAAGAGAAAGAACGCAAGAAAATAACTTTTCATTACATGTACATTTTAAATATTTATAAATGACAACAGTTACAACAAAAACTATTAATATGAGTTACTTCCCTTTGACTGGGCTAAAGTCTTTACTACTAAAATATTTTTTTACCTTAGCTCACAAAAAGCTGAATTATCTTGTCGTTCAAAATGTTAACTGAAAGAGAGTTTAAAGAATCTTGTAAAACTGAAAATATGTTGATAAACTTTTAGCTTCAAAGAAGTTGGAGAAGTGAATGTACCGTAATGTCTAATTTGTTTTCGTTGCTCGTAGTTGAAACTTGAAAGTATTGTTCGTAATTGTTTGTACTTAAGTTTTTAGTAAGATTCAATAACGTAATTGAATAGTTTTTAGTAAGTTGCAGAAGTTGGTGAGTGAGTTGTTTGGTTGATATTTTTTTAGCTTGAATTACAGCGAAGTTACTTCGTGTTAAAGAACTTGAGATTTTAACTTTACTTCGCTGCAGTAATGATACAAGAGTCGTGAACTCGTTTTGCAAATTCTACTCGTCGCAAATTCTCACTGACTGGGTTTGCTCGTACCTTTAAATTTATATGTTTTTTTAATCACGTGACAGGATCCTGAAAGCATTGTTTTTTCTTCAGGTCAAAAAACTAGGTTGATGTTATTCGGACGCAGTGATGAGCAGGTAAATTGTTTTTTTAATATTTGTTAACCACTTAGAAAGCGCCTTACAAAACTCAGTCTGGGGTCTGATATGTTTTTGTTTATTGAGAACAATGTACGTGAAGATACACGAGCTAATTTTAATATTTATTGTCCAATGAGAAGTTCAGGTTTTCAGAAACATTTATGAAGCTGTGATCCGCTTTTTGCATGAAAATCGACATTGATGAAAAAGTGGGAGCGGAAAGCTAAAAACCCATGTGGGATCTTCCACAAGAAACCAGCCTTAACTCTTTTTAGGAAATGCTCTCTTCCTATCTGGTAAGTAACATCCTACTTTCATACAAATATAACAAGTATTCATTGGTCAATCACCTCCAATCTAGCTTGCTGATTGGTCAGTTCCGACCAATCAAACCGCCTGCACGTGACCAATCTGTTTTCCCGCTCATATGCTGGGATCCTACCACGTGGTACACGACCATTATATAAACCCAACACGTGTAAATTCCCTTGAGTTTTTCTTTTCATTCATCTCTCTCGCACGTCTCATTCCTTGCTACCAAGTGCCAAGATGTTGTAGAATCAGATTCCTACATTTTTTTTAAATCTTAAATTTTGTGCAAGTTAAACACATAGAGGCTCCCAACCAAATATAACAACTGATGTATTTTGATTGGTTGTAAAATATTAATTAGGTGTCGTCAACTACGTCCGAAGGTACCGACCCAAATTTTGACCTCTAGTTGACGCCATAAAATGTAAACATGTTCACGAGCCTCCCCACGTGACCAAGAGAACTAATAAAAACGAAACTTCGACGCGACTTGGTCAGTGGGCACTTAAAATATTGAACCAATTCACTTGACTTCATTGGAAATCAACACAGCAAAACAGACGAACTTTATCTTCAATACAACAACAAACCTTGTCAACCATTTCCAGGCTTAACAGTCACTCACACAAAATATTCTATTCCCCAAGAAGAATCTCTGGTTAATGAGCGATAACTCTATAACAATCAGTGAGTTAAGAACAATACCTTTTTTCTATTTAATACAAAAACAAAAACAACTATTTAATTTTCCTATAAAAACAAATATAGCTAAATACACCTTCTCATTTTCACACATACAGTACAGTAACTCAAATTCTTTCAGTAACACACACCAAAGAACTCTATTGTGTTTATCAACTTTTGCACTATATATTATGTATCTGTTGTGTTTATAAAAAAATATTTATTGTTGAACAAATTCATAATTTCTACTACTTGATTATTTCTCTTGTTGTTGTCTTTGTTACATTTGATATTGTAAAAATTGTAGAGGGTCAGTTTTTATTTCTATTTATAACCAATTGGCTGACCCACTATAAATTGGTGACCCCGAAGTTCAAATGTGCAAAGCAATATTTTAAAACCAGCATTTTATAAGAGAAATACTTTAGTTGTCACGTTTTAAACGAAAAAATGGATAAACTGAGCCCACAAAAGTCACAAATATTAGTGTCACTCCCGGACGATTTGGACCTACAGCGATTGGCAGAAATTGCAGACAAAATATATGAGAATAAACCTCCGGGAACTGCTTCTGCGACACCGTTACAACCTACTGTCTCTTCAGTCCGTGACTCACAAGAGTTATCTAAAATTAAAAATTGTATAGCCGATCTTACCTCACAGTTACAAGCTCTACAAACCGCTATGCATCAACAAAATCGCACACCCAACAATTTCACTAGACGACCACGTCCATCACAGCATACTAGGCGAAGATCACGTTCCACGTCCAGAAGCAGGCCTATATTTAATACCTGTTGGTATCATTTTAAATACGGACAACAAGCGCGGCATTGTACGAAACCGGGTAACTTCGACATGAACGCAGCTAAGGATAACAACACACAGCAGTCGGGAAACGACTATCCCGGCAACAAGTCGAGACGTTTGCTGCCGGAGGGATGCCAAAAAGTCGTCTCTTTTACATCCGAGATGAGAACTCCGGCTACTTGTTTTTAGTGGACACTGGGGCACAAATTAGTGTAATACCAGCCAAGCCTAATATGTTGACTAGAAAGACAGATTATACATTACAAGCGGCGAATGGATCTTCAATCTAGACATATGGTGAAACCTTGTTAACCCTAAATCTGGGATTTAGGCGATCTTTTCCGTGGGTATTCACGATAGCCCAAGTTCGAACCCCAATCCTAGGAGCGGATTTCCTCGCCCACTTTAACTTGTCCGCTAATATGTCTTCCCTTTCTTTGGAGGATAAAACGACCAACATTACAAGGAAAGGAATGACATCTATCTATACGAGCACATGTATCAGCGCAACTCTACCTGAAGCCAACGGAATGCAGGATCTGTTACAAAAATATTCACAAATTACAACACCATTCCGGTATACAGAAACCGTTCGTCACAATGCTGAGCACCATATTTATACTACGGGCCCACCCACGCATTCATCTCCACGGCGATTGAGGCCTGATAAATATAAACTGGCGAAAGCTGAGTTTCAGCACGTGCTGGACCTCGGTATAATTAAACCTTCTTCGAGTCCTTACTCATCTCCTCTTCATATGGTTTCAAAACCGGACTCAGGAGCTTGGAGACCTTGTGGCGACTTCCGGAAGCTGAATGCTACTACAATTCCGGATAAATACCCCATGCCGCACTTGCACGATTTCGCAGTGGGTCTGCAGGGCGCCACAGTCTTCATCAAACTTGATCTGGTGAAAGCATTCCACTAGATACCAGTGGCCAAGGAAGACATCCATAAAACAGCAATAACTACTCCTTTTGGCTTATACGAATTTGTGAGAATGCCATTTGTTTTAAGGAACGCCGCACAATCTTTCCAACGGCTTATAGACGAAGTGCTGAGGGGTTTACCTTTCACCTTTGCCTATATTGATGACGTCCTGATCGCCAGTAGAAACAAGACCGAACATCGTCATCACGTTGAACAAGTTTTCCAGCGTCTACAGCATTTTGGCCTTAAGATTAACGCAGAGAAATGTATTTTTGCTGTGCCCTCAATTAAATTTTTGAGGCACGTCATTGATGAAAAGGGAATAACGCCCTTACCTGAGAAAATAGAATCTATTTCAAATTTCTCACAACCATCTTCACTCCGGCAGTTACGCCGATTCTTAGGCCTCATTAATTACTACCGGAGGTTCATTCCTGGTTGTTCCCAGATTCTGATTCCCCTCACAGATTTACTGCAACAACAGCGTCAGAAGAACTCAAAGATTACCTTGGAAGGCGAATCACTGACTGCTTTTCACAGAGCCAAAGACGCCCTTGCCAACTTTACGAAGTTATATATAACCGATGATGACTCAATGATCACACTGACAACAGACGCATCAGGCGACTCAATAGGGGCTGTTCTTCACCAAGAACAGGGATATGCTAAAAAACCCATTTCGTTCTTTTCAGTCAAGCTAAACTTATCGCAAAAAAAGTACAGCGCATTTTCAAGGGAATTACTGGCAATATACTTGGCAATCCGTCATTTCCGTTATCTTTTGGAAGGACGGAATTTTGTGGTCTATACAGATCATAAACCATTAATTTATGCTCTGCACGCCAAGTGGGACAAATATACCCCAAGGGATATCCGACAATTGGATTATATTTCCCAATATACGTCGGATATCCGCTATGTAAAAGGGGCTGACAATGTAGTAGCTGATACCCTATCGCGATCAACAATACAGTCAATCGACGCACAGCCCTTGAATTTCGACTCCTTAGCGGAAGAACAAAAGATTGACACTACTTTGGAATCAGTAAAAGAAAAAACGTCACTACAGTTAAAGCGACACCCTGTACCATTTGGTAACATTACTGTCTATTGTGATGTAAGCACAGGATACTCTAGGCCCTATGTACCACCTTCTTTGCGAAAAAAAAGTATTCGAGCATTTCCATTCTCTGTCGCACCCTGGTCGAAGAGCGACTACTAAAATGATTAGTGATCGTTTCGTTTCGCCAAAAATGTCAAGTGACATAAAACATTGGACACAGACTTGTTTAAAATGCTAGCAAACTAAAATACAACGGCATACCAAGTCTCCGCCTGGTACATTCTCTAAGCCTGATGGTAGGTTCACCCACATTCACGTTGACTTAGTGGACCCTTTTCCCGACATTGATGAGTACCAATACTTATTAACAATAATCGATCGTTTCACTCGTTGGCCTGTAGCCGTTCCTTTAAAAGGTATTTCAGCGGAAACGATTTCCAGGAGCATTCTTAGAAAGTGGATCTCTATCTTTGGTTGTCCTTCAATAATAACCTCTGATAGAGGTTCCCAGTTCCAGTCAGGCCTTTTCAATGAATTTATAAACTTGTTAGGCGTAAAACACATTTCTACAACCGCCTACCATCCATGTGCAAACGGCCTTGTGGAACGATTTCATAGGCAACTTAAGGCAGCACTAGCAGCAAGTGATGACTCCAGGACTTGGCTGGAAAACCTACCACTGATTTTACTGTCATTAATAATGTAGTCAAAGAGGACTTAGGATGCACTACAGCAGAACTTGTTTTTGGGAGTACGGTAACACTCCCTGGACAGTTCATGGAAAAGCATACTCCTTCCAGACCGACTACCTATTTCGTCCAGGATTTTAAACAAAAAACGGAAAACCTAGCTTTTACTCCAACGCGGGCCCAAACAAGGGAGTTCTTTACGCCGAAAAATTTAGACAGTTGTGATTACGTCTTCCTGTGAAAAGATGCAGTTAGAAGACCCTTAACCCCTACGTATTCTGGTCCACATAAAGTAATTAATAGAACGTCCAAGCATTTTACTTTACTTTTGTACGGAAAGCCTAACACAGTGTCAGTCGACTGGTTGAAACCGGCTTACATCGATTTATCCCATAAATCGCTTCCTGAACCTGAGCTAACATCTTCGACCCAGCCAGCGCAGCTTGCACATTCAGTACCACCCGCGGAAGTTACTACCAAGTCTGGCAGACATGTTCATTGGCCTAGTAGATTTAAAACGTATATTACATATTGAGAAAATTTTCTCTCAAAAACTTTCACAATCTGCGGGTGGGGGTTTTATTGTAGAATCAGATTCCTACATTTTTTTTAAATCTTAAATTTTGTGCAAGTTAAACACATAGAGGCTCCCAACCAAATATAACAACTGATGTATTTTGATTGGTTGTAAAATATTAATTAGGTGTCGTCAACTACGTCCGAAGATACCGACCCAAATTTTGACCTCTAGTTGACGCCATAAAATGTAAACATGTTCACGAGCCTCCCCACGTGACCAAGAGAACTAATAAAAACGAAACTTCGACGCGACTTGGTCAGTGGGCACTTAAAATATTGAACCAATTCACTTGACTTCATTGGAAATCAACACAGCAAAGGAGACGAACTTTATCTTCAATACAACAACAAACCTTGTCAACCATTTCCAGGCTTAACACTCACTCCCACAAAATATTCTATTCCACAAGTAGAATCTCTGGTTAATGAGCGATAACTCTATAACAATCAATGAGTTAAGAACAATACCTTTTTTCTATTTAATACAAAAACAAAAACAACTATTTAATTTTCCTATAAAAACAAATATAGCTAACTACACTTTCTCATTTTCACACATACAGTACAGTAACTCAAATTCTTTCAGTAACACACACCAAAGAACTCTATTGTGTTTATCAACTTTTGCACTATATATTATGTATTTGTTGTGTTTATAAAAATATATTTATTGTTGAATAAATTCATAATTTCTTCTACTTGATTATTTCTCTTGTTGTTGTCTTTGTTACATTTGATATTATAAAAATTGTAGAGGGTCAGTTTTTATTTCTATTTATAACCAATACAAATTGGCTGACCCACTATAATGTAAACCTTCAAGAACTCTCGTCTTAGCCATTGCAGTGAGACGTTAAAGACAATTACCAACATTCACAAACTCTGAAATCACTTCTGAACTTTTACCAACTTTAGAACTCACAATTCCAAACTTTATTCTTCTAAATTACAAGTTTAATATAACTTCTTCTTAATATGAACTCCGGTACAACTAATGCCTAATCAAAGGGACACGACTCTGTCCTACCTTTTCAGTTCGCATGCATATATATAAAACACTAATAAATTTAATTGTTATGTTTTGAAATCATTCTGTTCAGTTTTGTATTTTATTCTATGTGCTATTTACGTCAAATATAAATTGCATTGCGTTCACGCATTATCCTTAATCTCACCTTTCTTAGCCAAAGTTAAATATTGGTAACTCAATCACTACAATAATGATGACCGCTACCCCTGTCGCTACACTACACCCATGTGATATATACATTTAAACACCATTAACCCGTTATGCTGCAGATTAAAGCGGAAATATTCCTATATTTTACAAAGAATGCTTAGAAAAAGAATAAATTCTAGAGAGCGGCAATTCTGTGAGTGGAAAATGCCTTGTCGATGAAAGATGGCAGTGGAGAATATACAGATTCTGTCAAACCGACAGAAAGGCAACAGGTGTGAATGTGGATAGTTCATGTTAACTTTTTGCTACATTGATTAGCTGTTCGAAGTATTAGCTTCAGGTGAATATGACAGTGAACTGACAATAACTTTTTTGTTATAATTTCGTAAATGGTGAGTGAAAACTTCACAATTACACAAGCCGAAAGAAACTTGAATTGGAAACAGGTAGTTTTTTTATACTGAGAAAGATATATCTAGACAACTCAAGGTAAGATACATTGTTTCTGTCTTAGATTTCTGCAGGGGCGGTTAATTGATTATTATTTTAGTTTCAGCACTTAACAATATTATAGAACGTATTTTAAATGATTATGAATATTTAAACCATTCGGTATTTTTATGTTTGATAAAATATATATTGTGCACGAATTAAATTTTCAAATTGCGTTAATTTATCAGTATGATTTGTGTTTAAACCATTTACTTGTGGTTATGGGTTTATATGGAAAATAACAGTTTTTGTTAATACATAGTTTAAAACCGAATAGAGGTGAATTTTCTTATTGGTGGTAATACGCCTCAAAATTGTCATGTTGATAAAACCCGAAAACGAGCCTACGATGTACAACGAAAAATTTACAATTGGAATTTACCTTTTTGATCTGAAATAGATTAACCAATAAAACTAATGATTGAAACATACTTCAAGAGTTAATATACATTTTTTTATTAAAATTTAATCATTGCATACAACTGGACCTGTGGCTAGGGTCCTCGAACCCCAGAATGAACATAATTAATTTATGAAGTTGAAGTCTTTTCAAAAATGTAATATTCAAAGTTTTTCTCTCAGTAAAAATCTCCCACCAATGTATTGTGTCTTTCATTTTGGGCCCAAATATTTCACTTCATATAGAAAGTAAGCATATATAGTTCAATAAACTCTTGTTCTGATAAAGACAATTCTTGTATTGAAGCCAAATTGGTCAGATGCCTAAAATTCACCAAATTATCTTCTGTGCTGCGGGTGCGAGTAAGTCGGCCCCTTCCAGTTATCAAAAAAAAAAATAAATAAATACTGGGGTGATGCTAAATTTTAGTCCATTATTTCTCTACTTGAAACTGATCATATCATAGATTTCCAAGAGGGAAATTCCTTTTTACGCCCCCCACCCCGCCCAAAGTTGTTTAATGTGGGTTCGATCTTACATCAAAACCAACATGTTTGCTATTTCTCTGAAAATTTCAACATTTAATTTTGTTAATGCATCGGAACAACTGTACAGCATTTCAGTAGTAAGCCTTTCTTAACATTAATATTTTTTATTTATGTACTTTTCATAATCTAAGCAAAACGGGACAAATTCAAGGTGAAATAGATTCTTTATACTTTTAAAGTCTGACACGAATCCACTTATTCGATTTAAAATCAAATCTTTGAGGCTTATTAATTAGCAGGATTTTTTTAAAAATACCAATCTATATTTGGGAGAAGAAAACTTTTTCTTGGTTCGTACATCGTTCTATTAATTTGATTTATATATATTTTCATGATGCCCCTTTGAGGCTTTATCCCTCTAAGTAGATTTTGATTTATTTGGAAAATACCCAAGAACTATGCAAACTGGAGTATTTAAAAAATAATCCAGGAAAATGAAGTAGTAATCTATCGCCTGTTTTTACCTTCATTCATTTAATTAGATATATTGATTATGAAAGAATGTTCATAATGTGTGGTTTGTGTTTTACTTGAAGGCAGTGGCGTGCATAGGTTCTAATAGCGTCCGTGGCGACGTTTGTGTCTTTCGCCCTTCCCCAATCGCAACATATACTTAGTTTATTTTCTTTTGGACAGATACATTGTTCACGATGTTTTATCATAATCACTTAGAGGGAATGTTTAAATAAAAATTCATTAACACATAAAAATTCAACAAAACTTCTTTATTTAATAAGGTTGACAAAATGGCTTCGTTTGTGAAACATTTTTTAACCGTTTTTTTAAAGCTAAAGAAGTTGAACATACCGATTAAAAAAAATCTAATAATTGATATTAGGTTAAAGCAAAAATAATGACGTAATAATGTCGTTTTTTTGACGTTAAAATATAGTCAAAAAACGACATTATCACGTCATTATTTTTGCACCACCCTAATAGTTGCTAAAAATAAATGAAAAACAATTTCAACGCCGTAATTGATAAAAGTTTTGCGTAAATATTTTTGTTGTCTAATATTTTTTTTGCTAATGGCTGTTAACTATTGTTTCTTGTTGCTCTCTTCTTGATGTCAAATGCCTTCTTCTCCTTGATGTTTTAATTTGCTTAGTCCCCTTGCTGTAAAAATGTCTCCCCTTCCCCGTCCACTGATATGAGTTCAAAAGGTTCTCATTCGGGATCTTACTAGATCTTGAAATCACGATTCTCATTCGTCAGTATATACGAAAATATATTTTTCCATAAACTAGTAATGGACCCTTCTCGATTTGGGCGGGTTTAACCGTTGAGCCGAAAAAGATATACAAGTGTAAGAATTTCTTACACAAACCGTCTGGCCTTCATGAAAATGCACTTCTCTCAAAAGAACGTGAACAAAAAAACAAAAATCAACCCAGACGATTAGAAATTTATTCAAGGTTCACATTTTTTACGTATTAAAAATAATTGTTTTTATAGTAAATAAAACACATGTATTTTTTAAAATAATAAATATGTATTAATTGCTTTTATGAATATACATGGTAGTCCGAATGTCTTGTCACCCCTACATAATATAATTTTCTATTTCAGATGGCTGACACGAAAGTTACCGGTTTCATTGGAGGTGGAGATCTTGCCGGCGTTGGATTTGGCAAATCCAACGCTAGCAACTATCCGCCCCTAATCGACGTGCTCAAACTAGCAAGAGAAACAGGGGACGGCTTTTCTTTCTGCTCAACCCGGGACGTAATTTAAATTGAGTATATTCTGCACGAGGCATGCCAATAAATTTAGACCAGCTTTCAATATTGTTGATCGACTTCGTCAGTTGTTGAAGGGGAATTGACGTTGTGTTCGTCAAATTTTTTACTGCTGCCTCACTGGTTTTCTTGGATTATACCCTTTTTTTGTGTTGCACTGCATTTTTGGTTGAGTTTGTTTTTGTTTTGTTTTTTATTACCGCCTTTTTATACGACTGTTTGAAAAGATTTTGATTTTTTCTTTTCCGTTTTTTTTTTTTTACTTTCCTCAATTTTTATTTTTACCCCCTTAATTTTTACTTTTATTCCAGTGTTTCCTTTTTGATTTTGATTTTCTTTTTCTTTATTTTCTCTTTTAAATATATCTTCGTTCTCTTTATTTTGTAACCCCGGGTCTGTGTTACGTTTCTGACTAAATTTAATTCCTTGTATTTTCTTTATTTCTTTCCTTTTAATATCTGTTAAGTTTTTTCTCGTGTAGTGTTTTTTATATTTTTTTCTGTGCCAAATTTGTCTAACTTGTCTATTTTCTTTTGTTTATTTTTTTTTGTTTATTTTTGACTCACTTTCTTAGCGTCGGCCATTTTTGTTTTTGTAACTAGCTTCGACTATTTTTTAAAGTTTCGTATTTTTTTTGTTTTCCTTTGTCAACCGTTTCATTGTTTATTTCGTTTTTTGTGTTTTAAATTTATTTGTTTCGCCTTTAGGCGAATTTTGTGCTTTTATTTTTTTATTCTGTATTTTGGTCTTGCCATTTGTTTTAATTGTTGTTCTTTGTCATTTGTTTTTCTTTGTAAAAGCTTTTTATTTATCGTTTTCCGTTATTTTTGCTGCCTCGCTTTCGGGCGAGTTTTTCTGTCTAACTGTTATTTTTTTTCCCAACTAGACTTTACTTATTTAGGTTTCCCTCCGCACACACCGCCTATGGGCGTCCTTTGTTCTTTTTTTATCACCCTCCTCTTCCCTTCTTTTCCCTTTGTATTTTTTTTAAAAAATGGAGAAGAAAAAGAATTCTTCGTCATTTCTTATCAAAAAGAAAACTTGTCAGTCCTGACCTAAAAAGGTCAGTTAAAAAACATTTATTCGCAATAAAGAAAGGGCTCTGGAATTCAATCTCCTGTTGACCAAAATCCCCCTCTGACCGAGTCTTTATCTACCGCCTCGCCTGTAATGGGCATACCAACTTCTAGGACCGGTAGGGAGAATCCTCCGGTTGGCTAAAAGACCACATTCTCCAAAGAGCCTTCGCCCGCTGCTAGTGCAGTTGCGGAGAAGGGGGAGGGGGAATGGCTAGTTGGTGGTAAGGCCAGAGGGAAGCGCCAGACAGCAGGTCCTCAGTTCCCAGAAGAAATCGCTTCCCCTCAGTAGAGATCCCAGTTCTTATAGACATAGATCTTTTCACACCCCCTCTCCACTCACCCACTCCTTCCCCCGTTAAACAAAAATTCTTCCTGCACACCTCTGCATACTCCCAGTTATTCCCCCATTAAAAAAGCTGATATGCTTCCTCCCTCTTCCAAACGTCAGAGAAGCCCCACAAAAGAGCTAAAAGATAAAAAGAAAACGGCCCAGAAGCTTATTTTCAACACGGAAGAGGATGTTTGTCGCATTTCCCCTGCCTAAGCCGAGAGAGCCCGGGATTATGGAAACCGAATAAAAGACCTCAAGTACTTGCTCTCTATAATGCAGTTTGCAGACCAGGACATTGAAGTGCCTCAAAACTTCCCGCTTGCCCAAAGGGTTCTGACAGTAATCAGAACGGGGACTGCAGCAAAACAGGTTTGGGCAATGCTTGATGAGGCTATCAGTTCTTACAAGATGGCTTTACCAATCGCAATCATCCAAAACAAGCAGTTAAAAAATTTAAAACAATTATGTGCAGGGAGGGTCACAGTTTTAGTTCACCCCTCCCTATATAGAGTCCTTAAATTGACTTTCCCTTAGGATATCTCCCAAGACGGTACAATCAAGACTGAGATGGGCCATGGTTCTATGGGAGAGGCGTTCGGTATCCTTACCCCGTCCATGTTCAAACAATACTTCAACCCTAATCGGTCTTCCCTATGGCTCTCTGGTTAGCAAGTATAAATGTCCGGGGCCTGAGGTCGGAGTCTCGCAGGACGAGGCTCTCTCGCGACCTTCAGCGCCTCGGGGTGAATGTTTGTTGTGTGCAAGAGACCCGGTTTTCTTCTCATGACCGTGACGATTTGCTGTCTAAGGGGTTCTCTCTTTATTCAGCATGTTTTGATGGTCGTTCGAGGGGTTGTCTCTTGGCTAGTGAGCAGGTCTTTCAAGGCTGCATGCACCCTTGTCTTCGCAGATCCGGCGGGCAGGTTTTGCGTGCTGGATGTTACTATTAGGTTGGTGCAAAAATACTGTCGTTTTCTCACATAGTAACATATGTAAGAAAACGATATTATTTTTGCACCAACCTAATATAAAGGATAAGGCGCTACGTCTCATTGGGGTCTATGCGCCCAATAGCTATACTGAGCTGCCTGCTTTGTTTCGGCAGATCGGGCCGTTCTTGATGACATCTCGTCGGGTAGTTTTAGCGGGGGATTAGAATGCCGTCCTTGACCCCGACATAGATTGTATAGGGCAAAAACCGGGTACTAACAACCGGGATGTGAAACCATTTCGGGACTTTATCGATGAGTTTGATCTTGCCGATAAGTACCGGAATGAACACCCTCGGGAGGTAGCATGGACTTGGACAAATAGTGGCAACTCGGCTCCTGGGACGCTTGCTAGCTACCTCGACCGAGTCTTAGGAGAGTCGATGTAAGGTGTCCAAGTTTCCACTATATAGTTTATACGGATCATAAGCTTGTCCGGGTCCGTGTAAACTTAGAAAAGCCTAAGGCTATGTTGGCTGGGTACTGGAAATTAAACTGTTCACTATTTGGTGAGCAGGATTTCCGGGACCAGCTGCTACTAATGATACAGAGGGAATTGACGGGGGCGGTTGTTGGGAACGCCTGGTGGGATAAATTAAAATCGAAAATTAGAACGTTGGCTGCCGAATTTAGCCGTCGACTCATTCTAGATAGATTAGCGACGCAAACGGCTTTAGAACAAAAAGTTGATCGGGCAGTAAAATTCCCTAATAGTGGGGAAATAGCCTTAGCTAAGGCAGAGTTGTCCTCCTTGCTTATCAAGAGTGATCAAGCTCTGGTAGTTAGGGCTAGGTTAAAAAGAATGTCCTCTGAGGCGACAAATATGGCCGCTGAATTGCGTGCAGAGGAAAATCGGAACGCTGCTCGGCGACATATCGCGTGCGTCACATTGCCGGATAATCGGACCGTGACTACAAATGCGGGCATATGCGAGGCCTTTCAGGATCTTTTCACCAGGGAGCCCGGTCTGAGCCCTGCTCGTTTCGACGCTTATTTGACCGACTTTCCCTGCCTCGAGGCAGCTGAAGCGGCTGGGTGCGAGGGTCCCATTACAGAGTCGGAAATCTGGGAAGCGCTGAAACAGGTTGGCCTGGATAAATCCCCGGGACTAGATAGTCTCCCCTACGAAATTTACTTGAGGCAGTCGCCCGTTTTTGTTCCTTTGCTGGAACTGGTCTTCAACAACTGGATGAAACAGGGGTCTATACCCCAACGCTTCACCAGGGGTGTGATCAAGTTGCTGCGTAAGAACAAGAACGGTGGGGATGGGTTAAATAACTTTCGCCCTTTGACTATGTTAAACACAGAGTTAAAGATTTTGGCGAAGATCTTAGCCAACCGGTTGCAGCTTGTCCTGTTTAATCTGATTGGCCCCGAACAGACTTGTGCTGTGAAGAGCAGGACTATTCAGGATAACCTGCATATGGTACGCTTGATCTTAGAACAAGTCGTCTGTGAAGCCGCGCTGATCAATTTAGATCAGTCCAAGGCCTTCGATAGGGTTGACCATCGCTTTCTGGAGGCTGTCCTTTCGGCAGCCGGTTTCGGAGCCGACTTTCGCTCCTGGACCCGGCTTTTGTATGCGACCCCTATGCGCTGGTGGATGTGAGTGGGGTAAAATCGAAGCCTTTCGTATTGTCTCTCCCCATTCGTCAAGGTTGTCCGCTTTCGCCTTTGCTTTACGTTCTTGCGTTGGAACCATTTCTTCGCAAGTTAAAGGCGAATCCGGTCCTGCGTGGAATTTGCCTGTCTGGGGCTTCCACCTCAGCCAGGTATTCTGCCTATGCTGATGACGTTTCGATTCTTGTGTCGAGCAGAGCCGAGATTGACGAAGTCAGCAAAGAGATCAGTGGTTATGAGATGGTAACAGGGGCCAAGATCAACCCCGATAAGTCTGTTGGCTTGCGGTTGGGTGTGTGGAAGAGAGTTTCTCTTCCCGGACCTTTCCTCTGGACGGATGGGCCAATCAAGATTCTCAGCGTCTGGTTCAGTCCTGATATCCAGTTGGATATGAATTGGTCGGAGGTGCAAGGGAAGGCCGAGATCGCAATTAATTTGTGGTCTCGGAGAGGGCTTTCCTTGAAGGGGAGGGCGGAAGTATGTCTTTCACACATCTCCCCGATTCTCCTTTACCGACTCTCTGTGCTTCCACTTCCGTCTGGCACTTTACTGGCGTTAGTGAGACTCTTGTTCTCCTTCTTGTGGGGAGGCAAGGCCGCCAGAGTCTCTCGGGAGATCTGTTGCCTTCATCCTGCTGAAGGCGGTCTGGGTATGCCTAGCATTGAGATTCGTCAACATATGCTTCGCATCGCCTTCCTAGACTGAATGTGTCGCGAATCGAATGAGGTAGGCGCCTTCTGGAAGGAAGACATCCGTAGAAACTTCCCATCCCTGAGAAGTGTGCGCTCGTGCGAAGAGAAGGCCGACCGTACGCTCCGAGCCGAGTGCTCCTTCTACCGCGAAAGTCGTCGTGCTCTGAAACGCCTCTTACAGGCGTCGGACGGCCTCTCCAGCGCTCAGGCGTTGTCTCGTAGGGCATTGTATCAAGTGTTAGTTAGGAGGGCATTCAGGATGATCTGATTGACGAGCTCGGTCTTACGAAGCAGGAGGCTTGCTCGATATGGCCTTGGGCGCCTGGGTTGAAATGCCTCAATAACGATGAGGCATCACTCACCTGTCTGGTGATTCGTAGGGCCCTCTGAGTCGCCAAAATACTTTTTTTTCAGCGGCCTTAGAGAAATCTCCGAACTGCCGTCGCTTTATTGGAGAAGTCAAGACCATTGGTCACGCCTTCTTTTATTGCAGTTTGGTAGTGACGTTGTGCAAGTTTGTTGAGGGCCTCATGGTCCGCATGTTGCAGGAAAAGTTCTTTGTCCTCGAGGCCAGTTCTGTTTGTAGCAATGTGGTGCTGCAGATGACGAAGGCTGAACATTATGTGTTCTGTTGCTTACTAGGTGTTATGAGAGTCGTGAGGGCGAGAAGTTCACTTCTTCCCAACTGATCTTGTTCTTTAAGCATCAGCTTAAAGTCAAGATTAGGACGGAAAAGCGGCGGCTCACCTTATCAGAATTTGGCAAAAGGTGGGTGAATCTTGCGCGTTTGTGCCGAGTAAAAGGGAGTGGCATTTTGATGCCGGTTAGGCATCAGGATATTGTTTTCCTGTGTTGAACGGGCAACTCATCCCTGGATTTAGGCTAGAAGTAGGTTTTTGATGCTTTAGTTTTTCTTTTCTTTTCCAGTAAACTTAGCTAGAGTGTGTTTGCTCATTGGCCCCTTTTATTTCTGTCCCTATTTTTTCTTTTAATTTAACTCCCCATCCCCTCCCTCGTTAGGTGGTCAGTGATTTCAGTTCTCTGGTGGATGCGGGGCGCCTTTCGTTTCGCGTGTGTGTTTTGCGTATTTGTTGTTGTGTCAGAATGAGTGCATGTCTGTGTGAGTGCTTGGTATGAATGAATGGTTTTTTCTATTTTCTTAAGGCCCTGCATCGATTTCGTCCAATTAACTCAATTTTCTGCCACATTTAAGGTTTTTTTTTTTTATTACTAGCATGATTTTGTTTAGTTTCTTGTAAATGGTTTATTACCATATTGTATAATCATTGGGGTGTTTTTAGCTTGTTGTTTTTTATCCCCCCCCCCCAGACAAAGATTTGTACATACGGGGTCTATTTAGGATGTTCATTGAGACAATGAGGTATTTTGGTGGATGTAGTTAGAAAAGTAAGTATGAATGTGTTGTTTTGGTGCTAGGATTATTGTCTTGTACGATTGGGTCAGTGGTTGTGGCGAGGTAAGTTATTAATTAAGACAGATGATGACCGTCTCTTTACCCCCACCCACTTCTTCGGCCTTGTGCCACATTTACTGTATTTTAGAGTAATAAATATTATTGTTGACCGACTTCACACTTTAATTCATTTTCTGAATGTAGACAGTTCATGTTAACTTCTTTGCTACATTGATTAGCTGTTCGAAGTATTAGCTTCAGGTGAATATGACAGTGTACTGACAAGAGTTTGTTTTTTTGTTGTTGTTATAATTTCGTAAATGGTGAGTGAAAACTTCACAATTACACAAGCCGAAAGAAACTTGAATTGGAAACAGATAGTTTTTTTATTTATACTGAGAAAGATATATCGAGACAACTCAAGGTAAGATACATTGTTTCTGTCTTAGATTTCTGCAGGGGCGGTTAATAGATTATTATTTTAGTTTCAGCACTTAACAATATTATACAACGTATTTTAAATGATTATGAATATTTAAACCATTCGGTATTTTATTATGTTTCAAAAAATATATATTGTGCAAGAATTAAATTTTCAAATTGCGTTAATTTTT
Source organism: Acanthosepion lycidas (assembly GCA_963932145.1). Classification (NCBI taxonomy): domain Eukaryota; kingdom Metazoa; phylum Mollusca; class Cephalopoda; order Sepiida; family Sepiidae; genus Acanthosepion; species Acanthosepion lycidas. The sequence goes on along the minus strand of CAWVQA010000569.1, from coordinate 1,850,515 downwards.
ATTAAAAAAACAATTAACAATTTTTTTTCTCTTGAAAGAATTTAGTGTTTCACAGTCTTTTTCTAAAACGTTTTTGGAGGATTTCTAAAATTCAGGTGTGAAATATTTATTTATTTATTAAGGAATATATTAATATTATTGTAATTAATTCAAGTCATATCTATATTTTGTAATATATCAAAGATTTGTAATAACAATAGATACTATTTTCAAATGAATACCCTATAAATATTATAAAGGCATTTACCTTAAAATAATAAATATCTGAATATATATATTTTTTTTTGGGGGGGGGATATTAATTTAATTATTTCTTAATTCATTAGAAAAAACCATTTTATTAAGCCGTCTCCACGTTTCTTTAATATTTGCGCATCGCTACCTTTTTGCGGGTAGCAATACAAACACAGAAAGTATACGTTTTTATAAAAGGGTATTTTTATTAGAATTTAGAACAAAAAATAAATTGTGACTCTGCCCAAAACCCAAGCTAGTGGTATTTTTTATACATAACACATTTCTTTACAGCATTCATGTAAGTTCCTGGCTTACAATTAAAAAATTTTGAAAATTCATATGAATTCTGTAGAATACCAATGACCCTGACAAAAATACATTAAAAGGGGGAAGATTCTGATGTCAATTTTATTGCTATTCAAAGGTTTAAATGATCGTAGCCTCCCAAAATAAATTACATTTTTGTGATTTTAAAATATTGATGTTTGTTATTTTTATTATTTCTTAGTCATTTTCTGATACAAAAGAAAAGCAATGAACGTTCCGATTCATGCCTTTATATTCACAAACCAATTACTCTGAATATATAATTTCTGTATTTATTATTTATATATTTATATATGCACGGAAAGCGCTCAATATCGGTGATAGAGCTAACATACTATTATTAATTAAATAGAAAATAATCTTAATGCTTTTCATACAGATGTTTTATATTATGTTGGCGCAAAAATAATAACGTAATAATGTCGTTTTTGACGTTAAAAAATACGTCAAAAAGCGCCATTATTACGTCATTATTTTTTGCACCAACCTAATATGCACCAAGAAACAATCTTTTGGCTGTTAATCCCTAATTTTTCTCCAGATGAGGAAATAGATGCATCCATTTTAAAAACTGCTTCTAGTCATTTCATATGTGTGTGTATATATATATATATATATATATATATATTGTTCAGAATCATTAAAATAAATAAAGGAAAAAAGATTATTTTTACAAAATTCTGATAAATTACTAAAAGGATTAATTTTTTGGAAGCGTTCTCCAGGACAAATATTGGATTTTAAAGAGATTTTAAATTTCATTCTTTTCTTTTTTTTTTTTTCGTCTCTAATTTGATCAGTGACCAATGATAAAAATATCTAAAACCGAATTTAAATTATTTTTTACAAAAATAAAACCAAAATTTTACTAAAAAGAAAAATATAAAATAATTTCAAATGCGATACCAATCTATATAAAATGTGTATACCCCCAAATATCAATCCATATTTTTTCTGGCCAAGAGACACAACTCTTATTATAATGAAAGAGTTGTCTTCCTTGGATTATTTTTTTAAGAGCAGGAATAACAGAAATGATTGGCGCCTGCTGGCAAACAAGACTTGAAATCCGTTATTTATATTCAATATTTATTGGGTGTTATACTCTTGTGGCTAAAATGTTTAAAAGCTGTGAATTACAATAATAATGACTAAATATGTAAATTTGGTAACAGATGATAAAATATATCTTTTTATATGATGTAACCTCAGTACTTAGCTGTTACAAGTATTTCAAGACTATAAATCTTCCTGAAGCCGAGTCATAATCTTAAACATGCTCTGTTTACGAACAGGCCTTTCTGCTCTTGACTAGTACGCCAATGCAATACAAACAAAATCGGATGAGTGATTAAGATAAACAATATGTGGCCCTAGTATATGAGGGACGCTTGGTGAATGTGTTGTTGCATGAGAATGACTTTTTTTTTCTTAGAAATTTCTTTCCAATATAAGGGTGCGTCTTGTAAGCCGGTAAATACGGTACTATTTATTTTAATATTTCGCTCAACCTTTGACTGGGAGTTTCTGGTACTAAATGTGAAATTGGCAGTGACTGATAACAGTTGTCAGTGTGAGTATACTGGTTGTGTATCCCCATCTCGACCACGGTGATTGAGATTCCCCCTTGGTATATTCCCGACAAAAGTTGGATTTTTCTACTGTTTTTAGTGTCAGAATCTGTAAATAAAACTTTGACAATTTTTTTATGAAAAGCAACACTAATATGGCAGCTATTTCTGATAGAACTGAAATAAATATTTTGAATGTCACAATTGCAATAAGATAAATAATTAAATCAAAAGAAAGAATGATTTCTATCTAATCAGTTACCTGTGAAATAATGCAACAGTTTGGTGATGTCAATAGTTCATCACTCCAAACACCACTAATCACCCAAGACGTTTTTGGTCCAGAGAATTTGTTCATGACCCGATTAGTTCGTAATAAGAGGCGTTCATGATCTGAGGTTACACTGTACATATATTTCAATAGAGAAAAAAATATGATCTTGTTTGAAATTTTGATATGAGGTCCGAACATGTTAATGAATTATTCAGATTATCATTTTCAGTTTTGTTCTATTATGCACAATAGTTCCAGAAGTATAAATTTTAATGCATATTACATTCGGTGAATTTGAAAGAGTTTTTGTAAAATAATCCATTATTAAAACTCGAGTGAGTACTTGCTTTCTGAACTTCTGAGATAGAATATTTTCATATTTTGAATGATTGTCTTTATTACTTTTAAGCTAGTAGATTTTTCACTTTTCATAGCATACGTGCTGTCTATGAAAACCACGACAAGTGGTTTGAAGAACAGTAAAGACATATACAGATATGGAGAAGCCCAGGAGGAGAAATGAAAACCCAGTCAACTATATAACTATTAATAACAGATTTAGGAATTCAGTTTTACACTGCAAATTATAGCCAAGCACTGACTGTGGGAGCAACCACCTTCCATTGAAACTACATAAATTGAAGATGTCAAAGGTAGCATGAAAATTGCAATATGACAGATTCCTGAATAACCCAATTTGAAGGAGAAATATATGAACAATGTTAAAAGCTAATACAATAGACAAAATAAGAATGGAAACTCAAAGTGCAACAGATTAAGAGAAGCTTTATTAACATCAACAATCGAGATCATCCCAATGAAAACTATACAAAGAATAGATGATAGATGAAATTATTAACATAGTGAAAAAGAGACAAGAAACAATATCAACATACAGCACAGAATATAGGAATCTGCACAAAGAAATTAGGAACAGATGCAAGCAGGCTAAAGAGGAATGACTCAATTAAAAATGAACAGAAATATAAAGAATGAGTATTGCAGATGATGTAATGTATATGCATACACCTAGGTTCCTCTTCACAGTAATATGATTGGCTGGTGTCAGCCATAGATGCAGACTGATATGGAGGTACATTGGTCTATTGCCTGGTTAGACCTTGTCCTTACTAGACTTGACAAGACCTACTTTATCACCTTTCTTGGAAATTACCATTTTGTTTTTGCAAAGTCCGTTTTAGTTAAGTTCTGTTTTATTTTAGCTTCTATGTTCTGTTTTCCTGACTATTATTTGAAAATTCTCTTTGATTTTTTTCACTTTTTCCTTTTCTTTTCAGTTTATTTTTCTTTTGTTTTTGTTTTTTTGCATTACCCTTTTTTTTCTCCTTTTATTTTGTATTTATTCTATTATTAGTTTTTATTTTTATTTTAAAGTTTCCTTTTTAGGTTATTATTTTTCTTTTTTGAGTTTCTATACCCGACTCCCTGTTCTGTGTTTATAATTGTCCTAACTGTTTGTGTTTATTTATTCTAACTTGTCCGTTTCCTATATTCGTTTATTGACAAAACCTTATTTTTAGCGTCCATTTTGGATTTCTTTGTTTAGTTAATACGTATTGTTTTGAATTTGTATTTGTATTTCTAGCCTGTCCTTTTTACGTTAATATTTAGTGTTTTTGTTATAGTTTACCTCATTTTGTATAATTTATTCCTGTCTTTGTTCCTATAACGTTTGTTTTTGTGTTTTTCATTTGAACTGTTTTAATTTTGTTTGTTTGTGACCAATTGTTCACGTCGGTTTTTTACTGTATTGTTTATTTATTTACCGTATTTAATTGTTTTTCTTTCTTGTTTGAAAGAAATTTTGTGACTATCGTCTTAATTTTGTTTTCGCTTCTTGGCGAACTTTGTTTATTAACCTTTTTTTACTGTTTTATTTCTTTTACGCCTATAGGTGTCGCTTGTTCAAACCACCCCTCCCCTTACATTCCAGTCTTATATTTAAAAAAAGAAAAAAGTGGAAAAAAACACCACGAAAATTCCGTCCTTTCCCATAAAAAATAAGAAAAAAATGTTGGCCGACTATAGAAGGTCCATAAAAAAAAATATTAATTTTCTATCAAAAAACACCCGCCTGACAAAGACAGCACAAACAAGTACACAGTTTTGTCGAGTACATCCCGAGATAACGAAGAAATAAACTGCCCAAACCAGACAACTAAAAGTACGAAGGCCAAAAATGGCCAAAATAAAAAAGCCAAAAATATGGAGGCGAATAATGGCTAGAATAAGGAAAAGATAATGTTGAGGCCGGAGAACCGCCCTCTTGTTGGAAGTCCCACTCTAATTGTATTATCAATATTGCGGAGTTCTTGGAGCGATCTAAGAGTTACGCTCACGAAAGAAATAAGGAAGATTGAAAAAAGAATAGTGTCGGTTTTCGTCGTGGACAAGGGTTCGCGCAAAATTTGTCGGTTGACGAAAGACACAGTGAGAAAAACACTGGAGTCCTTGGGGTTCAAGCCCCTCAGAATAGTTAAAGGAGCCGGCTATTTCATGTTGGGTGTATTGCTACCCACGCCGGAAGACTTTGTTGCATCTTCAAGTCGCGACTTGATAACAAAAGATCTAATATTGGGCACAGAGTACGAAGGCCGAAGAAGGACCAGGATGACAATATACGAGGACACGCCTATTGTTATCGGGGAACACCTGGCTGCTTTTCGAGCGCAGTATGGCGAGATACTAGGTGCTTCCTGTGATAGCCTGAAAGGAGGTGGAGTTTCAAAATTTTGTTAGACTGAAAAGCCTTCCTCTCCATCCCCAACTGTCTGGAAGTAGGGAGCTTTAGGCTGCCGGTCATTGTGACCTGCCGCAAACTGGTATGTTGGAAGTGCGAAGAGAAGTCAAGCTCCAGTAGACCAAGATCCCCCTCTGACTACGTCTTTACCTACCGCCTCGCCTGTAATGGGCATGCCTGCTTCTGGGACCGGTACGCTTAAACCTCCGGTTGGCGAAACATCTAAGGCCAAATTCCCCAAAGAGCCTTCGCCCGCTGCTAGTGCAGTTGTGGAGAAGGGGGATGGGGGATGGCTGGTTGCTGGTAAGACCAGAGGGAAGCGCCAGACAGCGGGTCCTCAGTCCCAGGAAGCCCCAAGAGCGAAAGGCACACACAGCCCCACTCTCTCTGACAACGTTAAGGGCGATGCCCCGGTATCTAAACAACGTCTCAAGGACCAACAGAAAAAAACATGACGTGGGCTATGAAAAGACGGAAAATATTAAGGAATTAAAAAAGAAATTAGATCTTCAGAAACAGACACTGCCCAAATCGCTTACTCCATCAACGTCTGATGTTCCATCCACACTGTCTCCCAAGAAACAACTTTCCCCTCTGGCATCACCTAAACCAGTTCCCCTCAGCAGTAATCCTAGCTCTTGACGAGAAAAATCCGGCTACACCTCTCTTCATCCTCCAAGTCCTTCCCCTATTAAAAAAAAAGATCATCTCGTGCCTCTCTCAGACCTTTCCCAGTCAAATTAAAATCTACCTACACACCTCTTCACACACCTAGTCCTTCCCCCGTTAAAGATACTGAAATGCCCCCTCCTCCTTCTAAAAGAGAGAGAAGCCCTACACAGGAGCTTAAAGATAAAAAGAAAAAGACTCAGAAACCTATTTATAACACGGCGGAGGATGTGTGCTAGATCTCCCCTGCACGAGCCGAACGAGCGAAAGACTACGGCAATCGCATCAAGGATCTGAAATACCTTCTTTCGATAAGAAGGTATGCAGACTTAAATGTCGAATGGCCGCAAAATTTCCCCAATGCACAAAGAGTACTTACCGTAATAAGAACTGGTGCAGGGGCTAAGCAGGCTTGGGCAATGCTCGTCGAGTCACTTTCATCGCACAAAATGTCACCTCCAATTGCAATCATTGAAAGCAAAGAACTCAATCATTTAAAACAATTTTGTGCAGGGAGGGTTCCAGTTTTAGTTCACCCCTCCCTCTATAGAGCGCTTAAATTGACTTTTCCCTGGGATATCGGCGGAGTCTCTCAAGACGGTACCATCAAGACTGAGATGGGCCATGGGTCTATGGGTGAGGGTGTCGGTATCCTTACCCCGACCATGTTCAAACCAGTGTCCCAACCCTAATTAGGTCTGATAATGGCACTCTGGTTAGTGAGTTTGAATGCCCGGGGCCTGAGATCGGAGTCTCGAAGGGCAAGATCGTGATCTTCAGCGCCTCGGAGTGGATGTATGTTGCATACAGGAGACCCATTTTTTATCTCGCGACCATGATGACATTCTGACTAAGAGGTTCGTCCTCTATTCAGCATGTTTTGATGGACGCTCGAGGGGTGTCTCCTGGCTGGTGAACAAATCTCTGGATGCAGTGTGTGCTCTTGTCTTCGCGGATCCAGTGGGCAGGCTCTGCGTGCTGGATATTACCATAAAGGATAAGGCTCTTCGTTTCATTGAGGTTTATGCCCGAGTTCGGGTAAACTTAGAGAAGCCTAAAATTAAGATGGTTGGCTACTGGAGATTGAACGCATAATTATTTGGTGAGCAAGATTTCCGGGGCCAGTTTTTACTAATGCTACAGCGGGAATTGTCGGGGACTGTGGTTGGAAATAAGTGGTGGGATTCTTTCAAATCAAAACTTAGATCTTTTGCTGCTGATTTTAGTCGTCGACTGAATATAGCAGGGTTAGCCACGCGAAAGTCTTGTGAGGAAAAAGTGGACCGGGCGATAAAATCCCGTGTTAGTGGGGACGTAGCCGAAGCTAAGGCGAAGCTGGTCTCCTTGCTTATCAAGAAGGATCAAGCACTGGTAGTTAGGGCTAGGCTAAAAAGAATGTCTTGCGAGGCTATGAATATGGCCGCTTAATTGCGTGCAAAGGAAGCTCGTAGGGCAACTAGTCGACATATCGCGTGCATCATATTGCCGGACAAGCGGACTGTGACTACAGACGCGGACATTTGTGAGGCTCTCCATGACTACTTTCAAGAGCTTTTTACCAGGGAGCCCAATCTGAGCGCTGCTCAGTTCGATGCCTATTTAGCCGACTTTGCCCGTCTTGAGGCGGCTGAAGCGGCTAGGTGCGGGGATCCTATTACAGAGTCTGAGATCTGGGATGCGCTGAAGCAGGTTGGCCTGGACAAGACTCCGGGATTAGATGGTCTTCCCCATGAAATGTACTTGAGGCAGTCGCCCGTCTTTGTCAACTGGATGAAGCAGGGGTCTATACCTCAACGCTTCACCAGGGGTGTGATCAAGCTGCTTCACAAAAAAAAAAAGATGGTGGGGATGCGGTAGATAATTATCGGCCTTTGACGATGTTAAGTACAGAGTTAAGTTAATTTTAGCCATGGTCTAAGCCGGCCGTTTTCAGTCTGTCCACTCTAGTCTGATTGGTCCCGAGCAGATTGTGCTGTGAAGGGCAGGACTATTCAGGGCAACCTTCATTTGGTACGCTTGATCATCGAGCAAGTCGACAGTGATGCCACGCTGATCAATTTGAATCAGTCCAAGGCTTTCGATTGGATTGACCATCGGTTTCTGGAGGCTGTTCTTTCGGTCGACGGTTTCGGACCTGACTTTCGCACTAGGATCCGACTGTTGTATGCGCCCCCGGTGCGCTGGTAGAAGTGAATGGGATAAGATCGAAACCTTTCATTTTGTTTCGCTCCATTCATCAAGGATGTCCGCTGTCTTCATTGCTGTACATTCTTGCGTTGGAAACTTTCCTGCGTCATTTGAAGACGAATCCGGTCCTTTGCAGAATTTCCTTACCTGGTGTTACCACCTCGGCCAGGTACTCCGCCTATGCTGATAACTTTTCGATTCTGGTGTCGAGCAGAGCCGAGATTAACGAAGTCAGCAAAGAAATCAAAGGGTATGATATGGTGACAGGAGCCAAGATCAACCGCGATAAGTTTGTTGGCTTGCGGTTGGGTTTGTGGAAGGGGGTTTTTCTCTTCCCAGACCTTTCCTCTGGACGGACGGGCCGGTCAAGATACTCGGCATCTGGTTCGGTCCCGATCTCTTGTTGGAAATGAATTGGTCGGAGGTGAGAGAGAAGGCCGAGGGTGCAGTTCATCTGTGGACTCGGAGGAATCTTTCCTTGAAGGTGAGGGCGGAAGTATGTGCCTCGCACATCTACCCGATTCTTATTTACCGACTCTCCGTGCTTCCACTCCCGTCTGACACGTTATTGGCGTTTGTAAGACTCTTGTTCGCCTTCTTGTGGGGAGGCAAGGCCGCCAAGGTTAGTCGCGAGATCTGTTACCTCCATCCATCTGATGGCGGTCTGGGGTTGCCTTGCGTTGAGACTCGTCGACATACGCTTCGCATTACCTATCTAGACCGGACGTGTATGAAATTAGACGAGAAAGGCGAATTCTGGAAGGAAGACGCCCGTAAAAATTTCCCATCATTGAGAAATGTGCGCTCGAGTGAGGAGGAGTCCGGGCGTACTCCTCTAGGCGATGGCACTTTCTATCATGAATGTCGACTCTTACGGGCAAAGGATGGCCTCTCCGACGTCCAGCCGTTGTCTCGTAAGGCATTATATCAGGTGTTAGTTAGGGGGAACGTTCAAGATGCTTTGATAGGCGAGCTCGGTCTGATGAAGCAGGGGGCTCGCTGCATATGGCCTTGGGCGCCCGGGTTGAAATGTCTCAATAACACGGAGGCATCACTCAGCTGACTGTTGATTCGAGGGTCCCTCTGGGTCGCCAAAAGACTTCATGCAGCGGGTTTGGATATATCGCCAAACTGCGTTCGCTGCAGTGGGGAGGTGGTGACCCTAGGTCACGCTTTCTTTCATTGTAGTGTCGTAGCTCCGTTGTGCAAGTTTGTTGAAGACATAATTGTTTCGCATGCTGCGCGGAAAATTCGTTGTACTCGAGGCCAGTTCCGTCTGTAGCAATATAGTATCGCCGTTGACTAAGGCTGAGCACTATGTGTTCATTTGCTTACTGGGGGTTATGCGAGTCGGGATATGGACGACGCGACAGAAGGAATTCCATGGGGCCGAGAAGTTTACCTCTTCCCAACTGATCCTTTTCTTTAAGCATCAGCTTAAAAGCCAAGATCAGGTCGTAAAGGAGGCGACTCCATCCATTGGAATTTGGCGAAAGGTGGGTGAGTCTTGCGCGTCTCTGCAGAATGAAAGTTGCTAACTTGGAGTGACATTTTGATGCCGGTTAGGCTGTCAAAATATTGGGATTGCTGGGTTGAACAATGGCAACCCTTCCCGTGTATAGGTTAGAGTAGGACGTTTTTTGCTTTAGTTTTATCTCTTTTTTCAAGTAAACTTAGCTAGGATATGTATGCTCATTGGCCCCCTTTTTTTTCTGGCCCTATTTTTTTCTTTTGTTTAATTCCCCATCCCTCCCGTCGTTAGGTGGTTAGTGATGTCAGTTCTCTGGTTGGTGTGGGGCGTTTTTCGTTTCGAGTGTTTTTCGTAATTGTTGTTGTGTTCGGATGAGTGTGTGTTTGTAGTGAGTAAATGGCTTGTACGAATGTTTTTACATTTTTCAAGTCCCGCATTGATTTCGTTCAGTTAATTGATGTTTCTCCTACAGTTAGGACTGTGGGATTTTTTTATTACTAACACCATTTTGTTTAGTTTCTTGTACTCATTGGAGATACTCATTGGGGTTTTTAGATTTTTAAATTGTTATTTTATTCTCCACCCACAGACAATTAATTGTATATATGGCGACTAGTTAGGACTTCATAGAGCTTTTGAGGCATTATGGTGGATGAAGTAGGAATGGTAAGTAAGAATGAGTTGTTTTGGAGAAAGGGATATTGTTTGTATTTTGGGGTCAGTGATTGCAGCTAGCTAAGTTTAATATTAAAACAGAAGATAACCATCCTTTTTCCCTTTTCCAGTTCTATGTGAGTAGATTTCTTTTTCTTAATTCTTATTTAAAGTTTAATTTGTATTTTTGTTACATTCTTCTTGAAATAATCTGAACTGCAATTTATGCACATATCATATGACACCTGATAACCTCACAGTAGTTTCATTTTTATGTCAAACCTTCACAAACATGTAAGAAAATTAAAAATGAATTTTGAGGCTCCATATGTGTTTAAGATTTTTAAAAAGTGAAAATTTTCAACCATAATAGAGTACATAGCTTTCTAAATTCAATTATAAAAATTCAATTACTGTAATTTCTGTATTACAAAAATTAGTTATTTTACTTCTGAAAATGCTTGTTCATATTCTTTAACGGTAATTTTATTTCATGTTGAAATAGGGTATGCAATAGCTGAATACAAAATGTAACATTTTTTTAGCATTTTCCCATTATCCAAGAATAGGTCCACTGCTCTAATCAGTTTATGGAAGGAGCGGGTGCTGCCAGATATCGATCTTTCTGCAAGTGGTCAGCAAATCGGTTACAACACTGAAGAAAATTCTCATGGAAGGGAAATAATTGTAATGCTTACCAAACTCCACTTAATTTTTCATTACAAATAACTTTATTTGATAATTGTTTCAATATTATGTTAAAGACATTTCATTTTGATGAACATAATGACTATCATCTAAATTGAAGTATACAGAAATTGGTTTCATGTGTATTTCATACTCATTGAAACATTTTCATTTTAGTACCTATCAATTTACATAAAGTATACATAAAAGGTTGAGAAAACAAAACTCTTGAGTCACAGTATAATTAGACTTTTGACTGCAAAACATCCTGAATCCAATCCAATTGTGTGTGCCAGAAATCTGAACTGACATAAAAATGTATTTACATAAAATGTAGATTTCATAGAACTAGTGAGTTTTGTGACATATGCACACGTCATACTTTGCCTGCATATCATCAGGGTAGGTAGAGACAAATGGTGACTTAAAGTCAAAAGTTTGGACCATATTTCTTCCAAAATGAACTTTGGACAATTTCTGATGGAGACTAGAATTTTTCATTTAGAATAATGTTGATTAATTTAGAATTTTGTTTTTCAGGAAAGAAGATAATTGGAACTTTGGAGAAAAAACAAGTAATCAGTTGAAAAAAAAAATATTTACACAAATAGATTGTTTCATTCTAAATAGGAAGAACAATTCACATCTGTTAATCTATTTTTAGTCATAATTTTGCACACTGTACTTAAAATGTAATATTAATAAGTGTCATATGCCCTAGTCGACGAATGGGTTTATAAGGCGATCATACGCCGACCAGAAGATATATACATTATCACATCTGTGGAGAGATACAGGCTATCTCTCCCAGATCACGACAATGGACAATTAGTAAACAAAAATATTTTAAAGAACACTGTCCGATTAGGATAATCGAACAGTAATCTTTTCCCAGGTTCGCTTCGGTTTCAACACGAATACTGATCCACAATTGAAGGATGAACGATAAGGCGTAGTGAATATTGGTATAAGAATTTTAATATGTACATATACACAAAATATTAAAATAAAAGAAAATATAAGCATGAGTAAAACATCCGACGACCAGATCTCAAGACTTATGTTGGGATATCAAAATGTGCACAAATCCAAGTGGATTCGACTGAACCCGAATGGACAAAAAAATAAGTATGAATAACTACGAATACAGAAATCAACGCGTAACCAAAAAAAGAGATGGGATAGGATTTACATATTATTATTTTGACATGTGGAAAGGTGTTTGTAAGAATATAATATTTATGGATGCATGTATATCTTTCCAACACGGGTCCAAAATATATAATTACTTATCTTTATATTCAGTTCTCTTTTTTTCTCTCTCACGTTTCCTCTTTTCTTTCTTTCCTTTTCTTTACACAAATACAATTTCACACACGGTCCGGCTGTAACAGAGATGTACACTTTCTTCCTCTCTCTGGTTTTCTTTTTTCTTTCTTTCTACTTCTGTATACAGTTCAGCTTGCAACAGAGATATATACTTTCTTCCTCTCTGGTTTTCTCTTTTCTTTCTTTCTTCTTCTTTATACAATTCAGCTTGTAACAGAGATATATATAGTTTTTTCCTCTCTAGTTTTCTTTTTTATTTCTTCAAACGCAGGCTGTATTCTCAGCGTACAAATTTCCTTGCGTCTCCTGTGATAAATAACGCGATTTATCGTCTTCAATTTGGGGTTATCGAACAGAAATACATGTTCTTATATTTCTTGTCCGGAGTTGCCTGGGATGAATCGGAGAAGTTCCATCATTATCAAATGAGTCTCATCTTTCCGTTCATAAGTTAGCAGCGCTTCGATTTCGAGTCTTGCTCCTTCAAAGACAAGACAGCAACTGACTCCCAAGTAATTTTCTAACTCTCACGTGTCCTGCGTTTTGGCGCGAATTCCAGCTTACATCAGCCCCCTGTCTAGCTTCTGTCTAGACATCTGTTGCTACGGGTAATTGGGTCAGTCAACCTCTTGACTTGCTTTCCCAAAATGTCTCGAGACTCCCACGTGACCTCTTCTGTTGTCAGGCAAAGATTAACCTTAATATATGCGTGTATGCGTGTTTGGGCTATCTGTATCCGTCACATAAGTCCTGTGGAGATTGAAGCATTGAAAATGCTGGGGATTTTTTTTTAATTCTGTTTCTTTATTTATTAAAAGAAATCCAAATTGGTCAGTTATTTTATTTTTTTCTCAAATTTTTGACAAAATTAATTTAATAACTTTGAAAATTTATTACAAATTATTTTCTGATTAAAACTCGGTTTTAAGTAGTTTCATTTTGTAGGGAATCTAAAAAAATAATTTGTGATAGTTATTTTTACATAATCTAAACTTTGAATATTTAAACTGGAATTAAATAACAAGAAATTCAACTACATCCAACTCATGTGTACATTAGTAAATGTAGGCACACTTGTTTTTATTTTTAAATGTAATTAGCATAAAATTAAGTCTATTTATTTATTTAATTAAAGTAATAAATACTCAAGGGGAGGGTTTTTTGTGATGAAAGTTATAACTTCAGGACCAAGAATAATTTGAAAGAAAGAAATGTAAATATTTTCATTGGTTACCTATTTACAGAATTTTCCATCAGAATAATAAAAAAAAGTGTATCGTCAGTTCAAAAAATTGAATCTGGTAAAAAAAAATGTTTATTTTGAGAGAAGACTGCCAAAATAGCTTTAACTGAAAACTAGACAATTACTTTTTTCAAAAATTTTAAAAGTCGTTCTTGAGGAACTTTTCTTATCAGGAGGTCTTTCAAAGAACTTGACATTTCTTGTAGATTTTGTAAAAGAAATTCCCAAACGTCAAAGAACTCTTCTGAGAGAAAGTAATTTGTCATGTACATGGTGTGGCAGAAGTACCTCTCACATAATAATAAGACATTAGTGGCAATGGTGTCTTCATCTAGTTAATATCTTACCATTATGTGGGAGGCATTTTTTGCCACACTCTGTACAATACAAGGTACTCTAATTTCTTCAAGAATATTATTGCTGATGGGAAAAGATTTTTCTCTGCTTCTATATGGGCTTCATATGCCTCAGAAAAAAACAAGTGAAAAATTCAAAGAAAACTGCCTATAACCAACAAGAAAGATTGGAGCTAGTGACATAATGGTGTGGAGTTGTAATTCAGGTGTAGAATCATTGATAATTGAAGAGTCATTACCATTTATTCCAAGAAAAGGAGTGTCACACCCGCATTGATTGGGGTGAATTGTTTAAAAAAAGAAGAGAATCGCTGCTTTCCTTAGTTTTCCAAAGTATACAAAATTGACACAAATATAAGTATTATTCACGCTCTCTTGCAATTTTTAAATTTATTTCTGTGTGTCTATGAAAATGTGCGTCTTTATACGCCGGATATGCTGTATTTAATGTTTTCAAAACTTTTCTCTCAATAAAATATGGATTGTTGGACTTTTTACGCAGGAATGCATTATTAATAAGAAAAAGACAAGTTAGGTGTATATGATGGATTCGGTAAAACATCCAAAATGCTGGGTTCGATCATTTATCAAGTTGACAATTTCTTCAGTGGTAGGATAACACTTTGACAAACGTCCGGGTCTCTTTCAAATAACAGCTTCCCTCAGTCTCTGATCCAATCTTTCACAACATTTGACTGTGTTAACAGGCTGGCCAAGCACACCAATTGCATCCAAAAGTTATACTTACCATCCATTCCTTCACTGATTTCTAAATTTTCAATTAAGGGGATGGATGCTGCTTGAACAGGTAATCAATCATGAATCCTGATTACGATCTTTTTCTTTCTCTCAGACGACATTTATCCCTACTTCACACACATGACTCAGAGATTCAAGGCTTCTCCAGTCACCATGTTCTTCGAGAATGCTATATATATATATATATATATATATATATATATATATATATATATATATATATACACGGTTGGGCAATGATTGGACATGTGAAACAGGCTCCATAGATAAATAACGTTATAAATGTTTTGTTTTGACTTAAATAGTCAAGTCTAAACAAATAGCCTGAAGATTGCATTCAAGTACAAAACAGACTTTCGTTGCTGGCTGTTGGTCTCAGTGTCCCCTTTTATATTTTATATTTGCATAGTATATTATACACACTCTGTCTGGTTTTAGCATGTAATTCAATGCCTTCGCAATAAAATTTCGTATCATTAACCTTTGGTAAAAATGTTCTGGATACATTTATTGCAGAAATTAGCCAAGTAATTTTTCAACTGATCTATTTTCATCAGAAATATTTGCACTAAAATAATTGATGCTGTGAGATTGCCACTGTAACAGTATACTTATTGATATTTACTTTTACCTTCAAATATATAAACATAACTGTAATTATCTGCCTGTCATTAATTCATGGTCATATTTTACTTCAAATAAATTATTGTAATAAATATAAAATTTTTGACTGCATAAAACCATTCTCCTTAACAACTGTGTCCAACGATGATGAAGTTGTAAGTCTTTACTGTCGAACTTTCTCTGCACAATTTCAAATCCAAGAACCATACTCGTTATCACAATAATCAATAGTACTAAATTACAAAGTGAATACCTTTTCAAGAATGAATAGTACGTTTGTTGGTTCGAATCCAGCCAAAAATGCATTTCATTAAAATTATATATATATATTTATATATATATATTAGTGTGCGCAAAATGAACCGTTGATATAATATCAACTTATGGTGTTCTGAATTTCATGTGAACTTTTTCTTTGTACGTATTACACCAAGAAACGTAAGATTTAAATCCACATAGATTCTCCTAGCAACGGATAGGTTTGGTGTAGGTCAGTGGTAGGGTTGCCGACAATTACTCTCGGATTCGTGTGCTCAAGTTCAGCAAAAATCCGTTAATGACTATTTTTCTTCTTGTAAGAAATAGGTTATTATTTTCGGTTGTAAATTATTAAATCCGCACGTTATTTAATGATTTATAATAATAAATTTAAAATGTCTCCAGAGTAAAAGTAAATGTTCAGTCATCCACCAGGAAGACAGGATCTGACGACATTCGAGCCTGTAGACTGTACAGTGAACGGGAGTTCTTGCGTGACTCGATTGTGAACTACTTTGCCGTTCACATGTATCTCTACTGATCTTACCGTTGACGCCAAACAAAATTCTACTCCACGAAGCCGACACTAACGTTCTTAGCAGTTTTTGCCGTAACAATATTAATAATTCTGGAATTAAGTAAAAAGAAATCAATTGTTGAACGACACAAGTGGCGACAATCAATTCTGGATGAGTAAGTGTACAAGTACTCCTCGCGCAGCAAGCGGAATGAAATGCTCCTAAAAATTCTATTAAATAATCAATACACTTTTATTCTATGATAAAAAAAAACTCAAATCCAATAATTTATTTAAAGAACTTAACAGCGGATTCGAACCTATTACTATAAAATCGAGAGTCTACCGCTCTTGCAGTCGAAATAAATTGTCATTTTATGCGCTAGAAAGCTACTGATCATTGCAACGACTAAAATGAAAATTGAAGTCAATCAGTCAGTTGTTGAATGACACAATATAACTGGCGACAGTCAATACGGTAAGAATGCGTGCGTGGTGAAGTGGTAAGTTGTTTGACAACCAGGGCTTTGGTGCGAGTTCGAGTATTGGAGTAAAAGTGTTTTTTCAGTTATATGTCAGTAATGGTTCTCCAGGAATATTTTCCGAAATAAAAGATATAATTTGTTCGCGGAGCAGTTCAGAATTTCAGGTGAACTTTTTCTTGGTATATATTATGCCAAGAAATGTAAAATTTATAAATTCTTAATATCAAGCGACTATCAATCAGTATGGTGTAAATCAGTGGTAAAATTGCTGATAGTAATTGTCGGGTGCGCGTGTTCAATTTCAGCGAGTATCCATATACAAAATTTGTCATCGGAATGCGTTAATATTGTCGGTTGAAAATCAATAAATCCGTGTCATATTTTATAATAAATTTAGAATGTTTTTCAATCAAAAGTTGTCATTGTGTTTTCCACCCACCAAGGTAGTACCTGACTACATTCGAACGTATAGTCTCTACTATTCGATCCCGAACACCTTCGACGTTCGCATGTAACTCTACTGACCTAAACCTTCAGCGTTATTCGATCGCGAACCAATTAGCAGGTAACTCTACTGGTCTAAGCAGCTACAGACGCTAACCAACCGTCTATAACGCCTGCGCCAAGAAGCCGCCACTAACGTTCTAACTATTTTTTTGCTGTAACAATTTTACTAATTCTGGAATTAAAAGAAATCAATTGTTGAACGACACAAGGGACGACAATCAATTCTGAATGATTGATAAAATTCGCACACCTTTACAATGAAGCAACTAGCAGTCTGAAATTTTCCGCAAAGATTCTATTAATAATCAATACACTTATTCCATGATAAAAACAACCAATAATAAATTTAAAGAACTTAACAGCGGACCTATTAATATAAAATCATAAACGGACTGCTCTTGTAGTTACTTACTAAAGTCAAAAACTTTCGCTGATTTGAACCCGTATAGAAAGAATAATAGCAGCTTGACACCTTACCAATGAGCCAACAAATGCCGGCTAAATAAAATGTTATTTTATGCACTTGAAACCTTCTGATCATTGCAACGACTTAAATGAAAACTGTAATTAGTCAGTTAGTTGTTAATTGATACCATATAAGTGGCGACAGTCAATGCCTGACGAATGAGTGCGTGGTGAAGTGGTAAGTGGTTTAACATCCCAGCATTTGATACGAGTTCGAGCACCGAAATAAGCTCTGTTTTTCAATTGTATTTTAGTAATGGCTTACCAGGAATGTTTTCAGAATCAAAAGTTATGATACGTTTGCGGAGTTGTTCCGACTTTCAGGTGAACTTTTTCTTGGAATATATTATATCAAGAAATGTAAGATTTATAAACTCCTAAAATGAGGTAATTATTAGTCGGTTTGGCATAGCTTAGCGGTAAGATTGCTCACTGTAACTCGCGTGTTCGAGTATGCGTTTATGCATTTTGTCTTTGTGTAAATAATACTTTAATATTGTATCGTTGATGGAGTAGTGGTTAGGTCGAAAAAAACGTGGGATTTTTCAATTACAAAAGGTATGTGTGTTGGTTCGAACCCGGCCAAAGACGCATTTTATTAAAAAATATTTCCTTGCGCGCAAGATGATAGCGATTGGTGCTATGCATTTTTTTAATGCCAAATTGAATAAAATATTAGTATTTATTTTCCGTAAGATATTTAAATAACCAATATATATGTACGTTGTTGAGGGCTTGAAACGCCTGGTCAGTACCGAAGCCTCAAACATACAAAGTTTATCATTTACAAGCAACAATTCGCAAGAAAGACAAAACTCGAATTAACCAAATCCAAAATAACATTTATTCAAAAAAGACAGTATGTACTGAGTGTGTTTGATTTGATTGTGTTCGAGTATATCGGTAAAAGTGGTTTTCACAGTTGTGCACATGGTGAAGAGTTCGAAATATCTTTTCTTCAATTACATGTTCGAGATCAAATGTAGAAAGAAAATTGTCAGTGAAACAGTACTTAACTGGTGTCGCTAATATGGGGTGTTCCTAGTTCTTGATATGGTTACCATGGCGATGTCGGGAATCAGTGAGTTTTCTCTTTGGCCACGGTCGTTGAAGCATCGGAATAAACGGAAAGTGACTACTTACCTTCCATCTGCCTACATGAAGTTCACAAGCTGTTGCATGTCTCCCTCCAGAACTGAAACTTTATGTTTAAGACGGCTGTCGATGACGTAGGGTGCGGACGTATTTGTAAGCTAAAATACGCACCTACTTGAGATAACTGCTCGGGACGAGGAAGATGAGTGGAGGGGAAAAAAAACTATTTTTGTTTTTTCTTTACGACCAATCGTTTTTTAATGTACACAAACTAAAAGGGAGATTCAGACTGCCACTTGCTGTATAAGTTCCAAATTATTCGAAACCCGTTTGTTTCTATTAATAAATTTACGAAATCCTGTTTGCTTATATGTGCACGTATGAGCAATTAAGAGTTTAACTTTGGTGAAGTGGAAAGTTCTTTGGTTACTGCGAGTTCGAGCACTATAATAAGCTGTATATTTTTTCAATTATAAGTCAGTAATGTGTTACCAGGTATATTTTCAGAAATAAGAGGTATGATTTGAGCTCAGAATAATTTGTTTGCAAAGTTGTTCCAAATTTCACGTTAACTTTTTCTTGGAATATGTTATACTAAGAAACGTAAGATTTATAACATCATAACATCGGCTAGCAGTTAGTCGGTTTGGTGTAGGATAGTAATAAGATTGCCGACCGTAATTCTAGGATTCGTGTGTTCAAGCTCAGCAAGAATCCATTAACGAATATTTATCTCCGTGCAGGAAATGCATTAATGTTTTATTTGTGGATAATAAATTCAGAATGTTTTTAGATTAAAACTGAACATTAAATCATGAAGAGAGTCCCTGGCTACATTCGAGCTTGAAATCTGCGCCGTTCACAGGAATTCTTGCGCTATTCGATCCCGATCACTTTGCAGTTATACAGGTAATTCTACTGACCTTGCCGTCGACTCTAAGCAAATCTCCATACCGTCTGCGCCACTAAAGTTCTTCGCATTTTTTGACATAACAATTTTAATAATTCTAAA
Organism: Acanthosepion lycidas; assembly: GCA_963932145.1. NCBI lineage: Eukaryota > Metazoa > Mollusca > Cephalopoda > Sepiida > Sepiidae > Acanthosepion > Acanthosepion lycidas. Next base: position 1,831,027 of record CAWVQA010000569.1, on the reverse strand, counting down.
ATTAAGTCAAAAGGCAGCCAGTTGTTGAACGAGACAATACTAGGGGTGACAATCAATTCTGGATGAATGATAATGTTCTCACGCCATTATTACTTAGCAGCTAGTTGTCTGAAATTTGACGCAAAGATTCTATTAAATAATCAATACACTTATATCCATGATAAACCCGATAAATTGTAGTAATTTATTTAAAAAATTTAACAACGGATTTGAACCTATTACTATAAAAAATGTGAACTTACTGCTCATGCACCAAGTTACTAAAGTCAAAACCTTCAGTAGAGTTGAACTAGTATAGAAAGAATAATAGTCTGACACCTTACCAATGAAGCACCAATAACCATCTAAACAGAAAGCGTCACTTTATGCATTAGAAATCTACTGATCATTACAAAAACTTAAATAAAAACTTCACTATGTATTTGAACTTGCACTTGCGGTTTTCTATTGTTTTTCCTTGATTTAAAAAATGTATAAATGTTAAATGCTCTTCAACACGCAGCCACATTAATCTTTTCAACAAAACCAACATTTACATTGGTAACCCCAACGTTTAAGGAAAATAGCATTTACAAAGGAATTAAAAGAAAAGACTAAATGAATGCAAATGAGATTCTAGAAGTAATAATAATAAAAAGTTAAATCCAAACAACTTGATCAGTTTAGGATTATCTTGTTTTTCTTTGAAATTCTTAAAAATCACTTGCAAACATAAAAAGAAGGACATGACTGATATTCAAATGAGAAATAAATAGCTAAATACTTCTTCATATTTCAAGAGATGCAGACTATTTTGAACAATATCTGTTCTTTAAATATTTTTCATTAACCAAACCAATCAGACCACACATATTCCAAAGAAGAGCGATTCTTCACTGACTTGAAAACTTAAGCCTAAAGATATCTTTCTTCTAACGCATTAAACAATCTTCCAAAGTGAAATAAGAAACATAAGCCTAAATAACTACATAGTTATAATCCTTGAGTTGCATCATCAAATCTCACACCACTTATAAATATTTCTAATGAAAAGAATAGGCTGAAATTCATAAGGTATATTTATAGGAACATATGCTGAAACTTTGCACAAACTTTGAAAAGAACATAGAAAATAAAATTACAAAATAAAGGAAAGATAGAAAAGAAATAATAATAACAACAAGAACAACTTTCAAGTTTCAAATATATTTTTTATTAAATTTTGGAGTTTTAAATAGCGTGATTACAATATATATATATATATATATATATATATATATATATATATATATATATATATATATATGTGTGTGTGTGTGTGTGTGTGTCGGAGTTAGCGCCTCCTTAATTTCTAAATTGTCACTTGGGATCTCTCTCACCATACTCTAAATACTGGGCGACTTCTTGCTTCGATCACTCTTTCCTTCAGGCCTCGTGCCGCATCCCACCTCGCGTGGAGGTGAGGTAAATCCCCTTTTTCATTTCTTCATTTCAGCGACTACAATGTAAGCTTTCTTAGGAGATAGCGTTTCCCACTTGTGGGAAAAGGCCATAAACATTATACCTACATACACGTACGTAAGAATATTCAGCAAAGAAGAAAAAACAATGTTTACGCACGCACACAAGTGTTATTGTCCATTGTAAAATTGTTTTAATACATATATGTTTATATATATATATATTTATATTCATGAATTATTCATACATACAACAAAAACAATATAGTTCATGCCACTTTGACGGAAAATTTACCAGTAAAAAAGAATTCTCTTATCACTACATTTGTACATAAACGCAGAACCTTAACCTTAAAATTTAAATTCAAACTCAGCGTTGCGACTGCACGTTCCAAAACAATAACACACATTTCTCATAGCATTTTTCGGTTTAAAACCTTATTTTCGTTTGTCCACTTATTACTGAGAGTAAAAACAAGAACACAATCTATTTCATACCTGAGGATGTCTGTAGGAACAGACGAAAGCTTGTAAAATAAAAAGATCTAATGCAACGGAAATTTATAAAACAGGATCTTTTCATTCATAAACAGATTCGGGGTTTTTGTATATTATTGAATTGTTCGCGAAGATGGATTTCTCGCCATTTAATCATTAACCTTTGTATTTGTTTTATGTATGAATAATTCATGAATTTGTAAATTAATTGCACCTTTATTGAAATATATATATATATATATATATATATATATATATGTTTCGGTCTTGTTTGTCTTCTTTCATCTTCGGTTGGATACAACTAGAGTCCGCCATTTTTCTTGTTGCTCGACCTTCTTCTTTATTTACAAAATAGCAAATTTATTTGGGTCCCGGGTACATCTTGCTCACCTCAGTCAGGAACCCGTGAAGGCGCTGAGAATTGGTTTCAAAAATAAAAAACGAGCAATATATTGATTTAAGGAAACAGTTTTGTGTCAAGGTCGGATGACAATATCCTTCATAGTCTTCTACAGACTTTCCACTATTTTGGTGTGGATATTCCAGTCTACCGGGTCAACAAAATGTTCGCTATGGTTGATCTGTTTGTGCATGTATCCATATTCTAGTATTCGCACATGCGCCGACCAGCAGTCAAAATAAACTTTCGCACAGGCTCGCGAAATTGAAAAAAAAAAGAGATTTATTTAAGTGTATACAATTTGCGAATTGTGGTCCCAAGTCATGATACGGACATATGTCAGCAAGGTAGACGCCATTTATGCTCATTTGAAGAGTATTCACATTCACATCCACAGCACATGCTACTGCAGAAATGTCGAATTGCACAAAACAAATTATTCCGTCAATCTGTACGAAGCAATTCAATGCTTTCGATTGAATGAAGAAGCTTTATTAGAATTTTTCCGATTACACAGAGTAATACCATCTTCCATGAGATACCCTCGATGCCATTTAACTTGCTGGCTGAGTGCCAAATGGAAAATATAGCGTTGCAGAAATTGTGTCTACCGTCCTACCAGTCCGAATCGTCCTAACTGACGGGAAACAGAATGTGGCTTTAGCGTGTGTGATAGAAAAAATACACTTTTGGAGAAGTCTCGCTTGCCTGCGTGGAAAGTGCTACTTTTTGTAACCCATTTCGTTGATCGAAGCTGGAGTCAGAGGAATATGTTTGAAAACTTGGACATTGCAAAACACACTTCAGTCAATTGGCGCTCCTTTTGTAATGAGGTGTGCCAAGTTTGGCGAGAACATGTGCAGTAAATGTTGGGTAGACCAGGTGTTAAGGTATAAATTGATGAGACCGTTTATCTCTAATCGTAAATATAACCAGGGCAGAGACGTAGATTGAAAACGGTCTGGCGTTTTGGTGGTATTGAAAAAGTTTCAAAGAAAATGTTTTTGGTTCTGTTGACAGCAGATTGCGAGGAAGGAGAATCCAGGGATGCAAACACACTTATTCCACTAATAATGCGCCATATCCAACCAGGATCTGTTATTTGCAATGACTGCTGGTTGGTGGATGTGCGAATACCAGAACATGGATACACGCACAAACAGATCGACCATAGCGAACAATTTGTTGACCCGGTAGACCGGAATATCCACACCCAAACAGTGGAAAGTCTGTGGAAGACTATGAAGGATAATGTCATATTTGGTATTCTTATTATTATTTTTTTTTCTGGCATTTTTTTATTTTGTAAATAATGATGCTCTTTTAAAAATTTGCGCTTTAATTATGTTATATTATTAATTATTTAAAAATCTTTATTTTATTATTTAATTTGTTTTTTTTTTATTTAAAATTAAATATTTTAATTTAAAAAGAAAAAAACAACACCTTTCATTGCTCTTTTACACAACTTAAACGAATTTACCAAATAAAGCTCAATAGAAGCTTAACTTTTTGCGCAGTAATTGAGAGGAGTAGGATCAGTAAAAAGGCCGTTAATTAAGGTTCCGCGCAAAAGTGTTTCGAGGTGAATAGAGATAAACAACGCCACTAATGGCGGAGAGATGAGCGGAATGAGTCCAAGAGAAACGGTGATATAGACCGTTCATTGCTTTCAAACTCTCTGCCTCGTCGGAGAGAAACTCGGACGAGGCTTTGCCAAAAGGCAAAGTTTCGTCCGATGAGATAGACAGGCCATGAACCCGTTTATACCGGTTCAAAGGGAATATTTTTGGCCGATCCTATGGACTCGGAGAACCCACGCTAAACCGGCCTTGTGCCACATACGACCCACGTGGAATGAGACCAAACTTTTATTGTCCATAACTCCAAAACGGTAGATGGTATCAAAATTTCTTTATTTTCGAATTAAGCAGGTAAATTTACACCTAAATATAACTATTCGGGATTTTTTTTATTAGATACTTAGCGTAGGCCTTAAAAATCAAATTACCCTTTATATCGTGAAAGTTTCTTGAATTTAAAGCTTCGTAAATTTCATTACGCGTATTGCTAGAGAAAAAAATATGTAAACAATGTCATTAATGGCGGCCGGACAATGCGAAAGAGATCGAACTTAGATTGACGATAAATCAAAAATGGTAATTGAGCGCAATGCTTAATATCATTTTCGAAATAACCAAACAATTTCACACCAGAATGGTACATTTTCGATACCGGGGGATTTGATACTTATACTGTAAATTAACCGGGTTAATTTTTAAATTTAATCAAATGCTTTCTTTCCTGTACACCGAGTAGCCATTGATACACTAACACTGAATGTGAATAAGGAAAGACGAGATACACGCCTGTAATGAACAAAAGATTTAATAAGGCCATAAATACAACTTACATACGCATGTTTTTAAAATGATTTAAACATGTCCGAAAAGAAATGATTTTATTCACACAGTTCCAAGGACGAGAATGTTTTAACAGAAAAAACGAACAAAGAAATAAACATACCAGCCTTTGTTTGACCGTCCGTAACAAGGTGAGTCAAAATTCCTTTATTTTTTCTCTACATTAGGCTGTTATACATGTTGTCCATTTTTCATGTGTGTAGACGCCCTAGTGGTTAGGAAGGTATTCCGTTCCTTAAAAATAGATGCCAAAATGAAAGAATTCTCCTCTATAAAGTGGCTGAATCCCCATACGTTCAACCCAAGGGGAAACAACTGTTCTTTCTCTACACGGTGTTCTTAATAAGTCAAATCCTGTTTTTATTAAGAAGACAGACATCAGCAACATATACTATATCAGGTGCACCTGAGTTCAAAGTATCTGAATGCCCACAAGGTCTTTGAACCCAGCCAAGTTGTTCAGGGGAGGGATAACAATTGTTTCCATTAAACAACACTTGTGTGATTAGATAGATAAGATTCAGTGCTTCTTGAATTTTCAAAGAGAAAGATTTAATTTCACTACACACATAGACGTGTAAGTATGTGTGTACACGTGTTGTGAGGCTAGTCATCGACGAGGAGTTGTCCTCAGGCTTACACAGTAAACAAACTTTCCAGACATTTGATGACAAAACTAGGTCTGAAATCTATATATATATTTTTTTAATTAAATATACAAAATTTTTCAGTTTAGCTTTTTTGAAAGACATCAAATGAGTATTAAAAAAATAGAAATATAAATTAAATACTTATGATGTGGCAATAAGAGTAATCCAAAACACTAAATGGCAGATTGCGATAGATTTTTTTACAAACCCATTTTAATGCTGATACTTACATAGATTGAAGCATAGAATCAGAAAACATCAATTACAATCAATTCCACGTAATATTAATAACAATAATTGAAACAGCAAAATGTGGTTTTAAGCAGCAATGGTTATTCAAGGCTCAAAATGGCAAATTACGTTTTATTTTTTTTACATACATATTCAATGATGATTCTTGTTTACATTGATGTATAGAAACAGAAAACATCAATTACAATCAATTCCACGTAATATTAATAACAATAATTGAAACAGCAAAATGTGGTTTTAAGCACTAATGGTAATAGAAGTCTCAAAATGGCAGATTACGTTTTATTTTTTTTACATACCCATTCAATGATGATTCTTGTGTACATTGATGCATAGAATCAGAAAACATCAATTACAATCAATTCCACGTAATATTAATAACAATAATTGAAACAGCAAAATGTGGTTTTAAGCACCAATGGGTATTCAAGGCTCAAAATGGCAAATTACGTTTTATTTTTTTTACATACCCATTTAATGATGATTCTTGTGTACAATGATGGATAGAAACAGAAAACATCAATTACAATCAATTCCGCGTAATATTAATAACAATAATTGAAACAGCAAAATGTGGTTTTAAGCACCAATGGGTATTCAAGTCTCAAAATGGCAGATTACGTTTTATCTTTTTTACATACACATTCAATGATGATTCTTGTGTACAATGATGCATAGAAACAGAAAACATCAATTACAATCAATTCCGCGTAATATTAATAAGAATAATTGAAACAGCAAAATGTGGTTTTAAGCACCAATGGGTATTCAAGGCTCAAAATGGCAAATTACGTTTTATTTTTTTTACATACCCATTCAATGATGATTCTTGTGTAAAATTGATGCATAGAAACAGAAAACATCAATTACAATCAATTCCACGTAATATTAATAACAATAATTGAAACAGCAAAATGTGGTTTTAAGCACCAATGGGTATTCAAGGCTCAAAATGGCAAATTACGTTTTATTTTTTTTACATACCCATTCAATGATGATTCTTGTGTAAAATTGATGCATAGAAACAGAAAACATCAATTACAATCAATTCCACGTAATATTAATAACAATAATTGAAACAGCAAAATGTGGTTTTAAGCACCAATGGGTATTCAAGGCTCAAAATGGCAAATTACGTTTGATTTTTTTTACATAACCATTCAATGATGATTCTTGTGTAAAATTGATGCATAGAAACAGAAAACATCAATTACAATCAATTCCACGTAATATTAATAAACATAATTGAAACAGCAAAATGTGGTTTTAAGCACTAATGATAATACAAGTCTCAAAATGGCAAATTACGTTTTATTTTTTTTACATACCCATTTAATGATGATTCTTGTGTACATTGATGCATAGAATCAGAAAACATCAATTACAATCAATTCCACGTAATATTAATAACAATAATTGAAACAGCAAAATGTGGTTTTAAGCACCAATGGGTATTCAAGGCTCAAAATGGCAAATTACGTTTTATTTTTTTTACATACACATTCAGTGATGATTCTTGTGTACAATGATGCATAGAAACAGAAAACATCAATTACAATCAATTCCACGTAATATTAATAAACATAATTGAAACAGCAAAATGTGGTTTTAAGCACTAATGATAATACAAGTCTCAAAATGGCAGATTACGTTTTATTTTTTTTACATACCCATTCAATGATGATTCTTGTGTACATTGATGCATAGAATCAGAAAACATCAATTACAATCAATTCCACGTAATATTAATAACAATAATTGAAACAGCAAAATGTGGTTTTAAGCACCAATGGGTATTCAAGGCTCAAAATGGCAGATTACGTTATATTTTTTTTTTACATACCCATTCAATGATGATTCTTGTGTAAAATTGATGCATAGAAACAGAAAACATCAATTACAATCAATTCCACGTAATATTAATAACAATAATTGAAACAGCAAAATGTGGTTTTAAGCACCAATGGTTATTCAAGGCCCAAAATGGCAGATTACGTTTTATTTTTTTTACATACCCATTCAATGATGATTCTTGTATACATTGATGCATAGAAACAGAAAAAGGAATTACAATCAATTCCACGTAATATTACTAACCATAATTGAAACAGCAAAATGTGGTTTTAAGCACCAATGGGTATTCAAGGCTCAAAATGGCAAATTACGTTTTATTTTTTTTACATACATATTCAATGATGATTCTTGTGTACATTGATGCATAGAAACAGAAAACATCAATTACAATCAATACCACGTAATATTAATAAACATAATTGAAACAGCAAAATGTGGTTTTAAGCACTAATGATAATACAAGTCTCAAAATGGCAGATTACGTTTTATTTTTTTTACATACCCATTTAATGATGATTCTTGTGTACATTGATGCATAGAATCAGAAAACATCAATTACAATCAATTCCACGTAATATTAATAACAATAATTGAAACAGCAAAATGTGGTTTTAAGCACCAATGCGTATTCAAGGCTCAAAATGGCAAATTACGTTTTATTTTTTTTACATACCCATGTAATGATGATTCTTGTGTACAATGATGGATAGAAACAGAAAACATCAATTACAATCCATTCCGCGTAATATTAATAACAATAATTGAAACAGCAAAATGTGGTTTTAAGCACCAATGGGTATTCAAGTCTCAAAATGGCAGATTACGTTTTATCTTTTTTACATACACATTCAATGATGATTCTTGTGTACAATGATGCATAGAAACAGAAAACATCAATTACAATCAATTCCGCGTAATATTAATAACAATAATTGAAACAGCAAAATGTGGTTTTAAGCACCAATGGGTATTCAAGGCTCAAAATGGCAAATTACGTTTTATTTTTTTTACATACCCATTCAATGATGATTCTTGTGTAAAATTGATGCATAGAAACAGAAAACATCAATTACAATCAATTCCACGTAATATTAATAACAATAATTGAAAGAGCAAAATGTGGTTTTAAGCACCAATGGGTATTCAAGGCTCAAAATGGCAAATTACGTTTTATTTTTTTTACATACCCATTCAATGATGATTCTTGTGTAAAATTGATGCATAGAAACAGAAAACATCAATTACAATCAATTCCACGTAATATTAATAACAATAATTGAAACAGCAAAATGTGGTTTTAAGCACCAATGGGTATTCAAGGCTCAAAATGGCAAATTACGTTTTATTTTTTTTACATACCCATTCAATGATGATTCTTGTGTAAAATTGATGCATAGAAACAGAAAACATCAATTACAATCAATTCCACGTAATATTAATAAACATAATTGAAACAGCAAAATGTGGTTTTAAGCACTAATGATAATACAAGTCTCAAAATGGCAAATTACGTTTTATTTTTTTTACATACCCATTTAATGATGATTCTTGTGTACATTGATGCATAGAATCAGAAAACATCAATTACAATCAATTCCACGTAATATTAATAACAATAATTGAAACAGCAAAATGTGGTTTTAAGCACCAATGGGTATTCAAGGTTCAAAATGGCAAATTACGTTTTATTTTTTTTACATACACATTCAGTGATGATTCTTGTGTACAATGATGCATAGAAACAGAAAACATCAATTACAATCAATTCCACGTAATATTAATAAACATAATTGAAACAGCAAAATGTGGTTTTAAGCACTAATGATAATACAAGTCTCAAAATGGCAGATTACGTTTTATTTTTTTTACATACCCATTCAATGATGATTCTTGTGTACATTGATGCATAGAATCAGAAATCATCAATTACAATCAATTCCACGTAATATTAATAACAATAATTGAAACAGCAAAATGTGGTTTTAAGCACCAATGGGTATTCAAGGCTCAAAATGGCAGATTACGTTATATTTTTTTTTTACATACCCATTCAATGATGATTCTTGTGTAAAATTGATGCATAGAAACAGAAAACATCAATTACAATCAATTCCACGTAATATTAATAACAATAATTGAAACAGCAAAATGTGGTTTTAAGCACCAATGGTTATTCAAGGCCCAAAATGGCAGATTACGTTTTATTTTTTTTACATACCCATTCAATGATGATTCTTGTATACATTGATGCATAGAAACAGAAAAAGGAATTACAATCAATTCCACGTAATATTACTAACCATAATTGAAACAGCAAAATGTGGTTTTAAGCACTAATGGTAATACAAGTCTCAAAATGGCAGATTACGTTTTTTTTTTACATAAACATTCAATGATTATTCTTGTATACATTGATGCATAGAAACAGAAAACATCAATTACAATCAATTCCACGTAATATTGCTAACCATAATTGAAACAGCAAAATGTGGTTTTAAGCACTAATGGCAATACAAGTCTCAAAATGGCAGATTACGTTTTATCTTTTTTACATACACATTCAATGATGATTCTTGTATACATTGATGCATAGAAACAGAAAACATCAATTACAATCAATTCCACGTAATATTAATAACAATAATTGAAACAGCAAAATGTGGTTTTAAGCACCAATGGGTATTCAAGGCTCAAAATGGCAGATTACGTTATATTTTTTTTTACATACCCATTCAATGTGAATTCTTGTGTAAAATTGATGCATAGAAACAGAAAACATCAATTACAATCAATTCCACGTAATATTACTAACCATAATTGAAACAGCAAAATGTGGTTTTAAGCACTAATGGTAATACAAGTCTCAAAATGGCAGATTACGTTTTTTTTTACATAAACATTCAATGATTATTCTTGTATACATTGATGCATAGAAACAGAAAACATCAATTACAATCAATTCCACGTAATATTAATAACAATAATTGAATCAGCAAAATGTGGTTTTAAGCACCAATGGGTATTCAAGGCTCAAAATGGCAAATTACGTTTTATTTTTTTTACATACCCATTCAATGATGATTCTTGTGTAAAATTGATGCATAGAAACAGAAAACATCAATTACAATCAATTCCACGTAATATTAATAACAATAATTGAAACAGCAAAATGTGGTTTTAAGCACCAATGGGTATTCAAGGCTCAAAATGGCAAATTACGTTTTATTTTTTTTACATACCCATTCAATGATGATTCTTGTGTAAAATTGATGCATAGAAACAGAAAACATCAATTACAATCAATTCCACGTAATATTAATAAACATAATTGAAACAGCAAAATGTGGTTTTAAGCACTAATGATAATACAAGTCTCAAAATGGCAAATTACGTTTTATTTTTTTTACATACCCATTTAATGATGATTCTTGTGTACATTGATGCATAGAATCAGAAAACATCAATTACAATCAATTCCACGTAATATTAATAACAATAATTGAAAGAGCAAAATGTGGTTTTAAGCACCAATGGGTATTCAAGGTTCAAAATGGCAAATTACGTTTTATTTTTTTTACATACACATTCAGTGATGATTCTTGTGTACAATGATGCATAGAAACAGAAAACATCAATTACAATCAATTCCACGTAATATTAATAAACATAATTGAAACAGCAAAATGTGGTTTTAAGCACTAATGATAATACAAGTCTCAAAATGGCAGATTACGTTTTATTTTTTTTACATACCCATTCAATGATGATTCTTGTGTACATTGATGCATAGAATCAGAAATCATCAATTACAATCAATTCCACGTAATATTAATAACAATAATTGAAACAGCAAAATGTGGTTTTAAGCACCAATGGGTATTCAAGGCTCAAAATGGCAGATTACGTTATATTTTTTTTTTACATACCCATTCAATGATGATTCTTGTGTAAAATTGATGCATAGAAACAGAAAACATCAATTACAATCAATTCCACGTAATATTAATAACAATAATTGAAACAGCAAAATGTGGTTTTAAGCACCAATGGTTATTCAAGGCCCAAAATGGCAGATTACGTTTTATTTTTTTTACATACCCATTCAATGATGATTCTTGTATACATTGATGCATAGAAACAGAAAAAGGAATTACAATCAATTCCACGTAATATTACTAACCATAATTGAAACAGCAAAATGTGGTTTTAAGCACTAATGGTAATACAAGTCTCAAAATGGCAGATTACGTTTTTTTTTTACATAAACATTCAATGATTATTCTTGTATACATTGATGCATAGAAACAGAAAACATCAATTACAATCAATTCCACGTAATATTACTAACCATAATTGAAACAGCAAAATGTGGTTTTAAGCACTAATGGTAATACAAGTCTCAAAATGGCAGATTACGTTTTTTTTTACATAAACATTCAATGATTATTCTTGTATACATTGATGCATAGAAACAGAAAACATCAATTACAATCAATTCCACGTAATATTAATAACAATAATTGAATCAGCAAAATGGGGTTTTAAGCACCAATGGTTATTCAATGCCCAAAATGGCAGATTACGTTTTATTTTTTTTACATACACATTCAATGATGATTCTTGTGTACATTGATGCATAGAAACAGAAAACATCAATTACAATCAATTCCACGTAATATTAATAAACATAATTGAAACAGCAAAATGTGGTTTTAAGCACTAATGGTAATACAAGTCTCAAAATGGCAGATTACGTTTTATTTTTTTTACATGCCCATTCAATGATGATTCTTGTGTAAAATTGATGCATAGAAACAGAAAACATCAATTACAATCAATTCCACGTAATATTAATAACCATAATTGAAACAGCAAAATGTGGTTTTAAGCACTAATGGTAATAGAAGTCTCAAAATGGCAGATTACGTTTTATTTTTTTACATACATATTCAATGATGATTCTTGTGCACATTGATGCATAGAAACAGAAAACATCAATTACAATCAATTCCACATAATATTAATAACAATAATTGAAACAGCAAAATGTGGTTTTAAGCACCAATGGTTATTCAAGGCCCAAAATGGCAGATTACGTTTTATTTTTTTTACATACACATTCAATGATGATTCTTGTGTACATTGATGCATAGAAACAGAAAACATCAATTACAATCAATTCCACGTAATATTAATAACCATAATTGAAACAGCAAAATGTGGTTTTAAGCACTAATGGTAATACAAGTCTCAAAATGGCAGATTACGTTTTATTTTTATTACATACCCATTCAGTGATGATTCTTGTGAACAATGATGCATAGAAACAGAAAAGATCAATTACAATCAATTCCACGTAATAGTAATAACAATAATAGAAACTGCAAAATGTGGTTTATGCACTAATGGTAATACAAGTCTCAAAATGGCAGATTACGTTTTATTTTTATTACATACCCATTCAGTGATGATTCTTGTGAACAATGATGCATAGAAACAGAAAAGATCAATTACAATCAATTCCACGTAATAGTAATAACAATAATAGAAACTGCAAAATGTGGTTTATGCACTAATGGTAATAGAAGTCTCAAAATGGCAGATTAAGTTTTATTTTTTTTACATACACATTCAATGATGATTCTTGTATACATTGATGCATAGAAACAGAAAACATCAATTACAATCAATTCCACGTAATATTAATAACCATAATTGAAACAGCAAAATGTGGTTTTAAGCACTAATGGTAATACATGTCCCAAAATGGTAGATTACGTTTTATTTTCAAAATACCCATTCAATGATGATTCTTGTGTACAATGATGCATAGAAGCAGAAAACATCAATTACAATCAATTCCACGTAATATTAATAACAATAATTGAAACAGCAAAATGTGGTTTTAAGCACCAATGGTTATTCAAAGCTCAACATGGCAGATTACGTTTTATATTTTTTACATACACATTCAATGATGATTCTTGTGTACAATGATTCATAGAAGCAGAAAACATCAATTACAATCAATTCCACGTAATATTAATAACAATAATTGAAACAGCAAAATGTGGTTTTAAGCACCAATGGGTATTCAAGGCTCAAAATGGCAAATTACGTTTTATTTTTTTTACATACCCATTCAATGATGATTCTTGTGTAAAATTGATGCATAGAAACAGAAAACATCAATTACAATCAATTCCACGTAATATTAATAACAATAATTGAAACAGCAAAATGTGGTTTTAAGCACCAATGGGTATTCAAGGCTCAAAATGGCAAATTACGTTTTATTTTTTTTACATACCCATTCAATGATGATTCTTGTGTAAAATTGATGCATAGAAACAGAAAACATCAATTACAATCAATTCCACGTAATATTAATAAACATAATTGAAACAGCAAAATGTGGTTTTAAGCACTAATGATAATACAAGTCTCAAAATGGCAAATTACGTTTTATTTTTTTTACATACCCATTTAATGATGATTCTTGTGTACATTGATGCATAGAATCAGAAAACATCAATTACAATCAATTCTACGTAATATTAATAACAATAATTGAAACAGCAAAATGTGGTTTTAAGCACCAATGGGTATTCAAGGTTCAAAATGGCAAATTACGTTTTATTTTTTTTACATACACATTCAGTGATGATTCTTGTGTACAATGATGCATAGAAACAGAAAACATCAATTACAATCAATTCCACGTAATATTAATAAACATAATTGAAACAGCAAAATGTGGTTTTAAGCACTAATGATAATACAAGTCTCAAAATGGCAGATTACGTTTTATTTTTTTTACATACCCATTCAATGATGATTCTTGTGTACATTGATGCATAGAATCAGAAATCATCAATTACAATCAATTCCACGTAATATTAATAACAATAATTGAAACAGCAAAATGTGGTTTTAAGCACCAATGGGTATTCAAGGCTCAAAATGGCAGATTACGTTATATTTTTTTTTTACATACCCATTCAATGAGGATTCTTGTGTAAAATTGATGCATAGAAACAGAAAACATCAATTACAATCAATTCCACGTAATATTAATAACAATAATTGAAACAGCAAAATGTGGTTTTAAGCACCAATGGTTATTCAAGGCCCAAAATGGCAGATTACGTTTTATTTTTTTTACATACCCATTCAATGATGATTCTTGTATACATTGATGCATAGAAACAGAAAAAGGAATTACAATCAATTCCACGTAATATTACTAACCATAACTGAAACAGCAAAATGTGGTTTTAAGCACTAATGGTAATACAAGTCTCAAAATGGCAGATTACGTTTTTTTTTTACATAAACATTCAATGATTATTCTTGTATACATTGATGCATAGAAACAGAAAACATCAATTACAATCAATTCCACGTAATATTGCTAACCATAATTGAAACAGCAAAATGTGGTTTTAAGCACTAATGGCAATACAAGTCTCAAAATGGCAGATTACGTTTTATCTTTTTTATATACACATTCAATGATGATTCTTGTATACATTGATGCATAGAAACAGAAAACATCAATTACAATCAATTCCACGTAATATTAATAACAATAATTGAAACAGCAAAATGTGGTTTTAAGCACCAATGGGTATTCAAGGCTCAAAATGGCAGATTACGTTATATTTTTTTTTACATACCCATTCAATGTGAATTCTTGTGTAAAATTGATGCATAGAAACAGAAAACATCAATTACAATCAATTCCACGTAATATTACTAACCATAATTGAAACAGCAAAATGTGGTTTTAAGCACTAATGGTAATACAAGTCTCAAAATGGCAGATTACGTTTTTTTTTACATAAACATTCAATGATTATTCTTGTATACATTGATGCATAGAAACAGAAAACATCAATTACAATCAATTCCACGTAATATTAATAACAATAATTGAATCAGCAAAATGGGGTTTTAAGCACCAATGGTTATTCAATGCCCAAAATGGCAGATTACGTTTTATTTTTTTTACATACACATTCAATGATGATTCTTGTGTACATTGATGCATAGAAACAGAAAACATCAATTACAATCAATTCCACGTAATATTAATAAACATAATTGAAACAGCAAAATGTGGTTTTAAGCACTAATGGTAATACAAGTCTCAAAATGGCAGATTACGTTTTATTTTTTTTACATGCCCATTCAATGATGATTCTTGTGTAAAATTGATGCATAGAAACAGAAAACATCAATTACAATCAATTCCACGTAATATTAATAACCATAATTGAAACAGCAAAATGTGGTTTTAAGCACTAATGGTAATAGAAGTCTCAAAATGGCAGATTACGTTTTATTTTTTTACATACATATTCAATGATGATTCTTGTGCACATTGATGCATAGAAACAGAAAACATCAATTACAATCAATTCCACATAATATTAATAACAATAATTGAAACAGCAAAATGTGGTTTTAAGCACCAATGGTTATTCAAGGCCCAAAATGGCAGATTACGTTTTATTTTTTTTACATACACATTCAATGATGATTCTTGTGTACATTGATGCATAGAAACAGAAAACATCAATTACAATCAATTCCACGTAATATTAATAACCATAATTGAAACAGCAAAATGTGGTTTTAAGCACTAATGGTAATACAAGTCTCAAAATGGCAGATTACGTTTTATTTTTATTACATACCCATTCAGTGATGATTCTTGTGAACAATGATGCATAGAAACAGAAAAGATCAATTACAATCAATTCCACGTAATAGTAATAACAATAATAGAAACTGCAAAATGTGGTTTATGCACTAATGGTAATAGAAGTCTCAAAATGGCAGATTAAGTTTTATTTTTTTTACATACACATTCAATGATGATTCTTGTATACATTGATGCATAGAAACAGAAAACATCAATTACAATCAATTCCACGTAATATTAATAACCATAATTGAAACAGCAAAATGTGGTTTTAAGCACTAATGGTAATACATGTCCCAAAATGGTAGATTACGTTTTATTTTCAAAATACCCATTCAATGATGATTCTTGTGTACAATGATGCATAGAAGCAGAAAACATCAATTACAATCAATTCCACGTAATATTAATAACCATAATTGAAACAGCAAAATGTGGTTTTAAGCACCAATGGTTATTCAAAGCTCAACATGGCAGATTACGTTTTATATTTTTTACATACACATTCAATGATGATTCTTGTGTACAATGATTCATAGAAGCAGAAAACATCAATTACAATCAATTCCACGTAATATTAATAACAATAATTGAAACAGCAAATGTGGTTTTAAGCACCAATGGTTAGTCAAGGCTCAAAATGGCAGATTACGTTTTATTTTTTTTACATACACATTCAATGATGATTCTTGTGTACATTGATGCATAGAAGCAGAAAACATCAATTACAATCAATTCCACGCAATATTAATAACAATAATTGAAACTGCAAAATGTGGTTTTAAGCACCAATGGTTATCCAAGGCTCAAAATGGCAGATTACGTTATATATTTTTTACATACCCATTCAATGATGATTCTTGTGTACATTGATGCATAGAAACAGAAGACATCAATTACAATCAATTCCACATAATATTAATAACAATAATTGTAACAGCAAAATGTGGTTTTAAGCACCAATGGTTATCCAAGGCTCAAAATGTCAGATTAAGTTATATTTTTTACATACCCATTCAATGATGATTCTTGTGTACATTGATGCATAGAAACAGAAAACATCAATTACAATCAATTCCATGTAATATTAATAAAAAGAATGTAAGATTCAATGTTTGTGGTTTTAAGCCCTAACTCTGATCCAAGGCTCAAATATGGCAGATTATGATTGTTTATTTTAAATACCTCTTGTAACGTTGTTATGTAGTTTGATGCATAGTAACAGAAAATATTAATCATAATCAATTTCATGTAAAATTAATAACAATATTCGCGGTTTTAATCACTAATGGTAATCCAATCCTCAAAATTGTGGATTATATCTTATTTTTACATTCCTATTTTATTGCTCATTTTATGTAGGTTGATGCATAGTAACAGATAACATCAATTACAAATAATAGCTGTTGTTGGTAACCATTCTGTGAAGAGGACAACTATGAATTCCAAACTAGCAAGCTCCATCCTATAATAAACCTACTATTTGCTATACTCGTCAGGAGTCTATGGAACTTGAGAGTTTTGGCCTTGATACTTTTCAGAGGATCTACATGACTTGAGAGCAGTGGCACCATACTCGTTAAGGGGTCTATCGGTCTTGAGAATTGTGTCCCAGACCTCCAGAATGTTGGTCTGAGTGATGATCTATGGTGACTGTGTGCAGCCCAGACTCTATATCTACACCCTCTAGGCCATACCGACAAAACCCAAAGGAACACAAAGCACTAGATTTGGGGATGGCTTTGTTGCAGGAGTTGCCAGAAAGTTGTCAGCCAACTGGCTTCGGGGATTCACTCTGGTTTGGATTTTCTGTTTCGATTTACTTCCATCGCCTTTTCTGTGTTTGTGTATGACCACAGAGCAGCAGAGGTTTAAAATTAAAATCAGTTTTCCTTTTCCCTAGATGGACTGACTTCTTGGGCAGTCAAGCTCCATCTACCCAAAGCAACTGGTTATGAGGTGCTGGTTGTCTGCCATTGTCCATTCTTCAGCTTGGAGCTGAACTTAGTTGTCAGAAGCTATTTGTGATGCATGCTACAGAAGCATTTTATACACAGTGGGTGCTTGTACCTCTGTCAACTCCTGCTATGGCAACCTTTTGAAAATATATAATTTATGTATGTATATAAATGTGACGTCGTCCCCTGGTCGCAGCGCCAACCGTGTCGTTCTATCCCAGTCTACCACGGCACCAACTGTGACGTCCTACTTTGATTCCCAGTCTGCCTACCCACGTTGTGAATTGATCTAGGCAGAGGAAATCAATCAGTCGTCGGGGCCGTACTGCAAACCGAGTTTAACGGGGGTGATACCACACAAATATGCATAAAAGGCAATAAAATGAAAACTCAAAAGTTCAAAGTATCAAAGAAAAAGTTAACAAACTTTATGTCTAGTTGTTCGATACATAGGACTGCATCTATCTCCCGACCCGTTCTATGGATTGTGACACGTCGTTTTCCGCTAGGCAAGTTTTAACATTTCAAGTCGTCTGCTCTCTAAGAAATTGGTGTTTCGGTGGGTCTTTGGACGAAAGTCAAAAGAAAAATTTATTTCGGTGATATGGATCTAAGTCGCTCTTCAAAATAATTGTTCTTGGTTTGAAGAGATGGGTCCGGAAAATGTGCGTGAATCCTGGTCAGCTATCTGCGAGGCTTGCCTCAACCGGAGACTGACTCTGGGAACTGCTGGGTCTCGACTCATTTCTGCTCGTTGTGGCTTCGTTTATATGGGCGCCGACCAAAACCGGGGTGAGTTTGTCGGCGCCGGGGGGTTCCCCGATAAGTCTAAATACATATCCACCTCTCTGGTTAGGAATTTCCACCTTTTTCCATTTTTGGGAACCTTTCCTCACTCCCACCTTCTCATCATACTTCAGAGGGGCGTGAACTGCCCTCCCCACATCTTCGTGGCAACCTCTCTTACTCATCCTCCAGATGGGCGGCAACAGCCTCCCTCGTGCATCACGTGATCACCACTCGACCAATCATGTCTCAGTCGGGCGTGGACGAATCTGCGGCTTTGTTTCAGGAAGAAAAAAAATATCTTGCTTAAAAAAAAATTATCTCTTCCCTTTCCCTTTTCTTCCCCTTAATGGTTTATCATTTCTCCAGCCGCGAACGGGACAATATGACAATGGCAGTCATAACTCTTGTTCTACACGTGGTTTACGTCAGGTATTTTATCGCTAATTATCAGAATGTGTGGTCTTCCTGACACGGTCTCAAAAAGAAACATCTCCAAAGTTCCAGTCAGCCTGTCGCCTCGATCAAAGAAAGAAAAACATTCATTTTCCCTCAGTACAAATTCCTGATAACAAAATTTTATTATCGCAGGCCAAGAAGGTTCCGTCGGACGCTCGGGGGTGTTTTTTTTTTAATTTTTCATATCTGTCCAAGTCCTTTTAGTTGTCTGTTTTTCGTCACTTAACGAAATAACATTTTCATTTGAATTTTTTTTTTCTTTCTTTGGCCAGCCGGTCTGTAGTTGATAATAAGATGTCTTCCCGTACCAATAGTTTGTTTTCATATCCTTAGATAACACAGCCGATGCCAAAACATATCTGATTCTTTCCCTCTTTCCCTTTCTTTTTACTCAGAATTTCCCTGTCATTGTAATGACACTCTTTCGCCATTTGTTACTTATCAAAATATCCCTTTATCCATTGTCTCTTAGCTGTGTGTGTGTTCTTGCTTATCACTCACGATTCGGTTCTTAGCCTCTCCTTTCCTTCTTTTCTTTCTTTTCCCTTTCTGCCTCGTTAAATGGTGCCACATAAATATGTTTTAGAAGTTCCCCAAAAATTAATGTATTTTTGTAAATGTATAAACTTTTAGCTAAACAAAAACATTATAAAGCAAGACAAATTATGAAATAGTCATATATAAATAAACAAACACAAATACTGAAAAGTTTGTCAATTGTAGAAGTAGAAAATGAAAATATAAATTAGGATTTTGGCCTAAAATATATGGATATGATGAAGTCATTATATTAATTGGTATAAAATAATTTATATACTACCTTTTTGATAGTACTAGCATCTAAACTATCAACTGATAAAAAAGAACAAGAGTAGAAAATGCAAAATTGCTAAAAATATAACTTTAAGCAAAAACAGAGTGTAAAAATAAGACAAAGGATCTTCTTTCAGAATAATGGTGCAAAAACTAAATACTAATGCAGAAAAATTTGGTAACTGTAGAAAAAGTTAAAAAAATATATTACTTCAAAGTAAACAAATGAATAAATATAATAATCATAATATATAACGAATGAAGTTGGTCTAAGTCCTGTCAAATCTAATGAGGACTTCCCCTTGGGAACTCTGGTTTGAATTCTGCTGGAGGGTGCATATTTTTCTAAAAAGATTTCTAAAATATTCAGGATGGTAGATGTAAATAAATAAATGTACTGCTTAATAAATGAATAAAAAAAACAGAGCATCTACTCAAATATGAGTATCCATTTAAAATTTAATAATGTTTAAACAAATAAATTAAAAAAATATGTCAGATTTAATCAATTTTCCCACAAAAATAACAAACGATAAAAATTACAATTTCAAATTATAAATTATTATATTATTTATAAGCAATATTTACAGTTAAACTTAAAATCTGTAGGTTGCCATTTGTTCCTGCAGTAGGCTGGTTGCCAAACAAGTCTATAGAACCCAGTATGTCCTGCTATTGTTGTTAGCGAACAGCAGTAAATGATCTCAGCTCAGCTTTTTCAATCAGCTGCAGATTGTCAATTGTTTTGGTTCAGCAATGAATGACTTCAACACAGAGAATTTTAACTTAGCTATTTTTATTAATCATATAAACATTTAATCTATCTGGAGGGTGGGGCGCTGTTTCCGGCACAAAAGAGAACATGTTTACATCTCTTGATCGGTAAGAACAAACTTGCTGAAACCTTTCTCCTATCGATCTTTCCCACGCTAGCTCAGCGAATAAACTTTCTTATTATGGCCCCATCTGGCCCCCATCAACCTCCAGACATTGGAACAAAGATAAACTTACTTTTAAAATAATAGTCTGCTAAACTATTACTTAAAACTATTCAATCCATAGCAGGGAGAGGAGAGATGGATTCGTACCTTTCCCAAGGTTATTTGCATGAAAGTGAATGTAACCAATTCAAATGGAATTCAAACTTGGCAATTTCCAATTTCTCATTCTGTTCCATTATCCATTACCCAACAATGCACATCCACTAATATTGCCATTTTTGTGAATATCAATTTAAAATAAATATAATTAACCTATAATTTATGAAGAAAGATAACAATTATTTAAAAGTATTTAAAATATAATGTAAACATATAATGCAACAATCACCTGAGCTTTACACCAACCAGCCAGTGATTACCCCCCCGCCCATTGCATTCCAATTCTTGATTTTGTTGATATGTACTGAAAGCTGGGAATAGGTGCCATACATGCTCACAATGGGTACCATGATGAAAGACAAATGACACGTGAAGAAATAAGAATACAAATCCTGGCAGAGCAGGATTTGGGAGAGATGACAAAAAGACAAACGCTATTAAGAAGTCAAAAAGAATTGTGGAGAGTCGTGATCACCAAAATCCTGAAGGAACACAGCACATAGAAGAAATAATGATGGATATTTGTGTCTTCAAATTTTGTTGCGGTGGCCCGATTTCTCCTTCCACCTTTACAGAGTCCCTGCTGTTAATGTTAACACTGATTTCAATGATTATATATATATATATATATATATATATATATATATATATATATATATATATATATAAACAAACATGAACATTGAAGTCAACACTCAGAGGCAACAGACTGTTTCATACTAAATGCAATCTATTGCCTGTGAGTGTTGACTTCAATGTTCACTTTGACATTTACATACACTTTATCTTTGATATTGAGCACTTTATCTCATAAATATAGCATACCTTAAAACTATATTTCTTCATATACACACACACACACACACACACACACATATATATATATATATATATATATATATATATATATATACACACACAACAAGTACAGCGTTGGTACACATGGAATAAAATTCCAATAAACAAAAACACTGTTCTTTAAAGATTGCTCAATATGGAGTAGAACTAATAATATTTATTCAAATTTATAACACATTCATATGCATGTTATAAGATCACTACAAAATATTGTAGTGATGTTATGACAAGTTTTGTGGGTCGAAATAGCTGCCCGCTTGCCTCTACCGGCTGCCTTTTTCCAGCAGTTGTCTGCGTGTGGCGACACTCAGCGACAGCAACCTTTTGTCTACCACCATTTGGCTCATCGTTAGATACGTGTCTACTGCTCATCGGTAAATGGCATGTATTTCCTCGAACTCGCTCGCCTGACCAGTGCTGGTGTATGATTTCGTTTCTGTTCGTTATTCACTCCATCAGTTTTCAGTGGAACTGTCGTTGCTGCAGCCTTCTCGTGTCTCCTTCTGTAGCCAGGAGAGCATGCCAAGCCTGTCGAAATGCGGCGTCGGCTGCACCTCCGGCAACGCATTCGTTGTCGTCGCCAATAACGAAACGATCGCACACACGAAAGAACGATACCTGGTTGATCCTGCCAGTAGTCATATGCTTGTCTCAAAGCTTAAGCCATGCATGTAAATTCATGCCACACATTAGAACGTGCAAAACCGCGAATGGCTTAGGACCCGGACCTAATCCTTGGGACCGTAATCCTCCTTGGAGGCGATGGATAACTGTGGCAATTCTAGAGCTAATACATGTGACGCAGGCCGCGATCGGTCGGTGCGTCGTTGTTGCCTGCGTGCCGTCACGTGTGTGGGCACCCGCGTCGACCGTTACAAATCGCGACGCTACATAAACTGAGACTGATGCGTGTCATCCGTCCTCTTGTCGCGGTCGTCGTCTTTTCCCTCTAGGTGAGGGCGGCGGGGACAAAGGGCGGCATGCTCCGCTTTGGTGACTCTGGATAACTCACTGGTCGATTGCACTGGATTTCACGCCTGGCGACGGGTCTCTCGATGGTCCGCCCTATTGACTGTCGATGTGATTACTACGGGGAATCGGGGTTCGATTCCGGATAGGGAGCATGCAAAACGGCTACCACATCTAAGGAAGGCAGCAGGCACACAAATTACCCACTCCCAGTACTGGGAGATAGTGATGAAAAATAACGACACGGGACTGTCAAAGCCCCGCAATCGGAATGAGTACACTTCAAATCCGTTAACGGGGACCAACTGGAGGGCAAGTCTGGTGCTAGCAGCCGCGGTAATTCCAGCTCCGGTAGCGTATATAAAAGTTGTTACGTTTAAAAAGCTTGTAGTCCGAACCGCGTTCATGGTCGCATTCGCTGCCCAGAGGCAGCGGCGCCATCGTCCGTCGTTGACTTTGGTTGTCCGTGCGCCGTCACAGCCCTTTCCGCCAGTGTCAACCGCTTGCACATCCGCCACGCAGTCCTGCCGGCAAAGTTACGCGGAGGAATAGCAGGTGTTTCCGGCAGGTTTGCTGCGGAGATGTGGGGGTCCCGCGAGCGTTGTCATCTGCAGCGCCGCCAGATCGTTTCGTTCGGCGCGCGTGGTCTAAAGGCAATGCAGTTAAAGTGCAGTTCCTGTCGTCGGTGGCCACACCGCACTACCGATGGAACGGTCCGGTAAGGTCCTCAGATCTGGCCGACCCCCGCCGCCATTTCCCGCGCGTGTTTTACTGGCCTTGACGTTCCATGCCTGGAGAACATGACTGAATACGATCGTTTAGAGGAAGTAAAAATCGTAACAAGGTTTCCGTAGGTGAACCTGCGGAGGGATCATTATCGATGACTAGCCGCGATTGAGTCGAGTCACTATCTTCTTCGGGAGATGACTCAACGGTTGGGACTCGTAGTGAGCGGGTATCGACGACAGGAAATAAAAGGTTGTTCAGTCGCGTGTATCAAGTTATTGTCAGTGTAAGGCCTACGCTCGTTTTGCGGCAGCAGGCAAAAAGGCTGCGCCAGCATCGCATGGACGTCCCGCTCGCGTCTGCTGCAGCAGCCGCGGATGCCTCCTCGTTCAACATAAAAGTCCTCTGCTCCCCGCGCGAGATGGTCGCCGTCACATCTCCGTGTCCCACCGAATTACGCCCAACCATGCCGTTTTCATACCGCTTCAACGTCCCACGGGGAGGTTGAGTTCGGATAGACATGCATGCAATTCGAGTGACGCCGCTGCCAGCTAAGATCGCGAGATGGACGTCGTCACGCCTCCACTTCCCGCCAACGTGGTCTCATGTAACTGGCGCTGTACGGTCCACGCCGCTATTAATGTCCTCGACAAATTGCGGCACTTGCCGGGGTACCATTCTGCTGTGGATGTCGACCGTTACGGTCGCGCTCGCGCCTATTCTCGACCTCCTTTCTCCTCCTCCTCGCACACATTTTTTAAACCGGTTGCGAAAACAACCCAAAAGAAACAAAAACCCTGAACAGGGCATCACTCGGCTCTCAATTTGCATCAGTTCTCGCGGCTGGCCCCTAAGATTGTGAGAACTGATGCGAATTGCAGGACTCAATGAATGTCGACACCTCGAACACATATTGCGGCCTCGATATCCCTTGTCTCAGGGGCCTGTCCGACCGAGAGGCGGAAAATGGTCTGTTTTCTCATTCGTTAGTTGAGAGGCATCTTACCGTCCGCCGCGTCATTCTTTTTTTCTCACGCAGAGGAAACTGAGACGTTGAAGGATGGAAGGTCCTTCGTCTCCGGCTTGCAGACCGCTGAGTCGCTTCCGTTACGACCGCGAGCAGCCGTTGATTGCAAGACGACGACCACGCGTAAAAAGCAGCGGAAACGTCGTTTCGTTCTCGGAGATCGAAATACAAACCTTGGGCGTCTCGATGAAAGTCTATGCCGCTGCCGCCGCGTCATTGTGCATGGTTAAAATTTTGTTGTCAAATGTCGCGCACGTATGCGCGAAAAACAAACTTTTCCTTTGCGCTTTATATTTTTATTTACCTTGTTTAATTTATCATTATAGACAGGCAAATCCCTCCTCTAAAATCCGCTTAAAAATATTTTTCATTCGAATTCATAGAGTGAGCATAGCAGGCAAAGGAGTCGACTGGGTTTAATTGGGTTTACCATGAAAAGGTTTGTGGGCGCAAAGTGGGAGATCACTGTATATTTCTATTCTGTTTTGCACTTTATATTTAAGCTTTTAATTTAGCATTATGGACAGGCAAATCACTCCTGTAAAATCTGCTAAAAAAATATTTTTCATTAGAATTTATGGAGTGAGTGAAGGAGGCAAAGGAGTCGACTGATATAAGTAGGATTTCCTTGAAAAAATTTTTCACTTTAATTTAGCATTATGGACCTTTAAACGGTTCTTGAAAGTATTTTACATGCGAATACATGGAGTGAGCGTAGCAAGCAAAGGAGTCGACTGATATAATTGGGATTTCCTTGAAAAATTTTGTGAGCGCAAAGTCGGGGTTCACTGCATATTTTGCTTCTGCTTTGCGCTTTATATTTACATTTTTCATTTTTCATTTAGCATTAAGAACAGGCAAATCCCTCCTCTAAAACCTGCTTCAAAATATCTTTCATTCAACTTCATGGAGTGAGCGTAACATGCTACGGAGTAGACAAATGTAATTGGGATTTCATTGAAAGATTTTCTGGACGCAAAGTGGGTAATCTCTATCTATAAAAGGCAGGATGTGTGTGTGTGTTTGTGTGTGTAACGAATGCAACGTCGGATTTGCACCAAAATTCACATGCACATGCTACAAGTAAGTGGAAAGGCCAAGACCAACTTTGCATTTCCCAACTCCCATCGATAGTGGAAATAGTTGATTTTTTCATGCTACTACGGCAATTTTCATGTAGTTTGCGGCCATCTTCAACTGGCCAGAGTGAGAGCCTAAAGCAAGCTGCCAGGAATAGGTAGGAAGGTTCTATTGGCCAGCGTGAGAACCAACAGCTGACTGACACGAATGTTAATTAGCATACTCGCATGGTCAGAAAATCGATAGCTGCATTCGTCACAAGTAGGAAAAAATTCAATCTGCAATGCACTTTACTCCAATTGTCTCATTAGCTTGCGTAAAGTCAAAGTTGATTATGATTCCGGAGAACTGGGTTGGGTATGAAAACATAGTTGTTAACATATTTTTCATACCGTGATCGTAAAATGGAAAGGATTCGACTCATAAGACTAGGATTTCGATGAAAAAGATTGTGGGCACAAAATAGGTGATCACTGTACATTTCTCTTCTGTTTCCTATTCATATTTCTATTTTACTTCCTCAATTTAGCATTATGGACAGGGAAAGACCTAATCTAAAATCTACAAAAAATATTTTACCTTCAAATTCATACCGTGATCGTAGCATGGATGAACTCGACTCATATGACTGGGATTTCCATGAAAAAGATTGTCGGCACAAAATAGGTGATCACTGTACATTTCTCTTCTGTTTCCTATTCATATTTCTATTTTACTTCCTCAATTTAGCATTATGGACAGTGAAAGACCTAATCTAAAATCTGCAAAAAAATATTTTGCCTTCAAATTCATACCATGATCGTAGCATGCATGGACTCAACTCATATGACTGGGATTTCCATGAAAAAGATTGTGGGCAGAAAATGGGTGATCACTGTACATTTCTCTTCTGTTTCCTATTTATATTTATATTTTACTTCCTCAATTTAGCATTATGGACAGTGAAAGACCTAATCTAAAATCTGCAAAAAATTATTTTGCCTTCAAATTCATACCGTGATCGTAGCATGCATGGACTCAACTCATATGACTGGGATTTCCATGAAAAAGATTGTGGGCAGAAAATGGGTGATCACTGAACATTTCTCTTCTGTTTCCTATTTATATTTCTATTTTACTTCCTTCATTTAGCATTATGGACAGGGTATGATCTAATCTAACATCTGCTAAAATTATTTTGCCTTCAAATTCATACCGTGAACGTAGCATGCATGGACTCGACTCATATGACTGGGATTTCCATGAAAAAGATTGTGGGCAGAAAATGGGTGATCACTGTACATTTCTCTTCTGTTTCCTATTTATATTTCTATTTTACCTCCTCAATTTAGCATTATTGACAGGGAAATACCTAATCTAAGCACTGCAAAAAAATATTTTGCCTTCAAATTCATACCGTGATCGTAGCATGCATGGGCTCGTCTCATATGACTGGGATTTCCATGAAAAAGATTGTGGGCAGAAAATGGGAGATCACTGTACATTTCCCTTCTGTTTCCTATTTATATTTATATTTTACTTCCTTCATTTAGCATTACGGACAGGGAAAGACCTAATCTAAGCTCTGCAAAAAAATATTTTGCCTTCAAATTCATAACGTGATCGTAGCATGCATGGACTCGACTCATATGACAGGGATTTCCATGAAAAAGATTGTGGTCAGAAAATGGGTGATCACTGTACATTTCTCTTCTGTTTCCTATTTATATTTATATTTTACTTCCTCAATTTAGCATTATGGAGAGTGAAAGACCTAATCTAAGATCTGCAAAAAAATATTTTGCCTTCAAATTCATACCGTGATCGTAGCATGCGTGGACTAGACTCATATGACTGGGATTTCCATGAAAATATTGTGTGCAGAAAATGGGTGATCACTGTACATTTCTCTTCTGTTTCCTATTTATATTTATATTTTATCTCCTTAATTTAGCATTATGGACAGGGAAAGACCTAATCTAAAATCTGCAAAAAATATTTTGCCTTCAAATTCATACCGTGATCGTAGCATGCATGGACTCGACTCATATGACAGGGATTTCCATGAAAAAGATTGTGGGCAGAAAATGGGTGATTACTGTACATTTCTCTTCTGTTTCCTATTTATATTTCTATTTTACCTCCTCAATTTAGCATTATTGACAGGGAAATACCTAATCTAAGCACTGCAAAAAAATATTTTGCCTTCAAATTCATACCGTGATCGTAGCATGCATGGGCTCGACTCATATGACTGGGATTTCCATGAAAAAGATTTTGGGCAGAAAATGTGTGATCACTGTACATTTCTCTTCTGTTTCCTATTTATATTTCTATTTTACCTCCTCAATTTAGAATTATGGACAGGGAAATACCTAATCTAAGCTCTGCAAAGAAATATTTTGCCTTCAAATTCATACCGTGATCGTAGCATGCATGGGCTCGACTCATATGACTGGGATTTCCATGAAAAAGATTGTGGGCAGAAAATGGGAGATCACTGTACATTTCTCTTCTGTTTCCTATTTATATTTATATTTTACTTCCTGAATTTAGCATTATTGAAAAGGAAAGACCTAATCTAAGATCTGCAAAAAAATATTTTGCCTTCAAATTCATACCGTGATCGTAGCATGCGTGGACTAGACTCATATGACTGGGATTTCCATGAAAATATTGTGTGCAGAAAATGGGTGATCACTGTACATTTCTCTTCTGTTTCCTATTTATATTTATATTTTATCTCCTTAATTTAGCATTATGGACAGGGAAAGACCTAATCTAAAATCTGCAAAAAATATTTTGCCTTCAAATTCATACCGTGATCGTAGCATGCATGGACTCGACTCATATGACAGGGATTTCCATGAAAAAGATTGTGGGCA
The DNA here is from genome assembly GCA_963932145.1 of Acanthosepion lycidas. Lineage (NCBI taxonomy): Eukaryota > Metazoa > Mollusca > Cephalopoda > Sepiida > Sepiidae > Acanthosepion > Acanthosepion lycidas. The sequence goes on along the minus strand of CAWVQA010000569.1, from coordinate 1,802,161 downwards.
GAAAATGGGTGATTACTGTACATTTCTCTTCTGTTTCCTATTTATATTTCTATTTTACCTCCTCAATTTAGCATTATTGACAGGGAAATACCTAATCTAAGCACTGCAAAAAAATATTTTGCCTTCAAATTCATACCGTGATCGTAGCATGCATGGGCTCGACTCATATGACTGGGATTTCCATGAAAAAGATTTTGGGCAGAAAATGTGTGATCACTGTACATTTCTCTTCTGTTTCCTATTTATATTTCTATTTTACCTCCTCAATTTAGAATTATGGACAGGGAAATACCTAATCTAAGCTCTGCAAAGAAATATTTTGCCTTCAAATTCATACCGTGATCGTAGCATGCATGGGCTCGACTCATATGACTGGGATTTCCATGAAAAAGATTGTGGGCAGAAAATGGGAGATCACTGTACATTTCTCTTCTGTTTCCTATTTATATTTATATTTTACTTCCTGAATTTAGCATTATTGAAAAGGAAAGACCTAATCTAAGATCTGCAAAAAAATATTTTGCCTTCAAATTCATACCGTGATCGTAGCATGCATGGACTCGACTCATATGACTGGGATTTCCATGAAAAAGATTGTGGGCAGAAAATGGGTGATCACTGTACATTTCTCTTCTGTTTCCTATTTATATTTATATTTTACTTCCTCAATTTAGCATTATGGAGAGGGAAAGACCTAATCTAAAATCTGCAAAAAATTATTTTGCCTTCAAATTCATACCGTGATCGTAGCATGCATGGGCTCGACTCGTATCACTGGGATTTCCATGAAAAAGATGGTGGGCAGAAAATGGGAGATCACTGTACATTTCTCTTCAGTTTCCTATTTATATTTCTATTTTACCTACTCAATTTAGCATTATGAACAGGGAAATACCTAATCTAAGCACTGCAAAAAAATATTTTGCCTTCAAATTCATACCGTGATCGTAGCATGCATGGGCTCGACTCATATGACTGGGATTTCCATGAAAAAGACTGTGGGCAGAAAATGGGAGATCACTGTACATTTCTCTTCTGTTTCCTATTTATATTTATATTTTACTTCCTCAATTTAGCATTATGGACAGTGAAAGACCTAATCTAAAATCTGCAAAAAATTATTTTGCCTTCAAATTCATACCGTGATCGTAGCATGCATGGGCTCGACTCGTATGACTGGGATTTCCACGAAAAAGATTGTGGGCAGAAAATGGGTGATCACTGTACATTTCTCTTCTGTTTCCTACTTATATTTATATTTTACATCCTCAATTTAGCATTATTGACAGGGAAAGACCTAATCTAAGATCTGCAAAAAAATATTTTCCCTTCAAATTCATACCGTGATCGTAGCATGCATGGGCTCGACTCATATGACTGGGATTTCCATGAAAAAGATTGTGGGCCGAAAATGGGTGATCACTGTACATTTCTCTTCTGTTTCCTATTTATATTTATATTTTACTTCCTCAATTTAGAATTATTGACAGACCTAATCTAATCTCTGCAAAAAAATATTTTGCCTTCAAATTCATACCGTCATCCTAGCATGCATGGACTCGACTCATATGACTGGGATTTCCATGAAAAAGATTGTGGGCAGAAAATGGGTGATCACTGTACATTTCTCTTCTGTTTCCTATTTTATTATATTTTACTTCCTTCATTTAGCATTATGGACAGGAGAAGACCTAATCTAAGATCTGCAAAAAAATATTTTGCCTTCAAATTCATACCGTGATCGGAGCATGTATGGACACGACTCATATGACTGGGATTTCCATGAATAAGATTGTGGGAAGAAAATGGGTGATCACTGTACATTTCTCTTACCTTTCCTATTTATATTTATATTTTACTTCCTTAATTTAGCATTATGGACAGGGAAATACCTAATCTAAGGTCTGCAAAAAAATATTTTGCCTTCAAATTCATAACGTGATCGTAGCATGCATGTATTCGATCTTATTACTGGGATTTCCATGAAAAAGAATGTGGGCTGAAAATGGGTGATCACTGTACATTTCTCTTCTGTTCCCTATTTATATTTCTATTTTACCTCCTCAATTTAGCATTATGGACAGGGAAAGACATCATTGAAGATCTGCACAAAAATATTTTGCCTTCAAATTCATACCGTGATCGTAGCATGCCTGGACTTGACTCATATGACTGGGATTTCCATGAAAAAGATTGTGGGCCGAAAATTGGTGATCACTGTACATTTCTCTTCTGTTTCGTATTTATATTTCTATTTTACCTCCGCAATTTAGCATTATGGACAGGGAAAGACCTAATCGAAGATCTGCACAAAAATATTTTGCCTTCAAATTCATACCGTGATCGTAGCATACACGGACTCGACTCATATGACTGGGATTTCCATGAAAATGTTGTGGGCAGAAAATGGGTGATCACTGTACATTTCTCTTCTGTTTCCTATTTATATTTCTATTTTACCTCCTCAATTTAGCATTATGGACAGGGAAAGACCTAATCTAAGATCTGCACAAAAATATTTTGCTTTCAAATTCATACCGTGATCGTAGCATGCATGAACTCGACTCATATGACTGGGATTTCTATGAAAAAGATTGTGGGCACAAAATGGGTGATCACTGTACATTTCTCTTCTGTTTCCTATTTATATTTATATTTTACTTCCTCAATTTAGCATTATGGACAGGGAAAGACCTAATCTAAGATCTGCACAAAAATATTTAGCCTTCAAATTCATACCGTGATCGTAGCATGCATGAACTCGACTCATATGACTGGGATTTCCATGAAAAAGATTGTGGGCAGAAAATGGGTGATCACTGTACATTTCTCTTCTGTTTCCTATTAAATTTGTATTTTACCTCCTCAATTTAGCATTATGGACAGGGAAAGACCTAATCTAAGCTCTGCACAAAAATATTTTGCCTTAAAATTCATACCGTGATCGTAGCATGCATGGAATCGACTCATATCACTGGGATTTCCATGAAAAAGATTGTGGGCAGAAGATGGGTGATCACTGTACATTTCTCTACTGTTTCCTATTTATATTTCTATTTTACCTACTCAATTTAGCATTATGGACAGGGAAAGACCTAATCTAAAATCTGCACAAAAATATTTTGCCTTCAAATTCATACCGTGTTCGTAGCATGCATGGACTCGACTCATATGAATGGGATTTCCATGAAAAAGATTGTGGGCCGAAAATGGGTGATCACTGTACATTTCTCCTCTGTTTCCTATTCATATTTGTATTTTACCTCCTCAATATAGCATTATGGACAGGTAAAGACCTAATCTAAGATCTGCACGAAAATATTTTGCCTTCAAATTCATACCGTGATCGTAGCATGCATGGACTCGACTCATATGACTGGGATTTCTATGAAAAAGATTGTGGGCAGAAAATTGGGTGATCACTGTACATTTCTCTTCAGTTTCCTATTAAATTTGTATTTTACCTCCTCAATTTAGCATTATGGACAGGGAAAGACCGAATCTAAGATCTGCACAAAAATATTTTGTCTTCAAATTCATACCGTGATCGTAGCATGCATGGACACGACTCATATGACTGGGATTTCCATGAAAAAGATTGTGGGCAGAAAATGGGTGATCACTGTACATTTCTCTTCTGTTTCCTATTTATATTTCTATTTTACTTCCTTCATTTAGCATTATGGACAGGGGAAAACCTAATCTAAGCTCTGCAAAAAAATATTTTCCCTTCAAATTCATACCGTGATCGTAGCATGTATGGACACGACTCATATGACTGGGAATTCCATGAAAAAGATTGTGGGCAGAAAATGGGTGATCACTGTACATTTCTCTTCTGTTTACTATTTATATTTCTATTTTACCTCCTCAATTTAGCATTATGGACAGGGAAAGACCAAATCTAAAATCTGCACAAAAATATTTTGCCTTTAAATTCATACCGTGATCGTAGCATGCATGGACTCGACTCATATGACTGGGATTTCCATGAAAAAGATTGTGGGCCGAAAATGGGTGATCACTGTACATTTCTCTTCTGTTTCCTTTTTATATTTCTATTATACCTCTTCAATTTAGCATTATGGCCAGGGAAAGACCTAATCTAAGCTCTGCACAAAAATATTTTGCCTTCAAATACATACCGTGATCGTAGCATGCATGGACTCGACTCATATGACTGGGATTTCTATGAAAGAGATTGTGGGCAGAAAATTGGGTGATCACTGTACATTTCTCTTCTGTTTCCTATTAAATTTGTATTTTACCTCCTCAATTTAGCATTATGGACAGGGAAAGACCTAATCTAAGCTCTGCACAAAAATATTTTGACTTCAAATTCATACCGTGATCGTAGCATGCATGGACTCGACTCATATGACTGGGATTTCCGTGAAAAAGATTGTGGGCCGAAAATAGGTGATCACTGTACATTTCTCTTCTGTACCCTATTTATATTTCTATTTTACCTCCTCAATTTAGCATTATGGACAGGGAAAGACATCATTGAAGATCTGCACAAAAATATTTTGCCTTCAAATTCATACCGTGATCGTAGCATGCCTGGACTTGACTCATATGACTGGGATTTCCATGAAAAAGATTGTGGGCCGAAAATGGATGATCACTGTACATTTGTCTTCTGTTTTGTATTTATATTTCTATTTTACCTCCGCAATTTAGCATTATGGACAGGGAAAGACCTAATCGAAGATCTGCACAAAAATATTTTGCCTTCAAATTCATACCGTGATCGTAGCATACACGGACTCGACTCATATGACTGGGATTTCCATGAAAATGTTGTGGGCAGAAAATGGGTGATCACTGTACATTTCTCTTCTGTTTCCTATTTATATTTCTATTTTACCTCCTCAATTTAGCATTATGGACAGGGAAAGACCTAATCTAAGATCTGCACAAAAATATTTTGCTTTCAAATTCATACCGTGATCGTAGCATGCATGAACTCGACTCATATGACTGGGATTTCCATGAAAAAGATTGTGGGCACAAAATGGGTGATCACTGTACATTTCTCTTCTGTTTCCTATTTATATTCATATTTTACTTCCTCAATTTAGCATTATGGACAGGGAAAGACCTAATCTAAGATATGCACAAAAATATTTTCCCTTCAAATTCATACCGTGATCGTAGCATGCATGGACTCGACTCATATGACTGGGATTTCCATGATAAAGATTGTGGGCAGAAAATGGGTGATCACTGTACATTTCTCTTCTGTTTCCTATTAAATTTGTATTTTACCTCCTCAATTTAGCATTATGGACAGGGAAAGACCTAATCTAAGCTCTGCACAAAAATATTTTGCCTTAAAATTCATACCGTGATCGTAGCATGCATGGAATCGACTCATATCACTGGGATTTCCATGAAAAAGATTGTGGGCAGAAGATGGGTGATCACTGTACATTTCTCTACTGTTTCCTATTTATATTTCTATTTTACCTACTCAATTTAGCATTATGGACAGGGAAAGACCTAATCTAAAATCTGCACAAAAATATTTTGCCTTCAAATTCATACCGTGTTCGTAGCATGCATGGACTCGACTCATATGAATGGGATTTCCATGAAAAAGATTGTGGGCCGAAAATGGGTGATCACTGTACATTTCTCCTCTGTTTCCTATTCATATTTGTATTTTACCTCCTCAATTTAGCATTATGGACAGGTAAAGACCTAATCTAAGATCTGCACGAAAATATTTTGCCTTCAAATTCATACCGTGATCGTAGCATGCATGGACTCGACTCATATGACTGGGATTTCTATGAAAAAGATTGTGGGCAGAAAATTGGGTGATCACTGTACATTTCTCTTCAGTTTCCTATTAAATTTGTATTTTACCTCCTCAATTTAGCATTATGGACAGGGAAAGACCGAATCTAAGATCTGCACAAAAATATTTTGCCTTCAAATTCATACCGTGATCGTAGCATGCATTGAATCGACTCATATCACTGGGATTTCCATGAAAAAGATTGTGGGCCGAAAATAGCTGATCACTGTACATTTCTCTTCTGTTTCCTATTAAATTTGTATTTTACCTCCTCAATTTAGCATTATGGACAGGGAAAGACCTAATCTAAGATCTGCACAAAAATATTTTGCCTTCAAATTCCTACCGTGATCGTAGCATGCATGGAATCGACTCATATGACTGGGATTTCCATGAAAAAGATTGTGGGCGGAAAATGGGTGATCACTGTACATTTCTCTTCTGTTTCCTATTTATATTTCTATTTTACCTCCTCAATTTAGCATTATGGACAGGGAAAGACCTAATCTAAGATCTGCACAACAATATTTTGTCTTCAAATTCATACCGTGAACGTAGCATGCATGGACTCGACTCATATGACTGGGATTTCCATGTAAAAGATTGTGGGCACAAAATGGGTGATCACTGTACATTTCTCTTCTGTTTCCTAGTTATATTTATATTTTACCTCCTCAATTTAGCATTATGGCCAGGGAAAGACCTAATCTAAGCTCTGCACAAAAGTATTTTGCCTTCAAATTCATACCGTGATCGTAGCATGCATGGACTCGACTCATATGACTGGGATTTCCATGAAAAAGATTGTGGGCCGAAAATAGGTGATCACTGTACATTTCTCTTCTGTTTCCTATTTATATTTATATTTTACCTCCTCAATTTAGCATTATGGCCAGGAAAAGACCTAATCTAAGATCTGCAAAAAAATATTTAGTCTTCAAATTCATACCGTGATCGTAGCATGCATGGAATCGACTCATATCACTGGGATTTCCATGAAAAGGATTGTGGGCCGAAAATGGGGGATCACTGTACATTTCTCTTCTGTTTCCTATTTATATTTCTATTTTAGTCCTCAATTTAGCATTATGGACAGGGAAAGACCTAATCGAAGATCTGCACAAAAATATTTTGCCTTCAAATTCATACCGTGATCGTAGCATGCATGGACTCGACACATATGACTGGGATTTCCATGAAAAATATTGTCGGACGAAAATTGGTGATCACTGTACATTTCTCTTCTGTTTCCTATTTATATTTATATTTTACCTCCGCAATTTAGCATTATGGACAGGGAAAGACCTAATCTAAGATCTGCACAAAAATATTTTGCCTTCAAATTCATACCGTGATCGTAGCATGCACGGACTCGACTCACATGACTGGGATTTCCATGAAAAAGATTGTGGGCGGAAAATGGGTGATCACTGTACATTTCTCTTCTGTTTCCTATTTATATTTATATTTTACTTCCTCAATTTAGCATTATGGACAGGGAAAGACCGAATCTAAGATCTGCACAAAAATATTTTGCCTTCAAATTCATACCGTGATCTTAGCATGCATTGAATCGACTCATATCACTGGGATTTCCATGAAAAAGATTGTGGGCCGAAAATAGCTGATCACTGTACATTTCTCTTTTGTTTCCTATTTATATTTCTATTTTACCTCCTCAATTTAGCATTATGGACAGGGAAAGACCTAATCTAAGATCTGCACAACAATATTTTGTCTTCAAATTCATACCGTGAACGTAGCATGCATGGACTCGACTCATATGACTGGGATTTCCATGTAAAAGATTGTGGGCACAAAATGGGTGATCACTGTACATTTCTCTTCTGTTTCCTAGTTATATTTATATTTTCCCGCCTCAATTTAGCATTATGGCCAGGAAAAGACCTAATCTAAGATCTGCAAAAAAATATTTAGTCTTCAAATTCATACCGTGATCGTAGCATGCATGGAATCGACTCATATGACTGGGATTTCCATGAAAAAGATTGTGGGCTGAAAATTGGTGATCTCTGTACATTTCTCTTCTCTTTCCTATTTATATTTCTATTTTACCTCCTTAATTTAGCATTATGGCCAGGGAAAGACCTAATCTAAGCTCTGCACAAAAATATTTAGCCTTCAAATTCATACCGTGATCGTAGCATGCATGGACTCGACTCATATGACTGGGATTTCCATGAAAAAGATTGTGGGCAGAAAATGGGTGATCACTGTATATTTCTTTTCTGTTTCCTATTTATATTTATATTTTACCTCCTCAATTTAGCATTATGGACAGGGAAAGACGTAATCTAAGCTATGCACAAAAATATTGTGCCTTCAAATTCATACCGTGATCGTAGCATGCATGAACTCGACTCATATGACTGGGATTTCCATGAAAAAGATTGTGGGCACAAAATGGGTGATCACTGTACATTTCTTTTCTGTTTCCTATTTATATTTATATTTTACCTCCTCAATTTAGCATTATGGACAGGGAAAGACCTAATCTAAGATCTGCACAAAAATATTTTGCCTTCAAATTCATGCCGTGATCGTAGCATGCATGGACTCGACTCATATGACTGGGATTTCCATGAAAAAGATTGTTGGCCGAAAATGGGTGATCACTGTACATTTCTCTTCTGTTTCCTATTTATATTTATATTTTACCTCCTCAATTTAGCATTATGGACAGGGAAAGACCTAATCTAAGCTCTGCACAAAAATATTTTGCCTTCAAATTCATACCGTGATCGTAGCATGCATGGACTCGACTCATATGACTGGGATTTCCGTAAGAAAGATTGTCGGCCGAAAATGGGTGATCACTGTACATTTCTCTTCTGTTTCCTATTTATATTTATATTTTACCTCCTCAATTTAGCATTATGGACAGGGAAAGACCTAATCTAAGATCTGCACAAAAATATTTTGCCTTCAAATTCATACCGTGGTCGTAGCATGCATGGACTCGACTCATATGACTGGGATTTCCATGAAAAAGATTGTGGGCCGAAAATGGGTGATCACTGTACATTTCTCTTCTGTTTCCTATTTATATTTATATTTTACCTACTCAATTTATCATTATGGACAGCGAAAAACCTAATCTAAGCTCTGCACAAAATATTTTGCCTTCAAATTCATACCGTGATCGTAGCATGCATGGACTCGTCTCATATGACTGGGATTTCCATGAAAAAGATTGTGGGCACAAAATGGGTAATCACTGTACATTTCTTTTCTGTTTCCTATTTATATTTCTACTTTATTTCTTCAATTTAGCATTATGGACAGCGAAAGAGCTAATCTAAGATCTGCACAAAAATATTTTGACTTCAAATTCATACCGTGATCGTAGCATGCATGGAATCGACTCATATGAACGGTATTTCCATGAAAAAGATTGTGGGCACAAAATGGGAGATCACTGTACATTTATCTTCTGTTTCCTATTACTATTTCTATATTACTTCCTTAATTTAGCATTATGGACAGGGAAAGACCTAATCTAAGATCTTCAAAAATATATTTTGCCTTCAAATTCATACCGTGATCGTAGCATGCATGGACTCGACTCATATGACTGGGATTTCCATGAAAAAGAATGTGGGCCGAAAATCGGTGATCACTGTTCATTTCTCTTCTGTTTCTTATTTATATTTAAATTTTACCTCCTCAATTTAGCATTATGGACAGGGAAAGACCTAATCTAAGATCTGCACCAAAATATTTTGCGTTCAAATTCATACCGTGATCGTAGCATGCATGGACTCGACTCATATGAATCGGATTTCCATGAAAAAGGTTGTGGGCCGAAAATGGGTGATCACTGTACATTTCTCTTCTGTTTCCTATTTATATTTATATTTTACCTCCTCTATTTAGCATTATGGATAGGGAAAGACCTAATCTAAGCTCTGCACAAAAATATTTTGCCTTCAAATTCATACCGTGATCGTAGCATGCATTGACTCGACTCATATGACTGGGATTTCCATGAAAAATGTTGTGGGCCGAAAATGGGTGATCACTGTACATTTCTCTTCTGTTTCCTATTTATATTTATATTTTACCTCCTCAATTTAGCATTATGGCCAGGGAAAGACCGAATCGAAGATCTGCATATAAAAATTTTGCCATCAAATTCACACCATAATCGTAGCATACATGGACTCGACTCATATGACTGGGATTTCCATGAAAAAGATTGTGGGCAGAAAATGGGTGATCACTGTACATTTCTCTTCATTTTCTTATTTCTATTTCTATTTTACTTCCTCAATTTAGCATTATGGACAGGGAAAGACGTAATCTAAGATCTGCACAAAAATATTTTGCCTTCAAATTCATACCGTGATCGTAGCATGCACGGACTCGACTCATATGACTGGGATTTCCATGAAAAAGATTGTGGGCGGAAAATGGGTGATCACTGTACATTTCTCTTCTGTTTCCTATTTATATTTATATTTTACTTCCTCAATTTAGCATTATGGACAGGGAAAGACCGAATCTAAGATCTGCACAAAAATATTTTGCCTTCAAATTCATACCGTGATCTTAGCATGCATTGAATCGACTCATATCACTGGGATTTCCATGAAAAAGATTGTGGGCCGAAAATAGCTGATCACTGTACATTTCTCTTCTGTTTCCTATTTATATTTCTATTTTACCTCCTCAATTTAGCATTATGGACAGGGAAAGACCTAATCTAAGATCTGCACAACAATATTTTGTCTTCAAATTCATACCGTGAACGTAGCATGCATGGACTCGACTCATATGACTGGGATTTCCATGTAAAAGATTGTGGGCACAAAATGGGTGATCACTGTACATTTCTCTTCTGTTTCCTAGTTATATTTATATTTTACCTCCTCAATTTAGCATTATGGCCAGGAAAAGACCTAATCTAAGATCTGCAAAAAAATATTTAGTCTTCAAATTCATACCGTGATCGTAGCATGCATGGAATCGACTCATATGACTGGGATTTCCATGAAAAAGATTGTGGGCTGAAAATTGGTGATCACTGTACATTTCTCTTCTCTTTCCTATTTATATTTCTATTTTACCTCCTCAATTTAGCATTATGGCCAGGAAAAGACCTAATCTAAGATCTGCAAAAAAATATTTAGCCTTCAAATTCATACCGTGATCGTAGCATGCATGAACTTGACTCATATGACTGGGATTTCCATGAAAAAGATTGTGGGCCGAAAATGGGTGATCACTGTACATTTCTCTTCTGTTTCGTATTTCTATTTCTATTTTACCTCCTCAATTTAGCATTATGGACAGGGAAAGACCTAATCGAAGACCTGCACAAAAATATTTTGCCTTCAAATTCATACCGTGATCGTAGCATGCATGGACTCGACACATATGACTGGGATTTCTATGAAAAAGATTGTCGGACGAAAATTGGTGATCACTGTACATTTCTCTTCTGTTTCCTATTTATATTTTACCTCCGCAATTTAGCATTATGGACAGGGAAAGACCTAATCTAAGATCTGCACAAAAATATTTTGCCTTCAAATTCATACCGTGATCGTAGCATGCACGGACTCGACTCATATGACTGGGATTTCCATGAAAAAGATTGTGGGCAGAAAATGGGTGATCACTGTACATTTCTCTTCTGTTTCCTATTTATATTTATTTTTTACTTCCTGAATTTAGCATTATGGACAGGGAAAGACCGAATCTAAGATCTGCACAAAAATATTTTGCCTTCAAATTCATACCGTGATCGTAGCATGCATGAACTCGACTCATATGACTGGGATTTCCATGAAAAAGATTGTGGGCACAAAATGGGTGATCACTGTACATTTGTCTTCTGTTTCCTATTAAATTTGTATTTTACCTCCTCAATTTTCCATTATGGACAGGGAGAGACCTAATCTAAGATCTGCACAAAAATATTTTGTCTTCAAAGTCATACCGTGATCGTAGCATGCATGGACTCGACTCATATGACTGGGATTTCCATGAAAAAGATTGTGGGCAGAAAATGGGTGATCACTGTACATTTCTCTTCTGTTTCCTATTTATATTTCTATTTTACCTCCTCAATTTAGCATTATGGACAGGGAAAGACCGAATCTAAGATCTGCACAAAAATATTTTGCCTTCAAATTCATACCGTGATCGTAGCATGCATGGACTCGACTCATATGACTGGGATTTCCATGAAAAAGATTGTGGGCACAAAATGGGTGATCACTGTACATTTCCCTTCTGTTTCCTATTTATATTTCTATTTTACCTCCTCAATTTAGCATTATGGCCAGGGAAAGACCTAATCTAAGCTCTGCACAAAAATATTTTGCCTTCAAATTCATACCGTGATCGTAGCATGCATGGACTCGACTCATATGACTGGGATTTCCATGAAAAAGATTGTGGGCACAAAATGGGTGATCACTGTACATTTCCCTTCTGTTTCCTATTTATATTTATATTTTACCTCCTCAATTTAGCATTATGGACAGGGAAAGACCTAATCTAAGATCTGCACAAAAATATTTTGCCTTCAAATTCATGCCGTGATCGTAGCATGCATGGACTCGACTCATATGACTGGGATTTCCATGAAAAAGATTGTTGGCCGAAAATGGGTGATCACTGTACATTTCTCTTCTGTTTCCTATTTATATTTATATTTTACCTCCTCAATTTAGCATTATGGACAGGGAAAGACCTAATCTAAGATCTGCACAAAAATATTTTGCCTTCCAATTCATGCCGTGATCGTAGCATGCATGGACTCGACTCATATGACGGGGATTTCCATGAAAAAGATTGTTGGCCGAAAATCGGTGATCACTGTACATTTCTCTTCTGTTTCCTATTTATATTTATATTTTACCTCCTCAATTTAGCATTATGGACAGGGAAAGACCTAATCTAAGCTCTGCACAAAAATATTTTGCCTTCAAATTCATACCGTGATCGTAGCATGCATGGACTCGACTCATATGACTGGGATTTCCGTAAAAAAGATTGTCGGCCGAAAATGGGTGATCACTGTACATTTCTCTTCTGTTTCCTATTTATATTTATTTTTTACTTCCTGAATTCAGCATTATGGACAGGGAAAGACCGAATCTAAGATCTGCACAAAAATATTTTGCCTTCAAATTCATACCGTGATCGTAGCATGCATGAACTCGACTCATATGACTGGGATTTCCATGAAAAAGATTGTGGGCACAAAATGGGTGATCACTGTACATTTCTCTTCTGTTTCCTATTAAATTTGTATTTTACCTCCTCAATTTACCATTATGGACAGGGAAAGACCTAATCTAAGATCTGCACAAAAATATTTTGTCTTCAAAGTCATACCGTGATCGTAGCATGCATGGACTCGACTCATATGACTGGGATTTCCATGAAAAAGATTGTGGGCAGAAAATGGGTGATCACTGTACATTTCTCTTCTGTTTCCTATTTATATTTCTATTTTACCTCCTCAATTTAGCATTATGGACAGGGAAAGACCGAATCTAAGATCTGCACAAAAATATTTTGCCTTCAAATTCATACCGTGATCGTAGCATGCATGGACTCGACTCATATGACTGGGATTTCCATGAAAAAGATTGTGGGCACAAAATGGGTGATCACTGTACATTTCCCTTCTGTTTCCTATTTATATTTATATTTTACCTCCTCAATTTAGCATTATGGACAGGGAAAGACCTAATCTAAGATCTGCACAAAAATATTTTGCCTTCAAATTCATGCCGTGATCGTAGCATGCATAGACTCGACTCATATGACTGGGATTTCCATGAAAAAGATTGTTGGCCGAAAATGGGTAATCACTGTACATTTCTCTTCTGTTTCCTATTTATATTTATATTTTACCTCCTCAATTTAGCATTATGGACAGGGAAAGACCTAATCTAAGATCTGCACCAAATTATTTTGCCTTCCAATTCATGCCGTGATCGTAGCATGCATGGACTCGACTCATATGACGGGGATTTCCATGAAAAAGATTGTTGGCCGAAAATCGGTGATCACTGTACATTTCTCTTCTGTTTCCTATTTATATTTATATTTTACCTCCTCAATTTAGCATTATGGACAGGGAAAGACCTAATCTAAGCTCTGCACAAAAATATTTTGCCTTCAAATTCATACCGTGATCGTAGCATGCATGGACTCGACTCATATGACTGGGATTTCCGTAAAAAAGATTGTCGGCCGAAAATGGGTGATCACTGTACATTTCTCTTCTGTTTCCTATTTATATTTATTTTTTACTTCCTGAATTTAGCATTATGGACAGGGAAAGACCGAATCTAAGATCTGCACAAAAATATTTTGCCTTCAAATTCATACCGTGATCGTAGCATGCATGAACTCGACTCATATGACTGGGATTTCCATGAAAAAGATTGTGGGCACAAAATGGGTGATCACTGTACATTTCTCTTCTGTTTACTATTAAATTTGTATTTTACCTCCTCAATTTACCATTATGGACAGGGAAAGACCTAATCTAAGATCTGCACAAAAATATTTTGTCTTCAAAGTCATACCGTGATCGTAGCATGCATGGACTCGACTCATATGACTGGGATTTCCATGAAAAAGATTGTGGGCAGAAAATGGGTGATCACTGTACATTTCTCTTCTGTTTCCTATTTATATTTCTATTTTACCTCCTCAATTTAGCATTATGGACAGGGAAAGACCGAATCTAAGATCTGCACAAAAATATTTTGCCTTCAAATTCATACCGTGATCGTAGCATGCATGGACTCGACTCATATGACTGGGATTTCCATGAAAAAGATTGTGGGCACAAAATGGGTGATCACTGTACATTTCCCTTCTGTTTCCTATTTATATTTCTATTTTACCTCCTCAATTTAGCATTATGGCCAGGGAAAGACCTAATCAAAGCTCTGCACAAAAATATTTTGCCTTCAAATTCATACCGTGATCGTAGCATGCATGGACTCGACTCATATGACTGGGATTTCCATGAAAAAGATTGTGGGCACAAAATGGGTGATCACTGTACATTTCCCTTCTGTTTCCTATTTATATTTTTATTTTACCTCCTCAATTGAGCATTATGGCCAGGGAAAGACCTAATCTAAGATCTGCCCAAAATATTTTGTCTTCAAAGTCATACCGTGATCGTAGCATGCATGGACTCGACTCATATGACTGGGATTTCCATGAAAAAGATTGTGGGCAGAAAATGGGTGATCACTGTATATTTCTTTTCTGTTTCCTATTTATATTTATATTTTACCTCCTCAATTTAGCATTATGGACAGGGAAAGACGTAATCTAAGCTATGCACAAAAATATTGTGCCTTCAAATTCATACCGTGATCGTAGCATGCATGAACTCGACTCATATGACTGGGATTTCCATGAAAAAGATTGTGGGCACAAAATGGGTGATCACTGTACATTTCTTTTCTGTTTCCTATTTATATTTATATTTTACCTCCTCAATTTAGCATTATGGACAGGGAAAGACCTAATCTAAGATCTGCACAAAAATATTTTGCCTTCAAATTCATGCCGTGATCGTAGCATGCATGGACTCGACTCATATGACTGGGATTTCCATGAAAAAGATTGTTGGCCGAAAATGGGTGATCACTGTACATTTCTCTTCTGTTTCCTATTTATATTTATATTTTACCTCCTCAATTTAGCATTATGGACAGGGAAAGACCTAATCTAAGATCTGCACAAAAATATTTTGCCTTCCAATTCATGCCGTGATCGTAGCATGCATGGACTCGACTCATATGACGGGGATTTCCATGAAAAAGATTGTTGGCCGAAAATGGGTGATCACTGTACATTTCTCTTCTGTTTCCTATTTATATTTTTATTTTACCTCCTCAATTTAGCATTATGGACAGGGAAAGACCTAATCTAAGCTCTGCACAAAAATATTTTGCCTTCAAATTCATACCGTGATCGTAGCATGCATGGACTCGACTCATATGACTGGGATTTCCGTAAGAAAGATTGTCGGCCGAAAATGGGTGATCACTGTACATTTCTCTTCTGTTTCCTATTTATATTTATATTTTACCTCCTCCATTTAGCATTATGGACAGGGAAAGACCTAATCTAAGATCTGCACAAAAATATTTTGCCTTCAAATTCATGCCGTGATCGTAGCATGCATGGACTCGACTCATATGTCTGGGATTTCCATGAAAAAGATTGTTGGCCGAAAATGGGTGATCACTGTACATTTCTCTTCTGTTTCCTATTTATATTTATATTTTACCTCCTCAATTTAGCATTATGGACAGGGAAAGACCTAATCTAAGATCTGCACAAAAATATTTTGCCTTCCAATTCATGCCGTGATCGTAGCATGCATGGACTCGACGCATATGACTGGGATTTCCATGAAAAAGATTGTGAGCAGAAAATTGGGTGATCACTGTACATTTCTCTTCTGTTTCCTATTTATATTTATATTTTACTTCCTCAATTTAGCATTATGGACAGGGAAAGATCTAATCTAAAATTTGCACAAAAATATCTTGCCTTCAAATTTATACTGTGATCGTAGCATGCATGGATTCGACTCATATGACTGGGATTTCCATGAAAAAGATTGTGGGCCGTAAATGGGTGATCACTGTCATTTCTCTTCTGTTTCCTATTTATATTTTACCTCCTCAATTTAGCATTATGGACAGGGAAAGACCTAATCTAAGATCTGCACAAAAATATTTTGCCTTCAAATTCATACCGTGATCGTAGCATGCATGGACTCGACTCATATGACTGGGATTTCCATGAAAAATATTGTGAGTCGAAAATGGGTGATCACTGTACATTTCTCTTCTGTTTCCTATTTATATTTATATTTTACCTCCTCTATTTAGCATTATGGAAAGGGAAAGACCTTATCTAAGCTCTGCACAAAAATATTTTGCCTTCAAATTCATACCGTGATCGTAGCATGCATTGACTCGACTCATATGACTGGGATTTCCATGAAAAATGTTTTGGGCCGAAAATGGGTGATCACTGTACATTTCTCTTCTGTTTCCTATTTATATTTATATTTTACCTCCTCAATTTAGCATTATGGACAGGGAAAGACCTAATCTAAGATCTGCACAAAAATATTTTGCCTTCAAATTCATACCGTGGTCGTAGCATGCATGGACTCGACTCATATGACTGGGATTTCCATGAAAAAGATTGTGGGCCGAAAATGGGTGATCACTGTACATTTCTCTTCTGTTTCCTATTTATATTTATATTTTACCTACTCAATTTATCATTATGGACAGCGAAAAACCTAATCTAAGCTCTGCACAAAATATTTTGCCTTCAAATTCATACCGTGATCGTAGCATGCATGGACTCGTCTCATATGACTGGGATTTCCATGAAAAAGATTGTGGGCACAAAATGGGTAATCACTGTACATTTCTTTTCTGTTTCCTATTTATATTTCTACTTTATTTCTTCAATTTAGCATTATGGACAGCGAAAGAGCTAATCTAAGATCTGCACAAAAATATTTTGACTTCAAATTCATACCGTGATCGTAGCATGCATGGAATCGACTCATATGAACGGTATTTCCATGAAAAAGATTGTGGGCACAAAATGGGTGATCACTGTACATTTATCTTCTGTTTCCTATTACTATTTCTATATTACTTCCTTAATTTAGCATTATGGACAGGGAAAGACCTAATCTAAGATCTGCAAAAATATATTTTGCCTTCAAATTCATACCGTGATCGTAGCATGCATGGACTCGACTCATATGACTGGGATTTCCATGAAAAAGAATGTGGGCCGAAAATCGGTGATCACTGTTCATTTCTCTTCTGTTTCTTATTTATATTTAAATTTTACCTCCTCAATTTAGCATTATGGACAGGGAAAGACCTAATCTAAGATCTGCACCAAAATATTTTGCGTTCAAATTCATACCGTGATCGTAGCATGCATGGACTCGACTCATATGACTCGGATTTCCATGAAAAAGGTTGTGGGCCGAAAATGGGTGATCACTGTACATTTCTCTTCTGTTTCCTATTTATATTTATATTTTACCTCCTCTATTTAGCATTATGGATAGGGAAAGACCTAATCTAAGCTCTGCACAAAAATATTTTGCCTTCAAATTCATACCGTGATCGTAGCATGCATTGACTCGACTCATATGACTGGGATTTCCATGAAAAATGTTGTGGGCCGAAAATGGGTGATCACTGTACATTTCTCTTCTGTTTCCTATTTATATTTATATTTTACCTCCTCAATTTAGCATTATGGCCAGGGAAAGACCGAATCGAAGATCTGCATATAAAAATTTTGCCATCAAATTCACACCATAATCGTAGCATACATGGACTCGACTCATATGACTGGGATTTCCATGAAAAAGATTGTGGGCAGAAAATGGGTGATCACTGTACATTTCTCTTCATTTTCTTATTTCTATTTCTATTTTACTTCCTCAATTTAGCATTATGGACAGGGAAAGACGTAATCTAAGATCTGCAAAAAAATATTTTGTCTTCAAATTCATACCGTGATCGTAGCATGCATGTGACTCGACTCATATGACTGGGATTTCCATGAAAAAGATTGTGGGCCGAAAATGGGTGATCACTGTACATTTCTCTTCTGTTTCCTATTTATATTTATATTTTACTTCCTTCATTTAGCATTATGGACAGAGAAAGACATAATCTAAGATCTGCAAAAAAATATTGTGCCTTCAAATTCATACCGTGATCGTAGCATGCATGGACTCGACTCATATGACTGGGATTTCCATGAAAAAGATTGTGGGCTGAAAATGGGTGATCACTGTACATTTGTCTTCTGTTTCCTATTTTTATTTCTATTTTACTTCCTTAATTTAGCATTATGGACAGTGAAAGATCTAATCTAAGATCTGCAAAAAAATATTTTGCCTTCAAATTCATACCGTGATCGTAGCATGTATGGACTCGACTCATATGACTGTGATTTCCATGAAAAATATTGTGGGCTGCAAATGGCTGATCACTGTACAATTCTCTTTGGTTTCCTATTTATATTTATATTTTACTTCCTTCATTTAGCATTACGGAGAGGGAAAGACCTAAACTAAGCTCTGCAAAAAAATATTTTGCCTTCAAATTCATACCGTGATCGTAGCATGCATGGACTCGACTCTTATGACTGGGATTTCCATGAAAAAGATTGTGCGCCGAAAATGGCTGATCACTGTACATTTCTCTTCTGTTTCCTATTTATATTTATATTTTACTTCCTTCATTTAGCATTACGGAGAGGGAAAGACCTAAACTAAGCTCTGCAAAAAAATATTTTGCCTTCAAATTCATAACGTGATCGTAGCATGCATGGACTCGACTCATATGACTGGGATTTCCATGAAAAAGATAGTCGGCAGAAAATGGGTGATCCCTGTACATTACACTTCTGTTTCCTCTTCATATTTATATTTTACTTCCTCAATGTAGCATTATGAACTGGGAAAGACCTAACCTAAAATCTGCAAAAAAATATTTTGACTTCAAATTCATAACGTGATCGTAGCATGCATGTACTCGACTCATATGACTGGGATTTCCATGAAAAAGATTGTAGGCAGAAAATGGGTGATCACTGTACATTTCCCTTCTGTTTCCTATTTATATTTCTATTTTACTTCCTTCATTTAGCATTATGGACAGGGAAAGACCTAATCTAAGTTCAGCAAAAAATAATTTGCCTTCAAATTCATACCGTGATCGTAGCATGCATGGACTCGACTCATATGACTGGGATTTCCATGAAAAAGATTGTGGGCAGAAAATGGCTGATCACTTTACATTTTTTTTCTGTTTCTTATTTATATTTCTATTTTACTTCCTCAATTTAGCATTATGGACATGGAAAGACCTAATCTAAGATCTGCAAAAAAATATTTTGCCTTCAAATTCATACCGTGATCGTAGCATGCATGGACTCGACTCATATGACTGGGATTTCCATGAAAAAGATTGCGGGCAGAAAATGGGTGATCACTGTACATTTCTCTTCATTTTCTTATTTATATTTCTATTTTACTTCCTCAATTTAACATTATGGACAGGGAAAGACCTAATCTAAGATCTGCAATAAAATATTTTGCCTTCAAATTCATACCATGATCGTAGCATGCATGGACTCGACTCATATGACTGGGATTTCCATGAAAAAGTTTGTGGGCAGAAAATGCGTGATCACTGTACATTTTTCTTTTTTTCTTATTTATATTTCTATTTTACTTCCTCAATTAAGCATTATGGACAGGGAAAGACCTAATCTAAGATCTGCAAAAAATATTTTGCCTTCAAATTCATGCCGTGATCGTAGCATGCATGGACTCGACTCATATGACTGGGATTTCCATGAAAAAGATTGTGGGCTGAAAATGGGTGATCACTGTACATTTCTCTTCTGTTTCCTATTTATATTTCTATTTTACTTCCTTCATTTAGCATTATGGACAGGGAAAGACCTAATCTAAGTGCTGCAAAAAAATATTTTGCCTTCAAATTCATACCGTGATCGTAGCATGCATGGACGCGACTCATATGACTGGGATTTCCATGAAAAAGATTGTGGGCAGAAAATGGGTGATCACTAGATGTCTCTTCATTTTCTTATTTCTATATCTATTTTACTTCCTCAATTTAGCATTATGGACATGGAAAGACCTAATCTAAGATCTGCAAAAAAATATTTTGCCTTCAAATTCATACCGCGATCGTAGCATGCATGGACTCGACTCATATGACTGGGATTTCCATGAAAAAGATTGCGGGCAGAAAATGGGTGATCACTGTACATTTCTCTTCATTTTCTTATTTATATTTCTATTTTACTTCCTCAATTTAGCATTATGGACAGGGAAAGACCTAATCTAAGATCTGCAAAAAAATATTTTGCCTTCAAATTCAATCCGTGATCGTACCATGAATGGACTCGACTCATATGACTGGGATTTCCATGAAAAAGATTGTAGGCAGAAAATGGGTGATCACTGTACATTTCTCTTCTGTTTCCTATTTATATTTCTATTTTACCTCCTCAATTTAGCATTATGGACAGGGAAAGACCTAATCTAAGCTCTGCACAAAAATATTTTGCCTTCAAATTCATACCGTGATCGTAGCATGCATGGACTTGAATCATATGACTGGGATTTCCATGAAATAGATTGTGGGCCGAAAATGGGTGATCACTGTACATTTCTCTTCTGTTTCCTATTTATATTTCTATTTTACCTCCTCAATTTAGCATAATGGACAGGGAAAGACCTAATCTAAAATCTGCACAAAAATATTTGGCTTTCAAATTAATACCGTGATCGTAGCATGCATGGACTCGACTCATATGACTGGGATTTCCATGAAAAAGTTTGTGGGTCGAAAATGAGTGATCACTGTACATTCCTCTTCTGTTTTCTTGTTATATTTCCATTTTACCTCCTCAATTTAGCATTATGGACAGGGAAAGACCTAATCTAAAATCTGCACAAAATATTTTGCCTTCAAATTCATACCGATATCGTAGCATGCATGGACTCGACTCATATGACTGGGATTTCCATGAAAAAGTTTCTGGGCCGAAAATGGGTGATCACTGTACATTTCTCTTCTGTTTCCTATTTATATTTCTCTTTTGGTCCTCAATTTAGCATTATGGACAGGGAACGACCTAATCTAAGCTCTGCACAAAAATATTTTGATTCAAATTCATACCGTGATCGTAGCATGCATGGACTCGTCTCATATGACTGGGATTTCCATTAAAAAGATTGTGGGCCGAAAATGGGTGATCACTGTACATTTCTCTTCTATTTCCTATTTATATTTATATTTTACCTCCTCACTTTAGCATTATGGACAGGGAACGACCTAATCTAAGTTCTGCAGAAAAATATTTTGCCTTCAAATTCATACCGTGATCGTAGCATGCATGGACTAGAATCATATGACTGGGATTTCCATGAAAAAGATTGTGGGCCGAAAATGGGTGATCACTGTACATTTCTCTTCTGTTTCCTATTTATATTTCAATTTTACCTCCTCAATTTAGCATTATGGACAGGGAAAGACCTAATTTAAATCTGCACAAAAATATTTTGCCTTTAAATTCATACCGTGATCGTAGCATGCATGATCTCGACTCATATGACTTGGATTTCCATGAAAAAGATTGTGGGCCGAAAATGGGTGATCACTGTACATTTCTCTTCTGTTTCCTATTTATATTTATATTTTACCTCCTCAATTTAGCATTAAGGCCAGGGAAAGACCTAATCTAAGCTCTGCACAAAAATATTTTTCCTTCAAATTCATACCGTGACCGTAGCATGCATGGACTCGTCTCATATGACTGGGATTTCCATTAAAAAGATTGTGGGCCGAAAATGGGTGATCACTGTACATTTCTCTTCTGTTTCCTATTTATATTTATATTTTACCTCCTCAATTTAGCATTATGGACAGGGAAAGACCTAATCTAAAATCTGCACAAAAATATTTTGCCTTAAATTCATACTGTGATCGTAGCATGCATGGACTCGACTCATATGACTGGGATTTCCATGAAAAAGTTTGTGGGCCGAAAATGAGTGATCACTGTGCATTTCTCTTCTGTTTCCTAGTTATATTTCCATTTTACCTCCTCAATTTAGCATTATGGACAGGGAAAGACCTAATCTAAAATCTGCACAAAAATATTTTGCCTTCAAATTCATACCGAGATCGTAGCATGCATGGACTCGACTCATATGACTGTTATTTCCATGAAAAAGATAGTGGGCCGAAAATGGGTGATCACTGTACATTTCTCTTCAGTTTCCTATTTATATTTCTATTTTACCTCCTCAATTTAGCATTATGGACAGTGAAAGACCTAATCTAAGATCTGCACAAAAATATTTTACCGTCAAATTCATACCGTGATCGTAGCATGCATGGACTCGACTCATATGACTGGGATTTCCATGAAAAAGATTGTCGGCCGACAATGGGTGATCACTGTACATTTCTTTTCTGTTTCCTATTTATATTTCTATTTTAAATCCTCAATTTAGCATTATGGCAGGGAACGACCTAATCTAATTTATGCACAAAAATATTTTGCCTTCAAATTCATACCGTCATCGTAGCATGAATGGACTCGACTCATATGACTGGGATTTCCATGAAAAATATTGTGGGCCCAAAATGGGTGATCACTGTACATTTCTCTTCTGTTTCCTATTTATATTTCTTTTTTACCTCCTCAATTTAGCATTAAGGACAGGGAAAGACCTAATCTAAGGTCTGCACAAAATATTTAGCCTTCAAATTCATACCGTGATCGTAGCAAGCATGGATTCGACTCATATGACTGGGATTTCCATGAAAAATGTTGTGGGCAGAAAATGGGTGATCACTGTACATTTCTCTTCTGTTTCATATTTATATTTATATTTTACCTCCTCAATTTAGCATTATGGACAGGGAAAGACCTAATCTAAGATCTGCACAAAAATATTTAGCCTTCAAATTCATACCGTGATCGTAGCATGCATGGACTCGACTCATATGAATGGGATTTCCATGAAAAAGATTGTAGGCCGAAAATGGGTGATCACTGTACATTTCTTTTCTGTTTCCTATTTATATTTATATTTTAACTCCTCAATTTAGCATTATGGCAGGGAAAGACCTAATCTAAGTTATGCACAAAAATATTTTGCCTTCAAATTCATACCGTCATCGTAGCATGAATGGACTCGACTCATATGACTGGGATTTCCATGAAAAATATTGTGGGCCCAAAATGGGTGATCACTGTACATTTCTCTTCTGTTTCCTATTTATATTTCTTTTTTACCTCCTCAATTTAGCATTAAGGACAGGGAAAGACCTAATCTAAGGTCTGCACAAAAATATTTAGCCTTCAAATTCATACCGTGATCGTAGCATGCATGGATTCGACTCATATGACTGGGATTTCCATGAAAAATTTTGTGGGCAGAAAATGGGTGATCACTGTACATTTCTCTTCTGTTTCATATTTATATTTATATTTTACCTCCTCAATTTAGCATTATGGACAGGGAAAGACCTAATCTAAGATCTGCACAAAAATATTTAGCCTTCAAATTCATACCGTCATCGTAGCATGCATGGACTCGACTCATATGAATGGGATTTCCATTAAAAAGTTTGTGGGCCGAAAATGGGTGATCACTGTACATTTCTCTTCTGTTTCCTATTTATATTTATATTTTACCTCCTCAATTTAGCATTATGGACAGGGAAAGACCTAATCTAAGATCTGCACAAAAATATTTTGTCTTCAAATTCATACCGTGATCGTAGCATGCATGGACTCGACTCATATTAATGGGATTTCTATGAAAAATATTGTGGGCAGAAAATGGGTGATCACTGTACATTTCTCTTCTGTTTCCTATTTATATTTCTATTTTACCTCCTCAATTTAGCATTATGGACAGGGAAAGACCTAATCTAAGATATGCACAAAAATATTTAGCCTTCAAATTCATACCGTCATCGTAGCATGCAAGGACTCGACTCATATGAATGGGATTTCCATGAAAAAGATTGTGTGTCGAAAATGGGTGATCACTGTACATTACTCTTCTGTTTCCTATTTATATTTCTATTTTACCTCCTCAATTTAGCATTATGGACAGGGAAAGACCTAATCTAAGATCTGCACAAAAATATTTAGCCTTCAAATTCATACCGTCATCGTAGCATGCATGGACTCGACTCATATGAATGGGATTTCCATGAAAAAGATTGTGGGCCGAAAATGGGTGATCACTGTACATTTCTCTTCTGTTTCCTATTTATATTTCTATTTTACCTCCTCAATTTAGCATTATGGACAGGGAAAGACCTAATCTAAGATCTGCACAAAAATATTTTGCCTTCAAATTCATACCGTGATCGTAGCATGCATGGACTCGACTCATATGACTGGGATTTCCATGAAAAATATTGTGGGCAGAAAATGGGTGATCACTGTACATTTCTCTTCTGTTTCCTATTTATATTTATATTTTACCTCCTCAATTTAGCATTATAGACAGGGAAAGACCTAATCTAAGATCTGCACAAAAATATTTAGATTTCAAATACATACCGTGAACGTAGCATGAATGGACACGACTCATATGAATGGGATTTCCATGAAAAAGATTGTGGGCCGAAAATGGGTGATCACTGTACATTTCTTTTCTGTTTCCTATTTATATTTCTATTTTAACTCCTCAATTTAGCATTATGGCAGGGAACGTCCTAATCTAAGTTATGCACAAAAATATTTTGCCTTCAAATTCATACCGTCATCGTAGCATGAATGGACTCGACTCATATGACTGGGATTTCCATGAAAAATATTGTGGGCCCAAAATGGGTGATCACTGTACATTTCTCTTCTGTTTCCTATTTATATTTCTTTTTTACCTCCTCAATTTAGCATTAAGGACAGGGAAAGACCTAATCTAAGGTCTGCACAAAAATATTTAGCCTTCAAATTCATACCGTGATCGTAGCATGCATGGATTCGACTCATATGACTGGGATTTCCATGAAAAATTTTGTGGGCAGAAAATGGGTGATCAGTGTACATTTCTCTTCTGTTTCATATTTATATTTATATTTTACCTCCTCAATTTAGCATTATGGACAGGGAAAGACCTAATCTAAGATCTGCACAAAAATATTTAGCCTTCAAATTCATACCGTGATCGTAGCATGCATGGACTCGACTCATATGAATGGGATTTCCATGAAAAAGATTGTAGGCCGAAAATGGGTGATCACTGTACATTTCTTTTCTGGTTCCTATTTATATTTATATTTTAACTCCTCAATTTAGCATTATGGCAGGGAAAGACCTAATCTAAGTTATGCACAAAAATATTTTGCCTTCAAATTCATACCGTCATCGTAGCATGAATGGACTCGACTCATATGACTGGGATTTCCATGAAAAATATTGTGGGCCCAAAATGGGTGATCACTGTACATTTCTCTTCTGTTTCCTATTTATATTTCTTTTTTACCTCCTCAATTTAGCATTAAGGACAGGGAAAGACCTAATCTAAGGTCTGCACACAAATATTTAGCCTTCAAATTCATACCGTGATCGTAGCATGCATGGATTCGACTCATATGACTGGGATTTCCATGAAAAATTTTGTGGGCAGAAAATGGGTGATCACTGTACATTTCTCTTCTGTTTCATATTTATATTTATATTTTACCTCCTCAATTTAGCATTATGGACAGGGAAAGACCTAATCTAAGATCTGCACAAAAATATTTAGCCTTCAAATTCATACCGTCATCGTAGCATGCATGGACTCGACTCATATGAATGGGATTTCCATTAAAAAGTTTGTGGGCCGAAAATGGGTGATCACTGTACATTTCTCTTCTGTTTCCTATTTATATTTATATTTTACCTCCTCAATTTAGCATTATGGACAGGGAAAGACCTAATCTAAGATCTGCACAAAAATATTTTGTCTTCAAATTCATACCGTGATCGTAGCAAGCATGGATTCGACTCATATGACTGGGATTTCCATGAAAAATTTTGTGGGCAGAAAATGGGTGATCACTGTACATTTCTCTTCTGTTTCATATTTATATTTATATTTTACCTCCTCAATTTAGCATTATGGACAGGGAAAGACCTAATCTAAGATCTGCACAAAAATATTTAGCCTTCAAATTCATACCGTGATCGTAGCATGCATGGACTCGACTCATATGAATGGGATTTCCATGAAAAAGATTGTAGGCCGAAAATGGGTGATCACTGTACATTTCTTTTCTGTTTCCTATTTATATTTGTATTTTAACTCCTCAATTTAGCATTATGGCAGGGAAAGACCTAATCTAAGTTATGCACAAAAATATTTTGCCTTCAAATTCATACCGTCATCGTAGCATGAATGGACTCGACTCATATGACTGGGATTTCCATGAAAAATATTGTGGGCCCAAAATGGGTGATCACTGTACATTTCTCTTCTGTTTCCTATTTATATTTCTTTTTTACCTCCTCAATTTAGCATTAAGGACAGGGAAAGACCTAATCTAAGGTCTGCACAAAAATATTTAGCCTTCAAATTCATACCGTGATCGTAGCATGCATGGATTCGACTCATATGACTGGGATTTCCATGAAAAATTTTGTGGGCAGAAAATGGGTGATCACTGTACATTTCTCTTCTGTTTCATATTTATATTTATATTTTACCTCCTCAATTTAGCATTATGGACAGGGAAAGACCTAATCTAAGATCTGCACAAAAATATTTAGCCTTCAAATTCATACCGTCATCGTAGCATGCATGGACTCGACTCATATGAATGGGATTTCCATTAAAAAGTTTGTGGGCCGAAAATGGGTGATCACTGTACATTTCTCTTCTGTTTCCTATTTATATTTATATTTTACCTCCTCAATTTAGCATTATGGACAGGGAAAGACCTAATCTAAGATCTGCACAAAAATATTTTGTCTTCAAATTCATACCGTGATCGTAGCATGCATGGACTCGACTCATATTAATGGGATTTCTATGAAAAATATTGTGGGCAGAAAATGGGTGATCACTGTACATTTCTCTTCTGTTTCCTATTTATATTTCTATTTTACCTCCTCAATTTAGCATTATGGACAGGGAAAGACCTAATCTAAGATATGCACAAAAATATTTAGCCTTCAAATTCATACCGTCATCGTAGCATGCATGGACTCGACTCATATGAATGGGATTTCCATGAAAAAGATTGTGTGCCGAAAATGGGTGATCACTGTACATTACTCTTCTGTTTCCTATTTATATTTCTATTTTACCTCCTCAATTTAGCATTATGGACAGGGAAAGACCTAATCTAAGATCTGCACAAAAATATTTAGCCTTCAAATTCATACCGTCATCGTAGCATGCATGGACTCGACTCATATGAATGGGATTTCCATGAAAAAGATTGTGGGCCGAAAATGGGTGATCACTGTACATTTCTCTTCTGTTTCCTATTTATATTTCTATTTTACCTCCTCAATTTAGCATTATGGACAGGGAAAGACCTAATCTAAGATCTGCACAAAAATATTTTGCCTTCAAATTCATACCGTGATCGTAGCATGCATGGACTCGACTCATATGACTGGGATTTCCATGAAAAATATTGTGGGCAGAAAATGGGTGATCACTGTACATTTCTCTTCTGTTTCCTATTTATATTTATATTTTACCTCCTCAATTTAGCATTATAGACAGGGAAAGACCTAATCTAAGATCTGCACAAAAATATTTAGATTTCAAATACATACCGTGAACATAGCATGAATGGACACGACTCATATGAATGGGATTTCCATGAAAAAGATTGTGGGCCGAAAATGGGTGATCACTGTACATTTCTTTTCTGTTTCCTATTTATATTTCTATTTTAACTCCTCAATTTAGCATTATGGCAGGGAACGTCCTAATCTAAGTTATGCACAAAAATATTTTGCCTTCAAATTCATACCGTCATCGTAGCATGAATGGACTCGACTCATATGACTGGGATTTCCATGAAAAATATTGTGGGCCCAAAATGGGTGATCACTGTACATTTCTCTTCTGTTTCCTATTTATATTTCTTTTTTACCTCCTCAATTTAGCATTAAGGACAGGGAAAGACCTAATCTAAGGTCTGCACAAAAATATTTAGCCTTCAAATTCATACCGTGATCGTAGCATGCATGGATTCGACTCATATGACTGGGATTTCCATGAAAAATTTTGTGGGCAGAAAATGGGTGATCAGTGTACATTTCTCTTCTGTTTCATATTTATATTTATATTTTACCTCCTCAATTTAGCATTATGGACAGGGAAAGACCTAATCTAAGATCTGCACAAAAATATTTAGCCTTCAAATTCATACCGTGATCGTAGCATGCATGGACTCGACTCATATGAATGGGATTTCCATGAAAAAGATTGTAGGCCGAAAATGGGTGATCACTGTACATTTCTTTTCTGTTTCCTATTTATATTTATATTTTAACTCCTCAATTTAGCATTATGGCAGGGAAAGACCTAATCTAAGTTATGCACAAAAATATTTTGCCTTCAAATTCATACCGTCATCGTAGCATGAATGGACTCGACTCATATGACTGGGATTTCCATGAAAAATATTGTGGGCCCAAAATGGGTGATCACTGTACATTTCTCTTCTGTTTCCTATTTATATTTCTTTTTTACCTCCTCAATTTAGCATTAAGGACAGGGAAAGACCTAATCTAAGGTCTGCACAAAAATATTTAGCCTTCAAATTCATACCGTGATCGTAGCATGCATGGATTCGACTCATATGACTGGGATTTCCATGAAAAATTTTGTGGGCAGAAAATGGGTGATCACTGTACATTTCTCTTCTGTTTCATATTTATATTTATATTTTACCTCCTCAATTTAGCATTATGGACAGGGAAAGACCTAATCTAAGATCTGCACAAAAATATTTAGCCTTCAAATTCATACCGTCATCGTAGCATGCATGGACTCGACTCATATGAATGGGATTTCCATTAAAAAGTTTGTGGGCCGAAAATGGGTGATCACTGTACATTTCTCTTCTGTTTCCTATTTATATTTTACCTCCTCAATTTAGCATTATGGACAGGGAAAGACCTAATCTAAGATATGCACAAAAATATTTAGCCTTCAAATTCATACCGTCATCGTAGCATGCATGGACTCGACTCATATGAATGGGATTTCCATGAAAAAGATTGTGTGCCGAAAATGGGTGATCACTGTACATTACTCTTCTGTTTCCTATTTATATTTCTATTTTACCTCCTCAATTTAGCATTATGGACAGGGAAAGACCTAATCTAAGATCTGCACAAAAATATTTAGCCTTCAAATTCATACCGTGATCGTAGCATGCATGGATTCGACTCATATGACTGGGATTTCCATGAAAAAGTTTGTGGGCCGAAAATGGGTGATCACTGTACATTTCTCTTCTGTTTCCTATTTATATTTATATTTTACCTCCTCAATTTAGCATTATGGACAGGGAAAGACCTAATCTAAGATCTGCACAAAAATATATTGTTTTCAAATTCATACCGTGATCGTAGCATGCCTGGACTCGACTCATATTAATGGGATTTCTATGAAAAATATTGTGGGCAGAAAATGGGTGATCACTGTACATTTCTCTTCTGTTTCCTATTTATATTTCTATTTTACCTCCTCAATTTAGCATTATGGACAGGGAAAGACCTAATCTAAGATCTGCACAAAAATATTTAGCCTTCAAATTCATACCGTCAACGTAGCATGCATGGACTCGACTCATATGAATGGGATTTCCATGAAAAAGATTGTGGGCCGAAAATGGTTGATCACTGTACATTTCTCTTCTGTTTCCTATTTATATTTCTATTTTACCTCCTCAATTTAGCATTATGGACAGGGAAAGACCTAATCTAAGATATGCACAAAAATATTTTGCCTTCAAATTCATACCGTGATCGTAGCATGCATGGACTCGACTCATATGAATGGGATTTCCATGAAAAAGATTGTGGGCCGAAAATGGGTGATCACTGTACATTTCTTTTCTGTTTCCTATTTATATTTATATTTTAACTCCTCAATTTAGCATTATGGCAGGGAAAGACCTAATCGAAGATATGCACAAAAATATTTTGCCTTCAAATTCATACCGTGATCGTAGCATGAATGGACTCGACTCATATGACTGGGATTTCCATGAAAAATATTGTGGGCCGAAAATGGGTGATCACTGTACATTTCTCTTCTGTTTCCTATTTATATTTCTATTTTACCTCCTCAATTTAGCATGATGGACAGGGAAAGACCTAATCTAAGATCTGCACAAAAATATTTAGCCTTCAAATACATACCGTGATCGTAGCATGCATGGACTCGACTCATACGACTGGGATTTCCATGAAAAATATTGTGGGCAGAAAATGGGTGATCACTGTACATTTCTGTTCTGTTTCCTATTTATATTGATATTTTATCTCCTCAATTTAGTATTATGGACAGGGAAAGACCTAATCTAAGATCTGCACAAAAATATTTAGCCTTCAAATTCATACCGTGATCGTAGCATGCATGGACTCGACTCATATGACTGGGATTTCCATGAAAAATATTGTGGGCAGAAAATGGGCGATCACTGTACATTTCTCTTCTGTTTCCTATTTATATTTATATTTTACCTCCTCAATTTAGCATTATGGACAGGGAAAGACCTAATCTAAGATCTACACAAAAATATTTAGCCTTCAAATTCATACCGTCATCGTAGCATGCATGGACTCGACTCATATGAATGGGATTTCCATGAAAAAGATTGTGGGCCGAAAATGGGTGATCACTGTACATTTCTCTTTTGTTTCCTATTTATATTTCTATTTTACCTCCTCAATTTAGCATTATGGACAGGGAAAGACCTAATCTAAGATCTGCACAAAAATATTTAGCCTTCAAATTCATACCGTGATCGTAGCATGCATGGACTCGACTCATATGAATGGGATTTCCATGAAAAAGATTGTAGGCCGAAAATGGGTGATCACTGTACATTTCTTTTCTGTTTCCTATTTATATTTGTATTTTAACTCCTCAATTTAGCATTATGGCAGGGAAAGACCTAATCTAAGTTATGCACAAAAATATTTTGCCTTCAAATTCATACCGTCATCGTAGCATGAATGGACTCGACTCATATGACTGGGATTTCCATGAAAAATATTGTGGGCCCAAAATGGGTGATCACTGTACATTTCTCTTCTGTTTCCTATTTATATTTCTTTTTTACCTCCTCAATTTAGCATTAAGGACAGGGAAAGACCTAATCTAAGGTCTGCACAAAAATATTTAGCCTTCAAATTCATACCGTGATCGTAGCATGCATGGATTCGACTCATATGACTGGGATTTCCATGAAAAATTTTGTGGGCAGAAAATGGGTGATCACTGTACATTTCTCTTCTGTTTCATATTTATATTTATATTTTACCTCCTCAATTTAGCATTATGGACAGGGAAAGACCTAATCTAAGATCTGCACAAAAATATTTAGCCTTCAAATTCATACCGTCATCGTAGCATGCATGGACTCGACTCATATGAATGGGATTTCCATTAAAAAGTTTGTGGGCCGAAAATGGGTGATCACTGTACATTTCTCTTCTGTTTCCTATTTATATTTATATTTTACCTCCTCAATTTAGCATTATGGACAGGGAAAGACCTAATCTAAGATCTGCACAAAAATATTTTGTCTTCAAATTCATACCGTGATCGTAGCATGCATGGACTCGACTCATATTAATGGGATTTCTATGAAAAATATTGTGGGCAGAAAATGGGTGATCACTGTACATTTCTCTTCTGTTTCCTATTTATATTTCTATTTTACCTCCTCAATTTAGCATTATGGACAGGGAAAGACCTAATCTAAGATATGCACAAAAATATTTAGCCTTCAAATTCATACCGTCATCGTAGCATGCATGGACTCGACTCATATGAATGGGATTTCCATGAAAAAGATTGTGTGCCGAAAATGGGTGATCACTGTACATTACTCTTCTGTTTCCTATTTATATTTCTATTTTACCTCCTCAATTTAGCATTATGGACAGGGAAAGACCTAATCTAAGATCTGCACAAAAATATTTAGCCTTCAAATTCATACCGTCATCGTAGCATGCATGGACTCGACTCATATGAATGGGATTTCCATGAAAAAGATTGTGGGCCGAAAATGGGTGATCACTGTACATTTCTCTTCTGTTTCCTATTTATATTTCTATTTTACCTCCTCAATTTAGCATTATGGACAGGGAAAGACCTAATCTAAGATCTGCACAAAAATATTTTGCCTTCAAATTCATACCGTGATCGTAGCATGCATGGACTCGACTCATATGACTGGGATTTCCATGAAAAATATTGTGGGCAGAAAATGGGTGATCACTGTACATTTCTCTTCTGTTTCCTATTTATATTTATATTTTACCTCCTCAATTTAGCATTATAGACAGGGAAAGACCTAATCTAAGATCTGCACAAAAATATTTAGATTTCAAATACATACCGTGAACATAGCATGAATGGACACGACTCATATGAATGGGATTTCCATGAAAAAGATTGTGGGCCGAAAATGGGTGATCACTGTACATTTCTTTTCTGTTTCCTATTTATATTTCTATTTTAACTCCTCAATTTAGCATTATGGCAGGGAACGTCCTAATCTAAGTTATGCACAAAAATATTTTGCCTTCAAATTCATACCGTCATCGTAGCATGAATGGACTCGACTCATATGACTGGGATTTCCATGAAAAATATTGTGGGCCCAAAATGGGTGATCACTGTACATTTCTCTTCTGTTTCCTATTTATATTTCTTTTTTACCTCCTCAATTTAGCATTAAGGACAGGGAAAGACCTAATCTAAGGTCTGCACAAAAATATTTAGCCTTCAAATTCATACCGTGATCGTAGCATGCATGGATTCGACTCATATGACTGGGATTTCCATGAAAAATTTTGTGGGCAGAAAATGGGTGATCAGTGTACATTTCTCTTCTGTTTCATATTTATATTTATATTTTACCTCCTCAATTTAGCATTATGGACAGGGAAAGACCTAATCTAAGATCTGCACAAAAATATTTAGCCTTCAAATTCATACCGTGATCGTAGCATGCATGGACTCGACTCATATGAATGGGATTTCCATGAAAAAGATTGTAGGCCGAAAATGGGTGATCACTGTACATTTCTTTTCTGTTTCCTATTTATATTTATATTTTAACTCCTCAATTTAGCATTATGGCAGGGAAAGACCTAATCTAAGTTATGCACAAAAATATTTTGCCTTCAAATTCATACCGTCATCGTAGCATGAATGGACTCGACTCATATGACTGGGATTTCCATGAAAAATATTGTGGGCCCAAAATGGGTGATCACTGTACATTTCTCTTCTGTTTCCTATTTATATTTCTTTTTTACCTCCTCAATTTAGCATTAAGGACAGGGAAAGACCTAATCTAAGGTCTGCACAAAAATATTTAGCCTTCAAATTCATACCGTGATCGTAGCATGCATGGATTCGACTCATATGACTGGGATTTCCATGAAAAATTTTGTGGGCAGAAAATGGGTGATCACTGTACATTTCTCTTCTGTTTCATATTTATATTTATATTTTACCTCCTCAATTTAGCATTATGGACAGGGAAAGACCTAATCTAAGATCTGCACAAAAATATTTAGCCTTCAAATTCATACCGTCATCGTAGCATGCATGGACTCGACTCATATGAATGGGATTTCCATTAAAAAGTTTGTGGGCCGAAAATGGGTGATCACTGTACATTTCTCTTCTGTTTCCTATTTATATTTTACCTCCTCAATTTAGCATTATGGACAGGGAAAGACCTAATCTAAGATATGCACAAAAATATTTAGCCTTCAAATTCATACCGTCATCGTAGCATGCATGGACTCGACTCATATGAATGGGATTTCCATGAAAAAGATTGTGTGCCGAAAATGGGTGATCACTGTACATTACTCTTCTGTTTCCTATTTATATTTCTATTTTACCTCCTCAATTTAGCATTATGGACAGGGAAAGACCTAATCTAAGATCTGCACAAAAATATTTAGCCTTCAAATTCATACCGTGATCGTAGCATGCATGGATTCGACTCATATGACTGGGATTTCCATGAAAAAGTTTGTGGGCCGAAAATGGGTGATCACTGTACATTTCTCTTCTGTTTCCTATTTATATTTATATTTTACCTCCTCAATTTAGCATTATGGACAGGGAAAGACCTAATCTAAGATCTGCACAAAAATATATTGTTTTCAAATTCATACCGTGATCGTAGCATGCCTGGACTCGACTCATATTAATGGGATTTCTATGAAAAATATTGTGGGCAGAAAATGGGTGATCACTGTACATTTCTGTTCTGTTTCCTATTTATATTGATATTTTATCTCCTCAATTTAGTATTATGGACAGGGAAAGACCTAATCTAAGATCTGCACAAAAATATTTAGCCTTCAAATTCATACCGTGATCGTAGCATGCATGGACTCGACTCATATGACTGGGATTTCCATGAAAAATATTGTGGGCAGAAAATGGGCGATCACTGTACATTTCTCTTCTGTTTCCTATTTATATTTATATTTTACCTCCTCAATTTAGCATTATGGACAGGGAAAGACCTAATCTAAGATCTACACAAAAATATTTAGCCTTCAAATTCATACCGTCATCGTAGCATGCATGGACTCGACTCATATGAATGGGATTTCCATGAAAAAGATTGTGGGCCGAAAATGGGTGATCACTGTACATTTCTCTTTTGTTTCCTATTTATATTTCTATTTTACCTCCTCAATTTAGCATTATGGACAGGGAAAGACCTAATCTAAGATCTGCACAAAAATATTTAGCCTTCAAATTCATACCGTCATCGTAGCATGCATGGACTCGACTCATATGAATGGGATTTCCATGAAAAAGATTGTGGGCCGAAAATGGGTGATCACTGTACATTTCTCTTCTGTTTCCTATTTATATTTCTATTTTACCTCCTCAATTTAGCATTATGGACAGGGAAAGACCTAATCTAAGATCTGCACAAAAATATTTAGCCTTCAAATACATACCGTGATCGTAGCATGCATGGACTCGACTCATACGACTGGGATTTCCATGAAAAATATTGTGGGCAGAAAATGGGTGATCACTGTACATTTCTGTTCTGTTTCCTATTTATATTGATATTTTATCTCCTCAATTTAGTATTATGGACAGGGAAAGACCTAATCTAAGATCTGCACAAAAATATTTAGCCTTCAAATTCATACCGTGATCGTAGCATGCATGGACTCGACTCATATGACTGGGATTTCCATGAAAAAGATTGTGGGCCGAGAATGGGTGATCACTGTACATTTCTCTTCTGTTTCCTATTTATATTTATATTTTACCTCCTCAATTTAGCATTATGGACAGGGAAAGAGCTAATCTAAGATCTGCACAAAAATATTTAGCCTTCAAATTCATACCGTGATCGTAGCATGCATGGAGTCGACTCATATGACTGGGATATCCATGAAAAATATTGTGGGCACAAAATGGGTGATCACTGTACGTTTCTCTTCTGTTTCCTATTTATATTTATATTTTATCTCCTCAATTTAACATTATGGACAAGGAAAGACCTAATCTAAGATCTGCACAAAAATATTTAGCCTTCAAATTCATACCGTGATCGTAGCATGCATGGACTCGACTCATATGACTGGGATTTCCATGAAAAAGATTGTGGGCCGAAAATGGGTGATCACTGTACATTTCTCTTCTGTTTCTTATTTATATTTAAATTTTACCTCCTCAATTTAGCATTATGGACAGGGAAAGACCTAATCTAAGAACTGCAAAAAAATATTTAGCCTTCAAATTCATACCGTCATCGTAGCATGCATGGACTCGACTCATATGAATGGGATTTCCATGAAAAAGATTGTGGGCCGAAAATGGTTGATCACTGTACATTTCTCTTCTGTTTCCTATTTATATTTCTATTTTACCTCCTCAATTTAGCATTATGGACAGGGAAAGACCTAATCTAAGATATGCACAAAAATATTTTGCCTTCAAATTCATACCGTGATCGTAGCATGCATGGACTCGACTCATATGAATGGGATTTCCATGAAAAAGATTGTGGGCCGAAAATGGGTGATCACTGTACATTTCTTTTCTGTTTCCTATTTATATTTATATTTTAACTCCTCAATTTAGCATTATGGCAGGGAAAGACCTAATCTAAGATATGCACAAAAATATTTTGCCTTCAAATTCATACCGTGATCGTAGCATGAATGGACTCGACTCATATGACTGGGATTTCCATGAAAAATATTGTGGGCCGAAAATGGGTGATCACTGTACATTTCTCTTCTGTTTCCTATTTATATTTCTATTTTACCTCCTCAATTTAGCATGATGGACAGGGAAAGACCTAATCTAAGATCTGCACAAAAATATTTAGCCTTCAAATACATACCGTGATCGTAGCATGCATGGACTCGACTCATACGACTGGGATTTCCATGAAAAATATTGTGGGCAGAAAATGGGTGATCACTGTACATTTCTGTTCTGTTTCCTATTTATATTGATATTTTATCTCCTCAATTTAGTATTATGGACAGGGAAAGACCTAATCTAAGATCTGCACAAAAATATTTAGCCTTCAAATTCATACCGTGATCGTAGCATGCATGGACTCGACTCATATGACTGGGATTTCCATGAAAAATATTGTGGGCAGAAAATGGGCGATCACTGTACATTTCTCTTCTGTTTCCTATTTATATTTATATTTTACCTCCTCAATTTAGCATTATGGACAGGGAAAGACCTAATCTAAGATCTGCACAAAAATATTTAGCCTTCAAATTCATACCGACATCGTAGCATGCATGGACTCGACTCATATGAATGGGATTTCCATGAAAAAGATTGTGGGCCGAAAATGGGTGATCACTGTACATTTCTCTTTTGTTTCCTATTTATATTTCTATTTTACCTCCTCAATTTATTATTATGGACAGGGAAAGACCTAATCTAAGATCTGCACAAAAATATTTAGCCTTCAAATTCATACCGTCATCGTAGCATGCATGGACTCGACTCATATGAATGGGATTTCCATGAAAAAGATTGTGGGCCGAAAATGGTTGATCACTGTACATTTCTCTTCTGTTTCCTATTTATATTTCTATTTTACCTCCTCAATTTAGCATTATGGACAGGGAAAGACCTAATCTAAGATATGCACAAAAATATTTTGCCTTCAAATTCATACCGTGATCGTAGCATGCATGGACTCGACTCATATGAATGGGATTTCCATGAAAAAGATTGTGGGCCGAAAATGGGTGATCACTGTACATTTCTTTTCTGTTTCCTATTTATATTTATATTTTAACTCCTCAATTTAGCATTATGGCAGGGAAAGACCTAATCGAAGATATGCACAAAAATATTTTGCCTTCAAATTCATACCGTGATCGTAGCATGAATGGACTCGACTCATATGACTGGGATTTCCATGAAAAATATTGTGGGCCGAAAATGGGTGATCACTGTACATTTCTCTTCTGTTTCCTATTTATATTTCTATTTTACCTCCTCAATTTAGCATGATGGACAGGGAAAGACCTAATCTAAGATCTGCACAAAAATATTTAGCCTTCAAATACATACCGTGATCGTAGCATGCATGGACTCGACTCATACGACTGGGATTTCCATGAAAAATATTGTGGGCAGAAAATGGGTGATCACTGTACATTTCTGTTCTGTTTCCTATTTATATTGATATTTTATCTCCTCAATTTAGTATTATGGACAGGGAAAGACCTAATCTAAGATCTGCACAAAAATATTTAGCCTTCAAATTCATACCGTGATCGTAGCATGCATGGACTCGACTCATATGACTGGGATTTCCATGAAAAATATTGTGGGCAGAAAATGGGCGATCACTGTACATTTCTCTTCTGTTTCCTATTTATATTTATATTTTACCTCCTCAATTTAGCATTATGGACAGGGAAAGACCTAATCTAAGATCTACACAAAAATATTTAGCCTTCAAATTCATACCGTCATCGTAGCATGCATGGACTCGACTCATATGAATGGGATTTCCATGAAAAAGATTGTGGGCCGAAAATGGGTGATCACTGTACATTTCTCTTTTGTTTCCTATTTATATTTCTATTTTACCTCCTCAATTTAGCATTATGGACAGGGAAAGACCTAATCTAAGATCTGCACAAAAATATTTAGCCTTCAAATTCATACCGTCATCGTAGCATGCATGGACTCGACTCATATGAATGGGATTTCCATGAAAAAGATTGTGGGCCGAAAATGGGTGATCACTGTACATTTCTCTTCTGTTTCCTATTTATATTTCTATTTTACCTCCTCAATTTAGCATTATGGACAGGGAAAGACCTAATCTAAGATCTGCACAAAAATATTTAGCCTTCAAATACATACCGTGATCGTAGCATGCATGGACTCGACTCATACGACTGGGATTTCCATGAAAAATATTGTGGGCAGAAAATGGGTGATCACTGTACATTTCTGTTCTGTTTCCTATTTATATTGATATTTTATCTCCTCAATTTAGTATTATGGACAGGGAAAGACCTAATCTAAGATCTGCACAAAAATATTTAGCCTTCAAATTCATACCGTGATCGTAGCATGCATGGACTCGACTCATATGACTGGGATTTCCATGAAAAAGATTGTGGGCCGAGAATGGGTGATCACTGTACATTTCTCTTCTGTTTCCTATTTATATTTATATTTTACCTCCTCAATTTAGCATTATGGACAGGGAAAGAGCTAATCTAAGATCTGCACAAAAATATTTAGCCTTCAAATTCATACCGTGATCGTAGCATGCATGGAGTCGACTCATATGACTGGGATATCCATGAAAAATATTGTGGGCACAAAATGGGTGATCACTGTACGTTTCTCTTCTGTTTCCTATTTATATTTATATTTTATCTCCTCAATTTAACATTATGGACAAGGAAAGACCTAATCTAAGATCTGCACAAAAATATTTAGCCTTCAAATTCATACCGTGATCGTAGCATGCATGGACTCGACTCATATGACTGGGATTTCCATGAAAAAGATTGTGGGCCGAAAATGGGTGATCACTGTACATTTCTCTTCTGTTTCTTATTTATATTTAAATTTTACCTCCTCAATTTAGCATTATGGACAGGGAAAGACCTAATCTAAGAACTGCAAAAAAATATTTAGCCTTCAAATTCATACCGTCATCGTAGCATGCATGGACTCGACTCATATGAATGGGATTTCCATGAAAAAGATTGTGGGCCGAAAATGGTTGATCACTGTACATTTCTCTTCTGTTTCCTATTTATATTTCTATTTTACCTCCTCAATTTAGCATTATGGACAGGGAAAGACCTAATCTAAGATATGCACAAAAATATTTTGCCTTCAAATTCATACCGTGATCGTAGCATGCATGGACTCGACTCATATGAATGGGATTTCCATGAAAAAGATTGTGGGCCGAAAATGGGTGATCACTGTACATTTCTTTTCTGTTTCCTATTTATATTTATATTTTAACTCCTCAATTTAGCATTATGGCAGGGAAAGACCTAATCTAAGATATGCACAAAAATATTTTGCCTTCAAATTCATACCGTGATCGTAGCATGAATGGACTCGACTCATATGACTGGGATTTCCATGAAAAATATTGTGGGCCGAAAATGGGTGATCACTGTACATTTCTCTTCTGTTTCCTATTTATATTTCTATTTTACCTCCTCAATTTAGCATGATGGACAGGGAAAGACCTAATCTAAGATCTGCACAAAAATATTTAGCCTTCAAATACATACCGTGATCGTAGCATGCATGGACTCGACTCATACGACTGGGATTTCCATGAAAAATATTGTGGGCAGAAAATGGGTGATCACTGTACATTTCTGTTCTGTTTCCTATTTATATTGATATTTTATCTCCTCAATTTAGTATTATGGACAGGGAAAGACCTAATCTAAGATCTGCACAAAAATATTTAGCCTTCAAATTCATACCGTGATCGTAGCATGCATGGACTCGACTCATATGACTGGGATTTCCATGAAAAATATTGTGGGCAGAAAATGGGCGATCACTGTACATTTCTCTTCTGTTTCCTATTTATATTTATATTTTACCTCCTCAATTTAGCATTATGGACAGGGAAAGACCTAATCTAAGATCTGCACAAAAATATTTAGCCTTCAAATTCATACCGACATCGTAGCATGCATGGACTCGACTCATATGAATGGGATTTCCATGAAAAAGATTGTGGGCCGAAAATGGGTGATCACTGTACATTTCTCTTTTGTTTCCTATTTATATTTCTATTTTACCTCCTCAATTTATTATTATGGACAGGGAAAGACCTAATCTAAGATCTGCACAAAAATATTTAGCCTTCAAATTCATACCGTCATCGTAGCATGCATGGACTCGACTCATATGAATGGGATTTCCATGAAAAAGATTGTGGGCCGAAAATGGGTGATCACTGTACATTTCTCTTCTGTTTCCTATTTATATTTCTATTTTACCTCCTCAATTTAGCATTATGGACAGGGAAAGACCTAATCTAAGATCTGCACAAAAATATTTAGCCTTCAAATACATACCGTGATCGTAGCATGCATGGACTCGACTCATACGACTGGGATTTCCATGAAAAATATTGTGGGCAGAAAATGGGTGATCACTGTACATTTCTGTTCTGTTTCCTATTTATATTGATATTTTATCTCCTCAATTTAGTATTATGGACAGGGAAAGACCTAATCTAAGATCTGCACAAAAATATTTAGCCTTCAAATTCATACCGTGATCGTAGCATGTATGGACTCGACTCATATGACTGGGATTTCCATGAAAAAGATTGTGGGCCGAGAATGGGTGATCACTGTACATTTCTCTTCTGTTTCCTATTTATATTTATATTTTACCTCCTCAATTTAGCATTATGGACAGGGAAAGAGCTAATCTAAGATCTGCACAAAAATATTTAGCCTTCAAATTCATACCGTGATCGTAGCATGCATGGAGTCGACTCATATGACTGGGATATCCATGAAAAATATTGCGGGCACAAAATGGGTGATCACTGTACGTTTCTCTTCTGTTTCCTATTTATATTTATATTTTATCTCCTCAATTTAACATTATGGACAAGGAAAGACCTAATCTAAGATCTGCACAAAAATATTTAGCCTTCAAATTCATACCGTGATCGTAGCATGCATGGACTCGACTCATATGACTGGGATTTCCATGAAAAAGATTGTGGGCCGAAAATGGGTGATCACTGTACATTTCTCTTCTGTTTCTTATTTATATTTAAATTTTACCTCCTCAATTTAGCATTATGGACAGGGAAAGACCTAATCTAAGATCTGCAAAAAAATATTTAGCCTTCAAATTCATACCGTCATCGTAGCATGCATGGACTCGACTCATATGAATGGGATTTCCATGAAAAAGTTTGTGGGCGAAAATGGGTGATCACTGTACATTTCTCTTCTGTTTCTTATTTATATTTAAATTTTACCTCCTCAATTTAGCATTATGGACAGGGAAAGACCTAATCTAAGATCTGCAAAAAAATATTTAGCCTTCAAATTCATACCGTCATCGTAGCATGCATGGACTCGAATCATATGAATGGGATTTCCATGAAAAAGATTGTGGGCCGAAAATGGGTGATCACTGTACATTTCTCTTCCGTTTCCTATTTATATTTCTATTTTACCTCCTCAATTTAGCATTATTGACAGGCAAAGACCTAATCTAAGATCTGCAGAAAAATATTTAGCCTTCAAATTCATACCGTCATCGTAGCATGCATGGACTCGACTCATATGACTGGGATTTCCAGGAAAAATATTGTGGGCAGAAAATGGGAGATCACTGTACATTTCTCTTCTGTTTCCTATTTATATTTCTATTTTACCTCCTCAATTTAGCATTATGGACAGGGAATGACCTAATCTAAGATCTGCACAAAAATATTTAGCCTTCAAATTCATACCGTGATCGTAGCATGCATGGACTCGACTCATATGACTGGGATTTCCATGAAAAAGATTGTGGGCCGAAAATGGGTGATCACTGTACATTTCTCTTCTGTTTCCTATTTATATTTATATTTTACCTCCTCAATTTAGCATTATGGACAGGGAAAGACCTAATCTAAGATCTGCACAAAAATATTTAGCCTTCAAATTCATACCGTCATCATAGCATGCATGGACTCGACTCATATGAATGGGATTTCCATGAAAAAGATTGTGGGCCGAGAATGGGTGATCACTGTACATTTCTCTTCTGTTTCCTATTTATATTTATATTTTACCTCCTCAATTTAGCATTATGGACAGGGAAAGAGCTAATCTAAGATCTGCACAAAAATATTTAGCCTTCAAATTCATACCGTGATCGTAGCATGCATGGAGTCGACTCATATGACTGGGATATCCATGAAAAATATTGTGGGCACAAAATGGGTGATCACTGTACGTTTCTCTTCTGTTTCCTATTTATATTTATATTTCATCTCCTCAATTTAACATTATGGACAAGGAAAGACCTAATCTAAGATCTGCACAAAAATATTTAGCCTTCAAATTCATACCTTCATCGTAGCATGCATGGACTCGACTCATATGACTGGGATTTCCATGAAAAAGATTGTCGGCAGAAAATGGGTGATCACTGTACATTTCTCTTCTGTTTCTTATTTATATTTCTATTTTACCTCCTCAATTTAGCATTATGGACAGGGAAAGACCTAATCTAAGATCTGCACAAAAATATTTAGCCTTCAAATTCATTCCGTCATCGTAGCATGCATGGACACGACTGATATGACTGGGATTTACATGAAAAATATTGTTGGCAGAAAATGGGTGATCACTGTACATTTCTCTTCTGTTTCCTATTTATATTTCTATTTTACCTCCTCAATTTAGCATTATGGACAGGGAAAGACCTAATCTAAGATCTGCACAAAAATATTTAGCCTTCAAATTCATACCGTGATCGTAGCATGCATGGACTCGACTCATATGACTGGGATTTCCA
This sequence comes from Acanthosepion lycidas, assembly GCA_963932145.1. Taxonomy (NCBI): domain Eukaryota; kingdom Metazoa; phylum Mollusca; class Cephalopoda; order Sepiida; family Sepiidae; genus Acanthosepion; species Acanthosepion lycidas. Next base: position 1,758,431 of record CAWVQA010000569.1, on the reverse strand, counting down.
TGAAAAAGATTGTGGGCCGAAAATGGGTGATCACTGTACATTTCTCTTCTGTTTCCTATTTCTATTTTACCTCCTCAATTTAGCATTATGGACAGGGAAAGACCTAATCTAAGATCTGCACAAAAATATTTAGCCTTCAAATTCATACCGTGATCGTAGCATGCATGGACTCGACTCATATGACTGGGATTTCCATGAAAAATATTGTGGGCAGAAAATGGGTGATCACTGTACATTTCTCTTCTGTTTCCTAATTATATTTCTATTTTACCTCCTCAATTTAGCATTATGGACAGGGAAAGACCTAATCTAAGATCTGCACAAAAATATTCAGCCTTCAAATTCATACCGTCATCGTAGCATGCATGGACTCGACTCATATGAATGGGATTTCCATGAAAAATATTGTGGGCAGAAAATGGGTGATCACTGTACATTTCTCTTCTGTTTCCTATTTATATTTCTATTTTACCTCCTCAATTTAGCATTATGGACAGGGAAAGACCTAATCTAAGATCTGCACAAAAATATTTAGCCTTCAAATTCATACCGTGATCGTAGCATGCATGGACTCGACTCATATGACTGGGATTTCCATGAAAAATATTGTGGGCAGAAAATGGGTGATCACTGTAAATTTCTCTTCTGTTTCCTATTTATATTTCTATTTTGCCTCCTCAATTTAGCATTATGGACCTGGAAAGACATAATCTAAGATCTGCACAAAAATATTTAGCCTTCAAATACATACTGTCAGCGTAGCATGCATGGACTCGACTCATATGAATGGGATTTCCATGAAAAAGATTGTGGGCCGAAAATGGGTGATTACTGTACATTTCTCTTCTGTTTCCTATTTGTATTTCTATTTTACCTCCTCAATTTAGCATTATGGACAGGGAAAGACCTAATCTAAGATCTGCACAAAAATATTTAGCCTTCAAATTCATACCGTCATCGTAGCATGCATGGACTCGACTCATATGAATGGGATTTCAATGAAAAAGATTGTGGGCCGAAAATGGGTGATCACTGTACATTTCTCTTCTGTTTCCTATTTATATTTATATTTTACCTCCTCAATTTAGCATTATGGACAGGGAAAGACCTAATCTAAGATCTGCACAAAAATATTTAGCCTTCAAATTCATACCGTCATCGTAGCATGCATGGAATCGACACATATGAATGGGATTTCCATGAAAAAGATTGTGGGTCGAAAATGGGTGATCACTGTACATTTCTCTTCTGTTTCCTATTTATATTTATATTTTACCTCCTCAATTTAGCATTATGGACAGGGAAAGACCTAATCTAAGATCTGCACAAAAATATTTAGCCTTCAAATTCATACCGTCATCGTAGCATGCATGGACTCGACTCATATGAATGGGATTTCCATGAAAAAGATTGTGGGCCGAAAATGGGTGATCACTGTACATTTCTCTTCTGTTTCCTATTTATATTTAGATTTTATCTCCTCAATTTAGTATTATGGACAGGGAGAGACTTAATCTAAGACCTGCACAAAAATATTTAGCATTCAAATTCATACCGTGATCGTAGCATGCATGGACTCGACTCATATGACTGGGATTTCCATGAAAAATATTGTGGGCAGAAAGTGGGTGATCACTGTACATTTCTCTTCTGTTTCCTATTTATATTTCTATTTTACCTCCTCAATTTAGCATTATGGACAGGGAAAGAACTAATCTAAGATCTGCACAAAAATATTTAGACTTCAAATTTATACCGTGATCGTAGCATGCATGGACTCGACTCATATGACTGGGATTTCCATAAAAAATATTGTGGGCAGAAAATTGGTGATATCTGTACATTTCGATTCTGTTTCCTATTTATATTTCTATTTTACCTCCTCAATTTAGCATTATGGAAAGGGAAAGACCTAATCTAAGATCTGCAGAAAAAATATTTAGCCTTCAAATTCATACCGTCATCGTAGTATGCATGGACTCGACTCATATGACTGGGATTTCCATGAAAAATATTGTGGGCAGAAAATGGGAGATCACTGTACATTTCTCTTCTGTTTCCTATTTATATTTCTATTTTACCTCCTCAATTTAGCATTATGGACAGGGAAAGACCTAATCTAAGATCTGCACAAAAATATTTAGCCTTCAAATTCATACCGTCATCGTAGCATGCATGGACTCGACTCATATGAATGGGATTTCCATGAAAAAGATTGTGGGCCGAAAATGGGTGATCACTGTACATTTCTCTTCTGTTTCCTATTCATATTTAGATTTTATCTCCTCAATTTAGTATTATGGACAGGGAGAGACTTAATCTAAGACCTGGACAAAAATATTTAGCCTTCAAATTCATACCGTGATCGTAGCATGCATGGACTCGACTCATATGACTGGGATTTCCATGAAAAATATTGTGGGCAGAAAGTGGGTGATCACTGTACATTTCTCTTCTGTTTCCTATTTATATTTCTATTTTACCTCCTCAATTTAGCATTATGGACAGGGAAAGACCTAATCTAAGATCTGCACAAAAATATTTAGCCTTCAAATTCATACCGTCATCGTAGCATGCATGGACTCGACTCATATGAATGGGATTTCAATGAAAAAGATTGTGGGCATAAAATGGGTTATCACTGTACATTTCTCTTCTGTTTCCTATTTATATTTATATTTTACCTCCTCAATTTAGCATTATGGACAGGGAAAGAACTAATCTAAGATCTGCACAAAAATATTTAGACTTCAAATTTATACCGTGATAGTAGCATGCATGACTCGACTCATATGACTGGGATTTCCATAAAAAATATTGTGGGCAGAAAATTGGTGATATCTGTACATTTCGCTTCTGTTTCCTATTTATATTTATATTTTACCTCCTCAATTTAGCATTATTGACAGGGAAAGACCTAATCTAAGATCCGCACAAAAATATTTAGCCTTCAAATTCATACCGTCATCGTAGCATGCATGGAATCGACTCATATGAATGGGATTTCCATGAAAAAGATTGTGAGCCGAAAATGGGTGATCACTGTACATTTCTCTTCTGTTTCCTATTTATATTTCTATTTTACCTCCTCCATTTAGCATTATGGACAGGGAAAGACCTAATCTAAGATCTGCACAAAAATATTTAGCCTTCAAATTCATACCGTGATCGTAGCATGCATGGAGTCGACTCATATGACTGGGATATCCATGAAAAATATTGTGGGCACAAAATGGGTGATCACTGTACGTTTCTCTTCTGTTTCCTATTTATATTTATATTTTATCTCCTCAATTTAACATTATGGACAAGGAAAGACCTAATCTAAGATCTGCACAAAAATATTTAGCCTTCAAATTCATACCGTGATCGTAGCATGCATGGACTCGACTCATATGACTGGGATTTCCATGAAAAAGATTGTGGGCCGAAAATGGGTGATCACTGTACATTTCTCTTCTGTTTCTTATTTATATTTAAATTTTACCTCCTCAATTTAGCATTATGGACAGGGAAAGACCTAATCTAAGAACTGCAAAAAAATATTTAGCCTTCAAATTCATACCGTCATCGTAGCATGCATGGACTCGACTCATATGAATGGGATTTCCATGAAAAAGATTGTGGGCCGAAAATGGTTGATCACTGTACATTTCTCTTCTGTTTCCTATTTATATTTCTATTTTACCTCCTCAATTTAGCATTATGGACAGGGAAAGACCTAATCTAAGATATGCACAAAAATATTTTGCCTTCAAATTCATACCGTGATCGTAGCATGCATGGACTCGACTCATATGAATGGGATTTCCATGAAAAAGATTGTGGGCCGAAAATGGGTGATCACTGTACATTTCTTTTCTGTTTCCTATTTATATTTATATTTTAACTCCTCAATTTAGCATTATGGCAGGGAAAGACCTAATCTAAGATATGCACAAAAATATTTTGCCTTCAAATTCATACCGTGATCGTAGCATGAATGGACTCGACTCATATGACTGGGATTTCCATGAAAAATATTGTGGGCCGAAAATGGGTGATCACTGTACATTTCTCTTCTGTTTCCTATTTATATTTCTATTTTACCTCCTCAATTTAGCATGATGGACAGGGAAAGACCTAATCTAAGATCTGCACAAAAATATTTAGCCTTCAAATACATACCGTGATCGTAGCATGCATGGACTCGACTCATACGACTGGGATTTCCATGAAAAATATTGTGGGCAGAAAATGGGTGATCACTGTACATTTCTGTTCTGTTTCCTATTTATATTGATATTTTATCTCCTCAATTTAGTATTATGGACAGGGAAAGACCTAATCTAAGATCTGCACAAAAATATTTAGCCTTCAAATTCATACCGTCATCGTAGCATGCATGGACTCGACTCATATGAATGGGATTTCCATGAAAAAGATTGTGGGCCGAAAATGGGTGATCACTGTACATTTCTCTTCTGTTTCCTATTTATATTTCTATTTTACCTCCTCAATTTAGCATTATGGACAGGGAAAGACCTAATCTAAGATCTGCACAAAAATATTTAGCCTTCAAATACATACCGTGATCGTAGCATGCATGGACTCGACTCATACGACTGGGATTTCCATGAAAAATATTGTGGGCAGAAAATGGGTGATCACTGTACATTTCTGTTCTGTTTCCTATTTATATTGATATTTTATCTCCTCAATTTAGTATTATGGACAGGGAAAGACCTAATCTAAGATCTGCACAAAAATATTTAGCCTTCAAATTCATACCGTGATCGTAGCATGCATGGACTCGACTCATATGACTGGGATTTCCATGAAAAAGATTGTGGGCCGAGAATGGGTGATCACTGTACATTTCTCTTCTGTTTCCTATTTATATTTATATTTTACCTCCTCAATTTAGCATTATGGACAGGGAAAGAGCTAATCTAAGATCTGCACAAAAATATTTAGCCTTCAAATTCATACCGTGATCGTAGCATGCATGGAGTCGACTGATATGACTGGGATATCCATGAAAAATATTGCGGGCACAAAATGGGTGATCACTGTACGTTTCTCTTCTGTTTCCTATTTATATTTATATTTTATCTCCTCAATTTAACATTATGGACAAGGAAAGACCTAATCTAAGATCTGCACAAAAATATTTAGCCTTCAAATTCATACCGTGATCGTAGCATGCATGGACTCGACTCATATGACTGGGATTTCCATGAAAAAGATTGTGGGCCGAAAATGGGTGATCACTGTACATTTCTCTTCTGTTTCTTATTTATATTTAAATTTTACCTCCTCAATTTAGCATTATGGACAGGGAAAGACCTAATCTAAGATCTGCAAAAAAATATTTAGCCTTCAAATTCATACCGTCATCGTAGCATGCATGGACTCGACTCATATGAATGGGATTTCCGTGAAAAAGTTTGTGGGCGAAAATGGGTGATCACTGTACATTTCTCTTCTGTTTCTTATTTATATTTAAATTTTACCTCCTCAATTTAGCATTATGGACAGGGAAAGACCTAATCTAAGATCTGCAAAAAAATATTTAGCCTTCAAATTCATACCGTCATCGTAGCATGCATGGACTCGAATCATATGAATGGGATTTCCATGAAAAAGATTGTGGGCCGAAAATGGGTGATCACTGTACATTTCTCTTCCGTTTCCTATTTATATTTCTATTTTACCTCCTCAATTTAGCATTATTGACAGGCAAAGACCTAATCTAAGATCTGCAGAAAAATATTTAGCCTTCAAATTCATACCGTCATCGTAGCATGCATGGACTCGACTCATATGACTGGGATTTCCAGGAAAAATATTGTGGGCAGAAAATGGGAGATCACTGTACATTTCTCTTCTGTTTCCTATTTATATTTCTATTTTACCTCCTCAATTTAGCATTATGGACAGGGAATGACCTAATCTAAGATCTGCACAAAAATATTTAGCCTTCAAATTCATACCGTGATCGTAGCATGCATGGACTCGACTCATATGACTGGGATTTCCATGAAAAAGATTGTGGGCCGAAAATGGGTGATCACTGTACATTTCTCTTCTGTTTCCTATTTATATTTATATTTTACCTCCTCAATTTAGCATTATGGACAGGGAAAGACCTAATCTAAGATCTGCACAAAAATATTTAGCCTTCAAATTCATACCGTCATCATAGCATGCATGGACTCGACTCATATGAATGGGATTTCCATGAAAAAGATTGTGGGCCGAGAATGGGTGATCACTGTACATTTCTCTTCTGTTTCCTATTTATATTTCTATTTTACCTCCTCAATTTAGCATTATGGACAGGGAAAGAGCTAATCTAAGATCTGCACAAAAATATTTAGCCTTCAAATTCATACCGTGATCGTAGCATGCATGGAGTCGACTCATATGACTGGGATATCCATGAAAAATATTGTGGGCACAAAATGGGTGATCACTGTACGTTTCTCTTCTGTTTCCTATTTATATTTATATTTCATCTCCTCAATTTAACATTATGGACAAGGAAAGACCTAATCTAAGATCTGCACAAAAATATTTAGCCTTCAAATTCATACCGTCATCGTAGCATGCATGGACTCGACTCATATGAATGGGATTTCCATGAAAAAGATTGTGGGTCGAAAATGGTTGATCACTGTACATTTCTCTTCTGTTTCTTATTTATATTTAAATTTTACCTCCTCAATTTAGCATTATGGACAGGGAAAGACCTAATCTAAGATCTGCACAAAAATATTTAGCCTTCAAATTCATACCGTGATCGTAGCATGCACTGACTCGACTCATATGACTGGGATTTCCATGAAAAAGATTGTGGGCCGAAAATGGGTGATCACTGTACATTTCTCTTCTGTTTCCTATTTCTATTTTACCTCCTCAATTTAGCATTATGGACAGGGAAAGACCTAATCTAAGATCTGCACAAAAATATTTAGCCTTCAAATTCATACCGTGATCGTAGCATGCATGGACTCGACTCATATGACTGGGATTTCCATGAAAAATATTGTGGGCAGAAAATGGGTGATCACTGTACATTTCTCTTCTGTTTCCTAATTATATTTCTATTTTACCTCCTCAATTTAGCATTATGGACAGGGAAAGACCTAATCTAAGATCTGCACAAAAATATTCAGCCTTCAAATTCATACCGTCATCGTAGCATGCATGGACTCGACTCATATGAATGGGATTTCCATGAAAAATATTGTGGGCAGAAAATGGGTGATCACTGTACATTTCTCTTCTGTTTCCTATTTATATTTCTATTTTACCTCCTCAATTTAGCATTATGGACAGGGAAAGACCTAATCTAAGATCTGCACAAAAATATTTAGCCTTCAAATTCATACCGTGATCGTAGCATGCATGGACTCGACTCATATGACTGGGATTTCCATGAAAAATATTGTGGGCAGAAAATGGGTGATCACTGTACATTTCTCTTCTGTTTCCTATTTATATTTATATTTTACCTCCTCAATTTAGCATTATGGACAGGGAAAGACCTAATCTAAGATCTGCACAAAAATATTCAGCCTTCAAATTCATACCGTCATCGTAGCATGCATGGACTCGACTCATATGAATGGGATTTCCATGAAAAAGTTTGTGGGCCGAAATTGGGTGATCACTGTAAGTTTCTCTTCTGTTTCCTATTTATATGTCTATTTTACCTCCTCAATTTAATATTATGGACAGGGAAAGACCTAATCTAAGATCTGCACAAAAATATTTAGCCTTCAAATTTATACCGTGATCGTAGCATGCATGTACTCGACTCATATGACGGGGATTTCCATGATAATTATTGTGGGCAGAAAATGGGTGATCACTGTAAATTTCTCTTCTGTTTCCTATTTATATTTCTATTTTGCCTCCTCAATTTAGCATTATGGACCTGGAAAGACATAATCTAAGATCTGCACAAAAATATTTAGCCTTCAAATACATACTGTCAGCGTAGCATGCATGGACTCGACTCATATGAATGGGATTTCCATGAAAAAGATTGTGGGCCGAAAATGGGTGATAACTGTACATTTCTCTTCTGTTTCCTATTTGTATTTCTATTTTACCTCCTCAATTTAGCATTATGGACAGGGAAAGACCTAATCTAAGATCTGCACAAAAATATTTAGCCTTCAAATTCATACCGTCATCGTAGCATGCATGGACTCGACTCATATGAATGGGATTTCAATGAAAAAGATTGTGGGCCGAAAATGGGTGATCACTGTACATTTCTCTTCTGTTTCCTATTTATATTTATATTTTACCTCCTCAATTTAGCATTATGGACAGGGAAAGACCTAATCTAAGATCTGCACAAAAATATTTAGCCTTCAAATTCATACCGTCATCGTAGCATGCATGGACTCGACTCATATGAATGGGATTTCCATGAAAAAGATTGTGGGCCGAAAATGGGTGATCACTGTACATTTCTCTTCTGTTTCCTATTTATATTTAGATTTTATCTCCTCAATTTAGTATTATGGACAGGGAGAGACTTAATCTAAGACCTGCACAAAAATATTTAGCATTCAAATTCATACCGTGATCGTAGCATGCATGGACTCGACTCATATGACTGGGATTTCCATGAAAAATATTGTGGGCAGAAAGTGGGTGATCACTGTACATTTCTCTTCTGTTTCCTATTTATATTTCTATTTTACCTCCTCAATTTAGCATTATGGACAGGGAAAGAACTAATCTAAGATCTGCACAAAAATATTTAGACTTCAAATTTATACCGTGATCGTAGCATGCATGGACTCGACTCATATGACTGGGATTTCCATAAAAAATATTGTGGGCAGAAAATTGGTGATATCTGTACATTTCGCTTCTGTTTCCTATTTATATTTCTATTTTACCTCCTCAATTTAGCATTATGGAAAGGGAAAGACCTAATCTAAGATCTGCAGAAAAAATATTTAGCCTTCAAATTCATACCGTCATCGTAGTATGCATGGACTCGACTCATATGACTGGGATTTCCATGAAAAATATTGTGGGCAGAAAATGGGAGATCACTGTACATTTCTCTTCTGTTTCCTATTTATATTTCTATTTTACCTCCTCAATTTAGCATTATGGACAGGGAAAGACCTAATCTAAGATCTGCACAAAAATATTTAGCCTTCAAATTCATACCGTCATCGTAGCATGCATGGACTCGACTCATATGAATGGGATTTCCATGAAAAAGATTGTGGGCCGAAAATGGGTGATCACTGTACATTTCTCTTCTGTTTCCTATTCATATTTAGATTTTATCTCCTCAATTTAGTATTATGGACAGGGAGAGACTTAATCTAAGACCTGGACAAAAATATTTAGCCTTCAAATTCATACCGTGATCGTAGCATGCATGGACTCGACTCATATGACTGGGATTTCCATGAAAAATATTGTGGGCAGAAAGTGGGTGATCACTGTACATTTCTCTTCTGTTTCCTATTTATATTTCTATTTTACCTCCTCAATTTAGCATTATGGACAGGGAAAGACCTAATCTAAGATCTGCACAAAAATATTTAGCCTTCAAATTCATACCGTCATCGTAGCATGCATGGACTCGACTCATATGAATGGGATTTCAATGAAAAAGATTGTGGGCATAAAATGGGTTATCACTGTACATTTCTCTTCTGTTTCCTATTTATATTTATATTTTACCTCCTCAATTTAGCATTATGGACAGGGAAAGAACTAATCTAAGATCTGCACAAAAATATTTAGACTTCAAATTTATACCGTGATAGTAGCATGCATGACTCGACTCATATGACTGGGATTTCCATAAAAAATATTGTGGGCAGAAAATTGGTGATATCTGTACATTTCGCTTCTGTTTCCTATTTATATTTATATTTTACCTACTCAATTTAGCATTATTGACAGGGAAAGACCTAATCTAAGATCTGCACAAAAATATTTACCCTGCAAATTCATACTGTCATCGTAGCATGCATGTACTCGACTCATATGAATGGGATTTCCATGAAAAATACTGTGGGCCGAAAATGGTTGATCACTGTACATTTCTCTTCTGTTTCTTATTTATATTTCAATTTTACCTCCTCAATTTAGCATTATGGACTGGGAAAGACCTAATCTAAAATCTGCACAAAAATATTTTGCCTTCAAATTCATACCGTCATCGTAGCATGCATGGACTCGAATCATATGAATGGGATTTACATGAAAAAGATTGTGGGCCGAAAATGGGTGATCACTCTACATTTCTCTTCTGTTTCTTATTTATATTTATATTTTACCTCCTCAATTTAGCATTATGGACAGGGAAAGACCTAATCTAAGATCTGCAAAAAAATATTTAGCCTTCAAATTCATAGCGTCATCGTAGCATGCATGGACTCGACTCATATGAATGGGATTTCCATGAAAAAGATTGTGGGCCGAAAATGGGTGATCACTGTATATTTCTCTTCTGTTTCCTATTTATATTTCTATTTTACCTCCTCAATTTAGCATTATTGTCAGGGAAAGTCCTAATCTAAGATCTGCACAAAAATATTTAGCCTTCAAATTCATACCGTCATCGTAGCATGCATGGACTCGACTCATATGAATGGGATTTCCATGAAAAAGATTGTGGGCCGAAAATGGGTGATCACTGTACATTTCTCTTCTGTTTCCTATTTATATTTCTATTTTACCTCCTCAATTTAGCATTATTGACAGGGAAAGACCTAATCTAAGATCTGCACAAAAATATTTAGCCTTCAAATTCATACCGTCATCGCAGCATGCATGGACTCGACTCATATGAATGGGATTTCCATGAAAAAGATTGTGGGCCGAAAATGGGTGATCACTGTACATTTCTCTTCTGTTTCCTATTTATATTTATATTTTATCTCCTCAATTTAGTATTATGGACAGGGAGAGACCTAATCTAAGATCTGCACAAAAATATTTAGCCTTCAAATTCATACCGTGATCCTAGCATGCATGGACTCGACTCATATGACTGGGATTTCCATGAAAAATATTGTGGGCAGAAAATGGGTGATCCCTGTACATTTCCCTTCTGTTTCCTATTTATATTTCTATTTTACCTCCTCAATTTCGCATTATGGACAGGGAAAGACCTAATCTAAGATCTGCACAAAAATATTTAGCCTTCAAATTCATACCGTCATCGTAGCATGCATGGACTCGACTCATATGAATGGGATTTCAATGAAAAAGATTGTGGGCCGAAAATCGGTGATCACTGTATATTTCTCTTCTGCTTCCAATTTATATTTCTATTTTACCTCCTCAATTTAGCATTATGGACAGGGAAAGACCTAATCTAAGATCTGCACAAAAATATTTAGCCTTCATATTCATACCGTCATCGTAGCATGCATGGAATCGACTCAAAAAATGGGATTTCAATGAAAAAGATTGTGGGCCGAAAATGGGTGATCACTGTACATTTTTCTTGTGTTTCCTATTTATATTATATTTTACCTCCTCAATTTGGCATTATGGACAGGGAAAGACCTAATCTAAGATCTGCACAAAAATATTTACCCTGCAAATTCATACTGTCATCGTAGCATGCATGGACTCGACTCATATGAATGGGATTTCCATGAAAAATATTGTGGGCCGAAAATGGGTGATCACTGTACATTTGTCTTCTGTTTCTTATTTATATTTCTATTTTACCTCCTCAATTTATCATTATGGACAGGGAAAGACCTTATCTAAGATCTGCACAAAAATATTTAGCCTTCAAATTCATACCGTCATCGTAGCATGCATGGACTCGACTCATATGAATGGGATTTCCATGAAAAAGATTGTGGGCCCAAAATGGGTGATCACTGTACATTTCTCTTCGGTTTCCTATTTATATTTCTATTTTACCTCCTCAATTTAGCATTATGGACAGGGAAAGACCTAATCTAAAATCTGCACAAAAATATTTTGCCTTCAAATTCATACCGTCATCGTAGCATGCATGGACTCGACTCATATGACTGGGATTTCCATGAAAAATATTGTGGGCAGAAAATGGGAGATCACTGTACATTTCCCTTCTGTTTCCTATTTATATTTATATTTTACCTCCTCAATTTAGCATTATGGACAGGGAAAGACCTAATCTAATATCTGCACAAAAATATTTAGCCTTCAAATTCATACCGTCATCGTAGCATGCATGGACTCGACTCATATGACTGGGATTTCCATGAAAAATATTGTGGGCAGAAAATGGGAGATCACTGTACATTTCCCTTCTGTTTCCTATTTATATTTCTATTTTACCTCCTCAATTTAGCATTATGGACAGGGAAAGAACTAATCTAATATCTGCACAAAAATATTTAGCCTTCAAATTCATACCGTCATCGTAGCATGCATGGACTCGACTCATACGACTGGGATTTCCATTAAAAAGATTGTGGGCAGAAAATGGGTGATCACTGTACATTTCTCTTCTGTTTCCTATTTATATTTATATTTTACCTCCTCAATTTAGCATTACTGACAGGGAAAGACCTAATCTAAGATCTGCACAAAAATATTTAGCCTTCAAATTCATACCGTCATCGTAGCATGCATGGAATCGACTCATATGAATGGGATTTCCATGAAAAGATTGTGAGACGAAAATGGGTGATCACTGTACATTTCTCTTCTGTTTCCTATTTATATTTATATGTTACCTCCTCAAGTTAGCATTATGGACAGCGAAAGACCTAATCTAAGATCTGCACAAAAATATTTACCCTGCAAATTCATACTGTCATCGTAGCATGCATGGACTCGACTCATATGAATGGGATTTCCATGAAAAATACTGTGGGCCGAAAATGGGTGATCACTGTACATTTCTCTTCTGTTTCTTATTTATATTTCAATTTTACCTCCTCAATTTAGCATTATGGACAGGGAAAGACCTAATCTAAAATCTGCACAAAAATATTTTGCCTTCAAATTCATACCGTCATCGTAGCATGCATGGACTCAACTCATATGAATGGGATTTACATGAAAAAGATTGTGGGCCGAAAATGGGTGATCACTGTACATTTCTCTTCTGTTTCTTATTTATATTTATATTTTACCTCCTCAATTTAGCATTATGGACAGGGAAAGACCTAATCTAAGATCTGCAAAAAAATATTTAGCCTTCAAATTCATACCGTCATCGTAGCATGCATGGACTCGACTCATATGAATGGGATTTCCATGAAAAAGATTGTGGGCCGAAAATGGGTGATCACTGTACATTTCTCTTCTGTTTCCTATTTATATTTCTATTTTACCTCCTCAATTTAGCATTATTGTCAAGGAAAGTCCTAATCTAAGATCTGCACAAAAATATTTAGCCTTCAAATTCATACCGTCATCGTAGCATGCATGGACTCGACTCATATGAATGGGATTTCCATGAAAAAGATTGTGGGCCGAAAATGGGTGATCACTGTACATTTCTCTTCTGTTTCCTATTTATATTTCTATTTTACCTCCTCAATTTAGCATTATTGACAGGGAAAGACCTAATCTAAGATCTGCACAAAAATATTTAGCCTTCAAATTCATACCGTCATCGTAGCATGCATGGACTCGACTCATATGAATGGGATTTCAATGAAAAAGATTGTGGGCCGAAAATGGGTGATCACTGTACATTTCTCTTCTGTTTCCTATTTATATTTATATTTTACCTCCTCAATTTAGCATTATGGACAGGGAAAGACCTAATCTAAGATCTGCACAAAAATATTTAGCCTTCAAATTCATACCGTCATCGTAGCATGCATGGAATCGACACATATGAATGGGATTTCCATGAAAAAGATTGTGGGTCGAAAATGGGTGATCACTGTACATTTCTCTTCTGTTTCCTATTTATATTTATATTTTACCTCCTCAATTTAGCATTATGGACAGGGAAAGACCTAATCTAAGATCTGCACAAAAATATTTAGCCTTCAAATTCATACCGTCATCGTAGCATGCATGGACTCGACTCATATGAATGGGATTTCCATGAAAAAGATTGTGGGCCGAAAATGGGTGATCACTGTACATTTCTCTTCTGTTTCCTATTTATATTTAGATTTTATCTCCTCAATTTAGTATTATGGACAGGGAGAGACTTAATCTAAGACCTGCACAAAAATATTTAGCATTCAAATTCATACCGTGATCGTAGCATGCATGGACTCGACTCATATGACTGGGATTTCCATGAAAAATATTGTGGGCAGAAAGTGGGTGATCACTGTACATTTCTCTTCTGTTTCCTATTTATATTTCTATTTTACCTCCTCAATTTAGCATTATGGACAGGGAAAGACCTAATCTAAGATCTGCACAAAAATATTTAGCCTTCAAATTCATACCGTCATCGTAGCATGCATGGACTCGACTCATATGAATGGGATTTCAATGAAAAAGATTGTGGGCATAAAATGGGTTATCACTGTACATTTCTCTTCTGTTTCCTATTTATATTTATATTTTACCTCCTCAATTTAGCATTATGGACAGGGAGAGAACTAATCTAAGATCTGCACAAAAATATTTAGACTTCAAATTTATACCGTGATAGTAGCATGCATGACTCGACTCATATGACTGGGATTTCCATAAAAAATATTGTGGGCAGAAAATTGGTGATATCTGTACATTTCGCTTCTGTTTCCTATTTATATTTATATTTTACCTCCTCAATTTAGCATTATTGACAGGGAAAGACCTAATCTAAGATCCGCACAAAAATATTTAGCCTTCAAATTCATACCGTCATCGTAGCATGCATGGAATCGACTCATATGAATGGGATTTCCATGAAAAAGATTGTGAGCCGAAAATGGGTGATCACTGTACATTTCTCTTCTGTTTCCTATTTATATTTCTATTTTACCTCCTCCATTTAGCATTATGGACAGGGAAAGACCTAATCTAAGATCTGCACAAAAATATTTAGCCTTCAAATTCATACCGTGATCGTAGCATGCATGGAGTCGACTCATATGACTGGGATATCCATGAAAAATATTGTGGGCACAAAATGGGTGATCACTGTACGTTTCTCTTCTGTTTCCTATTTATATTTATATTTTATCTCCTCAATTTAACATTATGGACAAGGAAAGACCTAATCTAAGATCTGCACAAAAATATTTAGCCTTCAAATTCATACCGTGATCGTAGCATGCATGGACTCGACTCATATGACTGGGATTTCCATGAAAAAGATTGTGGGCCGAAAATGGGTGATCACTGTACATTTCTCTTCTGTTTCTTATTTATATTTAAATTTTACCTCCTCAATTTAGCATTATGGACAGGGAAAGACCTAATCTAAGAACTGCAAAAAAATATTTAGCCTTCAAATTCATACCGTCATCGTAGCATGCATGGACTCGACTCATATGAATGGGATTTCCATGAAAAAGATTGTGGGCCGAAAATGGGTGATCACTGTACATTTCTCTTCTGTTTCCTATTTATATTTAGATTTTATCTCCTCAATTTAGTATTATGGACAGGGAGAGACTTAATCTAAGACCTGCACAAAAATATTTAGCATTCAAATTCATACCGTGATCGTAGCATGCATGGACTCGACTCATACGACTGGGATTTCCATGAAAAATATTGTGGGCAGAAAGTGGGTGATCACTGTACATTTCTCTTCTGTTTCCTATTTATATTTCTATTTTACCTCCTCAATTTAGCATTATGGACAGGGAAAGACCTAATCTAAGATCTGCACAAAAATATTTAGCCTTCAAATTCATACCGTCATCGTAGCATGCATGGACTCGACTCATATGAATGGGATTTCAATGAAAAAGATTGTGGGCATAAAATGGGTTATCACTGTACATTTCTCTTCTGTTTCCTATTTATATTTATATTTTACCTCCTCAATTTAGCATTATGGACAGGGAGAGAACTAATCTAAGATCTGCACAAAAATATTTAGACTTCAAATTTATACCGTGATAGTAGCATGCATGACTCGACTCATATGACTGGGATTTCCATAAAAAATATTGTGGGCAGAAAATTGGTGATATCTGTACATTTCGCTTCTGTTTCCTATTTATATTTATATTTTACCTCCTCAATTTAGCATTATTGACAGGGAAAGACCTAATCTAAGATCCGCACAAAAATATTTAGCCTTCAAATTCATACCGTCATCGTAGCATGCATGGAATCGACTCATATGAATGGGATTTCCATGAAAAAGATTGTGAGCCGAAAATGGGTGATCACTGTACATTTCTCTTCTGTTTCCTATTTATATTTCTATTTTACCTCCTCCATTTAGCATTATGGACAGGGAAAGACCTAATCTAAGATCTGCACAAAAATATTTAGCCTTCAAATTCATACGGTGATCGTAGCATGCATGGAGTCGACTCATATGACTGGGATATCCATGAAAAATATTGTGGGCACAAAATGGGTGATCACTGTACGTTTCTCTTCTGTTTCCTATTTATATTTATATTTTATCTCCTCAATTTAACATTATGGACAAGGAAAGACCTAATCTAAGATCTGCACAAAAATATTTAGCCTTCAAATTCATACCGTGATCGTAGCATGCATGGACTCGACTCATATGACTGGGATTTCCATGAAAAAGATTGTGGGCCGAAAATGGGTGATCACTGTACATTTCTCTTCTGTTTCTTATTTATATTTAAATTTTACCTCCTCAATTTAGCATTATGGACAGGGAAAGACCTAATCTAAGAACTGCAAAAAAATATTTAGCCTTCAAATTCATACCGTCATCGTAGCATGCATGGACTCGACTCATATGAATGGGATTTCCATGAAAAAGATTGTGGGCCGAAAATGGTTGATCACTGTACATTTCTCTTCTGTTTCCTATTTATATTTCTATTTTACCTCCTCAATTTAGCATTATGGACAGGGAAAGACCTAATCTAAGATATGCACAAAAATATTTTGCCTTCAAATTCATACCGTGATCGTAGCATGCATGGACTCGACTCATATGAATGGGATTTCCATGAAAAAGATTGTGGGCCGAAAATGGGTGATCACTGTACATTTCTTTTCTGTTTCCTATTTATATTTATATTTTAACTCCTCAATTTAGCATTATGGCAGGGAAAGACCTAATCTAAGATATGCACAAAAATATTTTGCCTTCAAATTCATACCGTGATCGTAGCATGAATGGACTCGACTCATATGACTGGGATTTCCATGAAAAATATTGTGGGCCGAAAATGGGTGATCACTGTACATTTCTCTTCTGTTTCCTATTTATATTTCTATTTTACCTCCTCAATTTAGCATGATGGACAGGGAAAGACATAATCTAAGATCTGCACAAAAATATTTAGCCTTCAAATACATACCGTGATCGTAGCATGCATGGACTCGACTCATACGACTGGGATTTCCATGAAAAATATTGTGGGCAGAAAATGGGTGATCACTGTACATTTCTGTTCTGTTTCCTATTTATATTGATATTTTATCTCCTCAATTTAGTATTATGGACAGGGAAAGACCTAATCTAAGATCTGCACAAAAATATTTAGCCTTCAAATTCATACCGTGATCGTAGCATGCATGGACTCGACTCATATGACTGGGATTTCCATGAAAAATATTGTGGGCAGAAAATGGGCGATCACTGTACATTTCTCTTCTGTTTCCTATTTATATTTATATTTTACCTCCTCAATTTAGCATTATGGACAGGGAAAGACCTAATCTAAGATCTGCACAAAAATATTTAGCCTTCAAATTCATACCGTCATCGTAGCATGCATGGACTCGACTCATATGAATGGGATTTCCATGAAAAAGATTGTGGGCCGAAAATGGGTGATCACTGTACATTTCTCTTTTGTTTCCTATTTATATTTCTATTTTACCTCCTCAATTTATTATTATGGACAGGGAAAGACCTAATCTAAGATCTGCACAAAAATATTTAGCCTTCAAATTCATACCGTCATCGTAGCATGCATGGACTCGACTCATATGAATGGGATTTCCATGAAAAAGATTGTGGGCCGAAAATGGGTGATCACTGTACATTTCTCTTCTGTTTCCTATTTATATTTCTATTTTACCTCCTCAATTTAGCATTATGGACAGGGAAAGACCTAATCTAAGATCTGCACAAAAATATTTAGCCTTCAAATACATACCGTGATCGTAGCATGCATGGACTCGACTCATACGACTGGGATTTCCATGAAAAATATTGTGGGCAGAAAATGGGTGATCACTGTACATTTCTGTTCTGTTTCCTATTTATATTGATATTTTATCTCCTCAATTTAGTATTATGGACAGGGAAAGACCTAATCTAAGATCTGCACAAAAATATTTAGCCTTCAAATTCATACCGTGATCGTAGCATGCATGGACTCGACTCATATGACTGGGATTTCCATGAAAAAGATTGTGGGCCGAGAATGGGTGATCACTGTACATTTCTCTTCTGTTTCCTATTTATATTTATATTTTACCTCCTCAATTTAGCATTATGGACAGGGAAAGAGCTAATCTAAGATCTGCACAAAAATATTTAGCCTTCAAATTCATACCGTGATCGTAGCATGCATGGAGTCGACTGATATGACTGGGATATCCATGAAAAATATTGCGGGCACAAAATGGGTGATCACTGTACGTTTCTCTTCTGTTTCCTATTTATATTTATATTTTATCTCCTCAATTTAACATTATGGACAAGGAAAGACCTAATCTAAGATCTGCACAAAAATATTTAGCCTTCAAATTCATACCGTGATCGTAGCATGCATGGACTCGACTCATATGACTGGGATTTCCATGAAAAAGATTGTGGGCCGAAAATGGGTGATCACTGTACATTTCTCTTCTGTTTCTTATTTATATTTAAATTTTACCTCCTCAATTTAGCATTATGGACAGGGAAAGACCTAATCTAAGATCTGCAAAAAAATATTTAGCCTTCAAATTCATACCGTCATCGTAGCATGCATGGACTCGACTCATATGAATGGGATTTCCATGAAAAAGTTTGTGGGCGAAAATGGGTGATCACTGTACATTTCTCTTCTGTTTCTTATTTATATTTAAATTTTACCTCCTCAATTTAGCATTATGGACAGGGAAAGACCTAATCTAAGATCTGCAAAAAAATATTTAGCCTTCAAATTCATACCGTCATCGTAGCATGCATGGACTCGAATCATATGAATGGGATTTCCATGAAAAAGATTGTGGGCCGAAAATGGGTGATCACTGTACATTTCTCTTCCGTTTCCTATTTATATTTCTATTTTACCTCCTCAATTTAGCATTATTGACAGGCAAAGACCTAATCTAAGATCTGCAGAAAAATATTTAGCCTTCAAATTCATACCGTCATCGTAGCATGCATGGACTCGACTCATATGACTGGGATTTCCAGGAAAAATATTGTGGGCAGAAAATGGGAGATCACTGTACATTTCTCTTCTGTTTCCTATTTATATTTCTATTTTACCTCCTCAATTTAGCATTATGGACAGGGAATGACCTAATCTAAGATCTGCACAAAAATATTTAGCCTTCAAATTCATACCGTGATCGTAGCATGCATGGACTCGACTCATATGACTGGGATTTCCATGAAAAAGATTGTGGGCCGAAAATGGGTGATCACTGTACATTTCTCTTCTGTTTCCTATTTATATTTATATTTTACCTCCTCAATTTAGCATTATGGACAGGGAAAGACCTAATCTAAGATCTGCACAAAAATATTTAGCCTTCAAATTCATACCGTCATCATAGCATGCATGGACTCGACTCATATGAATGGGATTTCCATGAAAAAGATTGTGGGCCGAGAATGGGTGATCACTGTACATTTCTCTTCTGTTTCCTATTTATATTTCTATTTTACCTCCTCAATTTAGCATTATGGACAGGGAAAGAGCTAATCTAAGATCTGCACAAAAATATTTAGCCTTCAAATTCATACCGTGATCGTAGCATGCATGGAGTCGACTCATATGACTGGGATATCCATGAAAAATATTGTGGGCACAAAATGGGTGATCACTGTACGTTTCTCTTCTGTTTCCTATTTATATTTATATTTCATCTCCTCAATTTAACATTATGGACAAGGAAAGACCTAATCTAAGATCTGCACAAAAATATTTAGCCTTCAAATTCATACCGTCATCGTAGCATGCATGGACTCGACTCATATGAATGGGATTTCCATGAAAAAGATTGTGGGTCGAAAATGGTTGATCACTGTACATTTCTCTTCTGTTTCTTATTTATATTTAAATTTTACCTCCTCAATTTAGCATTATGGACAGGGAAAGACCTAATCTAAGATCTGCACAAAAATATTTAGCCTTCAAATTCATACCGTGATCGTAGCATGCACTGACTCGACTCATATGACTGGGATTTCCATGAAAAAGATTGTGGGCCGAAAATGGGTGATCACTGTACATTTCTCTTCTGTTTCCTATTTCTATTTTACCTCCTCAATTTAGCATTATGGACAGGGAAAGACCTAATCTAAGATCTGCACAAAAATATTTAGCCTTCAAATTCATACCGTGATCGTAGCATGCATGGACTCGACTCATATGACTGGGATTTCCATGAAAAATATTGTGGGCAGAAAATGGGTGATCACTGTACATTTCTCTTCTGTTTCCTAATTATATTTCTATTTTACCTCCTCAATTTAGCATTATGGACAGGGAAAGACCTAATCTAAGATCTGCACAAAAATATTCAGCCTTCAAATTCATACCGTCATCGTAGCATGCATGGACTCGACTCATATGAATGGGATTTCCATGAAAAATATTGTGGGCAGAAAATGGGTGATCACTGTACATTTCTCTTCTGTTTCCTATTTATATTTCTATTTTACCTCCTCAATTTAGCATTATGGACAGGGAAAGACCTAATCTAAGATCTGCACAAAAATATTTAGCCTTCAAATTCATACCGTGATCGTAGCATGCATGGACTCGACTCATATGACTGGGATTTCCATGAAAAATATTGTGGGCAGAAAATGGGTGATCACTGTACATTTCTCTTCTGTTTCCTATTTATATTTATATTTTACCTCCTCAATTTAGCATTATGGACAGGGAAAGACCTAATCTAAGATCTGCACAAAAATATTCAGCCTTCAAATTCATACCGTCATCGTAGCATGCATGGACTCGACTCATATGAATGGGATTTCCATGAAAAAGTTTGTGGGCCGAAATTGGGTGATCACTGTAAGTTTCTCTTCTGTTTCCTATTTATATGTCTATTTTACCTCCTCAATTTAATATTATGGACAGGGAAAGACCTAATCTAAGATCTGCACAAAAATATTTAGCCTTCAAATTTATACCGTGATCGTAGCATGCATGTACTCGACTCATATGACGGGGATTTCCATGATAATTATTGTGGGCAGAAAATGGGTGATCACTGTAAATTTCTCTTCTGTTTCCTATTTATATTTCTATTTTGCCTCCTCAATTTAGCATTATGGACCTGGAAAGACATAATCTAAGATCTGCACAAAAATATTTAGCCTTCAAATACATACTGTCAGCGTAGCATGCATGGACTCGACTCATATGAATGGGATTTCCATGAAAAAGATTGTGGGCCGAAAATGGGTGATAACTGTACATTTCTCTTCTGTTTCCTATTTGTATTTCTATTTTACCTCCTCAATTTAGCATTATGGACAGGGAAAGACCTAATCTAAGATCTGCACAAAAATATTTAGCCTTCAAATTCATACCGTCATCGTGGCATGCATGGACTCGACTCATATGAATGGGATTTCAATGAAAAAGATTGTGGGCCGAAAATGGGTGATCACTGTACATTTCTCTTCTGTTTCCTATTTATATTTATATTTTACCTCCTCAATTTAGCATTATGGACAGGGAAAGACCTAATCTAAGATCTGCACAAAAATATTTAGCCTTCAAATTCATACCGTCATCGTAGCATGCATGGACTCGACTCATATGAATGGGATTTCCATGAAAAAGATTGTGGGCCGAAAATGGGTGATCACTGTACATTTCTCTTCTGTTTCCTATTTATATTTAGATTTTATCTCCTCAATTTAGTATTATGGACAGGGAGAGACTTAATCTAAGACCTGCACAAAAATATTTAGCATTCAAATTCATACCGTGATCGTAGCATGCATGGACTCGACTCATATGACTGGGATTTCCATGAAAAATATTGTGGGCAGAAAGTGGGTGATCACTGTACATTTCTCTTCTGTTTCCTATTTATATTTCTATTTTACCTCCTCAATTTAGCATTATGGACAGGGAAAGAACTAATCTAAGATCTGCACAAAAATATTTAGACTTCAAATTTATACCGTGATCGTAGCATGCATGGACTCGACTCATATGACTGGGATTTCCATAAAAAATATTGTGGGCAGAAAATTGGTGATATCTGTACATTTCGCTTCTGTTTCCTATTTATATTTCTATTTTACCTCCTCAATTTAGCATTATGGAAAGGGAAAGACCTAATCTAAGATCTGCAGAAAAAATATTTAGCCTTCAAATTCATACCGTCATCGTAGTATGCATGGACTCGACTCATATGACTGGGATTTCCATGAAAAATATTGTGGGCAGAAAATGGGAGATCACTGTACATTTCTCTTCTGTTTCCTATTTATATTTCTATTTTACCTCCTCAATTTAGCATTATGGACAGGGAAAGACCTAATCTAAGATCTGCACAAAAATATTTAGCCTTCAAATTCATACCGTCATCGTAGCATGCATGGACTCGACTCATATGAATGGGATTTCCATGAAAAAGATTGTGGGCCGAAAATGGGTGATCACTGTACATTTCTCTTCTGTTTCCTATTCATATTTAGATTTTATCTCCTCAATTTAGTATTATGGACAGGGAGAGACTTAATCTAAGACCTGGACAAAAATATTTAGCCTTCAAATTCATACCGTGATCGTAGCATGCATGGACTCGACTCATATGACTGGGATTTCCATGAAAAATATTGTGGGCAGAAAGTGGGTGATCACTGTACATTTCTCTTCTGTTTCCTATTTATATTTCTATTTTACCTCCTCAATTTAGCATTATGGACAGGGAAAGACCTAATCTAAGATCTGCACAAAAATATTTAGCCTTCAAATTCATACCGTCATCGTAGCATGCATGGACTCGACTCATATGAATGGGATTTCAATGAAAAAGATTGTGGGCATAAAATGGGTTATCACTGTACATTTCTCTTCTGTTTCCTATTTATATTTATATTTTACCTCCTCAATTTAGCATTATGGACAGGGAAAGAACTAATCTAAGATCTGCACAAAAATATTTAGACTTCAAATTTATACCGTGATAGTAGCATGCATGACTCGACTCATATGACTGGGATTTCCATAAAAAATATTGTGGGCAGAAAATTGGTGATATCTGTACATTTCGCTTCTGTTTCCTATTTATATTTATATTTTACCTACTCAATTTAGCATTATTGACAGGGAAAGACCTAATCTAAGATCTGCACAAAAATATTTACCCTGCAAATTCATACTGTCATCGTAGCATGCATGTACTCGACTCATATGAATGGGATTTCCATGAAAAATACTGTGGGCCGAAAATGGTTGATCACTGTACATTTCTCTTCTGTTTCTTATTTATATTTCAATTTTACCTCCTCAATTTAGCATTATGGACTGGGAAAGACCTAATCTAAAATCTGCACAAAAATATTTTGCCTTCAAATTCATACCGTCATCGTAGCATGCATGGACTCGAATCATATGAATGGGATTTACATGAAAAAGATTGTGGGCCGAAAATGGGTGATCACTCTACATTTCTCTTCTGTTTCTTATTTATATTTATATTTTACCTCCTCAATTTAGCATTATGGACAGGGAAAGACCTAATCTAAGATCTGCAAAAAAATATTTAGCCTTCAAATTCATACCGTCATCGTAGCATGCATGGACTCGACTCATATGAATGGGATTTCCATGAAAAAGATTGTGGGCCGAAAATGGGTGATCACTGTACATTTCTCTTCTGTTTCCTATTTATATTTCTATTTTACCTCCTCAATTTAGCATTATTGACAGGGAAAGACCTAATCTAAGATCTGCACAAAAATATTTAGCCTTCAAATTCATACCGTCATCGCAGCATGCATGGACTCGACTCATATGAATGGGATTTCCATGAAAAAGATTGTGGGCCGAAAATGGGTGATCACTGTACATTTCTCTTCTGTTTCCTATTTATATTTATATTTTATCTCCTCAATTTAGTATTATGGACAGGGAGAGACCTAATCTAAGATCTGCACAAAAATATTTAGCCTTCAAATTCATACCGTGATCCTAGCATGCATGGACTCGACTCATATGACTGGGATTTCCATGAAAAATATTGTGGGCAGAAAATGGGTGATCCCTGTACATTTCCCTTCTGTTTCCTATTTATATTTCTATTTTACCTCCTCAATTTCGCATTATGGACAGGGAAAGACCTAATCTAAGATCTGCACAAAAATATTTAGCCTTCAAATTCATACCGTCATCGTAGCATGCATGGACTCGACTCATATGAATGGGATTTCAATGAAAAAGATTGTGGGCCGAAAATCGGTGATCACTGTATATTTCTCTTCTGCTTCCAATTTATATTTCTATTTTACCTCCTCAATTTAGCATTATGGACAGGGAAAGACCTAATCTAAGATCTGCACAAAAATATTTAGCCTTCATATTCATACCGTCATCGTAGCATGCATGGAATCGACTCAAAAAATGGGATTTCAATGAAAAAGATTGTGGGCCGAAAATGGGTGATCACTGTACATTTTTCTTGTGTTTCCTATTTATATTATATTTTACCTCCTCAATTTGGCATTATGGACAGGGAAAGACCTAATCTAAGATCTGCACAAAAATATTTACCCTGCAAATTCATACTGTCATCGTAGCATGCATGGACTCGACTCATATGAATGGGATTTCCATGAAAAATATTGTGGGCCGAAAATGGGTGATCACTGTACATTTGTCTTCTGTTTCTTATTTATATTTCTATTTTACCTCCTCAATTTATCATTATGGACAGGGAAAGACCTTATCTAAGATCTGCACAAAAATATTTAGCCTTCAAATTCATACCGTCATCGTAGCATGCATGGACTCGACTCATATGAATGGGATTTCCATGAAAAAGATTGTGGGCCCAAAATGGGTGATCACTGTACATTTCTCTTCGGTTTCCTATTTATATTTCTATTTTACCTCCTCAATTTAGCATTATGGACAGGGAAAGACCTAATCTAAAATCTGCACAAAAATATTTTGCCTTCAAATTCATACCGTCATCGTAGCATGCATGGACTCGACTCATATGACTGGGATTTCCATGAAAAATATTGTGGGCAGAAAATGGGAGATCACTGTACATTTCCCTTCTGTTTCCTATTTATATTTATATTTTACCTCCTCAATTTAGCATTATGGACAGGGAAAGACCTAATCTAATATCTGCACAAAAATATTTAGCCTTCAAATTCATACCGTCATCGTAGCATGCATGGACTCGACTCATATGACTGGGATTTCCATGAAAAATATTGTGGGCAGAAAATGGGAGATCACTGTACATTTCCCTTCTGTTTCCTATTTATATTTCTATTTTACCTCCTCAATTTAGCATTATGGACAGGGAAAGAACTAATCTAATATCTGCACAAAAATATTTAGCCTTCAAATTCATACCGTCATCGTAGCATGCATGGACTCGACTCATACGACTGGGATTTCCATTAAAAAGATTGTGGGCAGAAAATGGGTGATCACTGTACATTTCTCTTCTGTTTCCTATTTATATTTATATTTTACCTCCTCAATTTAGCATTACTGACAGGGAAAGACCTAATCTAAGATCTGCACAAAAATATTTAGCCTTCAAATTCATACCGTCATCGTAGCATGCATGGAATCGACTCATATGAATGGGATTTCCATGAAAAGATTGTGAGACGAAAATGGGTGATCACTGTACATTTCTCTTCTGTTTCCTATTTATATTTATATGTTACCTCCTCAAGTTAGCATTATGGACAGCGAAAGACCTAATCTAAGATCTGCACAAAAATATTTACCCTGCAAATTCATACTGTCATCGTAGCATGCATGGACTCGACTCATATGAATGGGATTTCCATGAAAAATACTGTGGGCCGAAAATGGGTGATCACTGTACATTTCTCTTCTGTTTCTTATTTATATTTCAATTTTACCTCCTCAATTTAGCATTATGGACAGGGAAAGACCTAATCTAAAATCTGCACAAAAATATTTTGCCTTCAAATTCATACCGTCATCGTAGCATGCATGGACTCAACTCATATGAATGGGATTTACATGAAAAAGATTGTGGGCCGAAAATGGGTGATCACTGTACATTTCTCTTCTGTTTCTTATTTATATTTATATTTTACCTCCTCAATTTAGCATTATGGACAGGGAAAGACCTAATCTAAGATCTGCAAAAAAATATTTAGCCTTCAAATTCATACCGTCATCGTAGCATGCATGGACTCGACTCATATGAATGGGATTTCCATGAAAAAGATTGTGGGCCGAAAATGGGTGATCACTGTACATTTCTCTTCTGTTTCCTATTTATATTTCTATTTTACCTCCTCAATTTAGCATTATTGTCAAGGAAAGTCCTAATCTAAGATCTGCACAAAAATATTTAGCCTTCAAATTCATACCGTCATCGTAGCATGCATGGACTCGACTCATATGAATGGGATTTCCATGAAAAAGATTGTGGGCCGAAAATGGGTGATCACTGTACATTTCTCTTCTGTTTCCTATTTATATTTCTATTTTACCTCCTCAATTTAGCATTATTGACAGGGAAAGACCTAATCTAAGATCTGCACAAAAATATTTAGCCTTCAAATTCATACCGTCATCGCAGCATGCATGGACTCGACTCATATGAATGGGATTTCCATGAAAAAGATTGTGGGCCGAAAATGGGTGATCACTGTACATTTCTCTTCTGTTTCCTATTTATATTTATATTTTATCTCCTCAATTTAGTATTATGGACAGGGAGAGACCTAATCTAAGATCTGCACAAAAATATTTAGCCTTCAAATTCATACCGTGATCGTAGCATGCATGGACTCGACTCATATGACTGGGATTTCCATGAAAAATATTGTGGGCAGAAAATGGGTGATCCCTGTACATTTCCCTTCTGTTTCCTATTTATATTTCTATTTTACCTCCTCAATTTAGCATTATGGACAGGGAAAGACCTAATCTAAGATCTGCACAAAAATATTTAGCCTTCAAATTCATACCGTCATCGTAGCATGCATGGACTCGACTCATATGAATGGGATTTCAATGAAAAAGATTGTGGGCCGAAAATGGGTGATCACTGTACATTTCTCTTCTGCTTCCAATTTATATTTATATTTTACCTCCTCAATTTAGCATTATGGACAGGGAAAGACCTAATCTAAGATCTGCACAAAAATATTTAGACTTCAAATTCATACCGTCATCGTAGCATGCATGGACTCGACTCATATGAATGGGATTTCAATGAAAAAGATTGTGGGCCGAAAATGGGTGATCACTGTACATTTCTCTTCTGCTTCCAATTTATATTTCTATTTTACCTCCTCAATTTAGCATTATGGACAGGGAAAGACCTAATCTAAGATCTGCACAAAAATATTTAGCCTTCAAATTCATACCGTCATCGTAGCATGCATAGAATCGACTCATATGAATGGGATTTCAATGAAAAAGATTGTGGGCCGAAAATGGGTGATCACTGTACATTTTTCTTGTGTTTCCTATTTATATTTCTATTTTACCTCCTCAATTTAGCATTATGGACAGGGAAAGACCTAATCTAAGATCTGCACAAAAATGTTTACCCTGCAAATTCATACAGTCATCGTAGCATGCATGGACTCGACTCATATGAATGGGATTTCCATGAAAAATATTGTGGGCAGAAAATGGGAGATCACTGTACATTTCTCTTCTGTTTCCTATTTATATTTCTATTTTACCTCCTCAATTTAGCATTATGGACAGGGAAAGACCTAATCTAAGATCTGCACAAAAATATTTACCCTGCAAATTCATACTGTCATCGTAGCATGCATGGACTCGACTCATATGACTGGGATTTCCATGAAAAAGACTCTGGGCAGAAAATGGGTGATCACTGTACATTTCTCTTCTGTTTCCTATTTATATTTCTATTTTACCTCCTCAATTTAGGATTATGGACAGGGAAAGACATAATCTAAGATCTGCACAAAAATATTTAGCCTTCAAATTCATACCGTCATCGTAGCAAGCATGTAATCGACTCATATGAATGGGATTTCCATGAAAAAGATTGTGGGCCGAAAATGGATGATCACTGTACATTTCTCTTCTGTTTCCTATTTATATTTATATTTTACCTCCTCAATTTGGCATTATGGACAGGGAAAGACCTAATCTAAGATCTGCACAAAAATATTTACCCTGCAAATTCATACTGTCATCGTAGCATGCATGGACTCGACTCATATGAATGGGATTTCCATGAAAAATATTGTGGGCCGAAAATGGGTGATCACTGTACATTTGTCTTCTGTTTCTTATTTATATTTCTATTTTACCTCCTCAATTTAGCATTATGGACAGGGAAAGACCTTATCTAAGATCTGCACAAAAATATTTAGCCTTCAAATTCATGCCATCATCGTAGCATGCATGGACTCGACTCATATGAATGGGATTTCCATGAAAAAGATTGTGGGCCGAAAATGGGTGATCACTGTACATTTCTCTTCTGTTTCTTATTTATATTTATATTTTACCTCCTCAATTTAGCATTATGGACAGGGAAAGAC
This sequence comes from Acanthosepion lycidas, assembly GCA_963932145.1. Classification (NCBI taxonomy): domain Eukaryota; kingdom Metazoa; phylum Mollusca; class Cephalopoda; order Sepiida; family Sepiidae; genus Acanthosepion; species Acanthosepion lycidas. The sequence goes on along the minus strand of CAWVQA010000569.1, from coordinate 1,729,408 downwards.
CTAATCTAAGATCCGCACAAAAATATTTAGCCTTTAAATTCATACCGTCATCGTAGCATGCATGGACTCGACTCATATGACTGGGATTTCCATGAAAAATATTGTGGGCAGAAAATGGGAGATCACTGTACATTTCTCTTCTGTTTCCTATTTATATTTCTATTTTACCTCCTCAATTTAGCATTATGGACAGGGAAAGACCTAATCTAATATCTGCACAAAAAATATTTAGCCTTCAAATTCATACCGTCATCGTAGCATGCATGGACTCGACTCATACGACTGGGATTTGCATTAAAAAGATTGTGGGCAGAAAATGGGTGATCACTGTACATTTCTCTTCTGTTTCCTATTTATATTTATATTTTACCTCCTCAATTTAGCATTACTGACAGGGAAAGACCTAATCTAAGATCTGCACAAAAATATTTACCCTGCAAATTCATACTGTCATCGTAGCATGCATGGACTCGACTCATATGAATGGGATTTCCATGAAAAATACTGTGGGCCGAAAATGGGTGATCACTGTACATTTCTCTTCTGTTTCTTATTTATATTTCAATTTTACCTCCTCAATTTAGCATTATGGACAGGGAAAGACCTAATCTAAAATCTGCACAAAAATATTTTGCCTTCAAATTCATACCGTCATCGTAGCATGCATGGACTCGACTCATATGAATGGGATTTCCATGAAAAAGATAGTGGGCCGAAAATGGGTGATCACTGTACATTTCTCTTCTGTTTCCTATTTATATTTCTATTTTACCTCCTCAATTTAGCATTATTGTCAGGGAAAGTCCTAATCTAAGATCTGCACAAAAATATTTAGCCTTCAAATTCATACCGTCATCGTAGCATGCATGGACTCGACTCATATGAATGGGATTTCCATGAAAAATATTGTGGGCCGAAAATGGGTGATCACTGTACATTTCTCTTCTGTTTCCTATTTATATTTCTATTTTACCTCCTCAATTTAGCATTATTGACAGGGAAAGACCTAATCTAAGATCTGCACAAAAATATTTAGCCTTCAAATTCATACCGTCATCGCACCATGCATGGACTCGACTCATATGAATGGGATTTCCATGAAAAAGATTGTGGGCCGAAAATGGGTGATCACTGTACATTTCTCTTCTGTTTCCTATTTATATTTATATTTTATCTCCTCAATTTAGTATTATGGACAGGGAGAGACCTAATCTAAGATCTGCACAAAAATATTTAGCCTTCAAATTCATACCGTGATCGTAGCATGCATGGACTCGACTCATATGACTGGGATTTCCAAGAAAAATATTGTGGGCAGAAAATGGGTGATCCCTGTACATTTCCCTTCTGTTTCCTATTTATATTTCTATTTTACCTCCTTAATTTAGCATTATGAACAGGGAAAGACCTAATCTAAGATCTGCACAAAAATATTTAGCCTTCAAATTCATACCGTCATCGTAGCATGCATGGACTCGACTCATATGAATGGGATTTCAATGAAAAAGATTGTGGGCCGAAAATGGGTGATCACTGTACATTTCTCTTCTGCTTCCAATTTATATTTCTATTTTACCTCCTCAATTTAGCATTATGGACAGGGAAAGACCTAATTTAAGATCTGCACAAAAATGTTTACCCTGCAAATTCATACCGTCATCGTAGCATGCATGGACTCGACTCATATGAATGGGATTTCCATGAAAAATATTGTGGGCAGAAAATGGGAGATCACTGTACATTTCTCTTCTGTTTCCTATTTATATTTCTATTTTACCTCCTCAATTTAGCATTATGGACAGGGAAAGACCTAATCTAATATCTGCACAAAAATATTTAGCCTTCAAATTCATACCGTCATCGTAGCATGCATGGACTCGACTCATATGAATGGGATTTCCATGAAAAATATTGTGGGCAGAAAATGGGTGATCACTGTACATTTCCCTTCTGTTTCCTATTTATATTTCTATTTTACCTGCTCAATTTAGCATTATGGACAGGGAAAGACCTAATCTAAGATCTGCACAAAAATATTCAGCCTTCAAATTCATACCGTCATCGTAGCATGCATGGACTCGACTCATATGAATGGGATTTCAATGAAAAAGATTGTGGGCCGAAAATGGGTGATCACTGTACATTTTTCTTGTGTTTCCTATTTATATTTCTATTTTACCTCCTCAATTTAGCATTATGGACAGGGAAAGACCTAATCTAAGATCTGCACAAAAATGTTTACCCTGCAAATTCATACCGTCATCGTAGCATGCATGGACTCGACTCATATGAATGGGATTTCCATGAAAAAGACTCTGGGCCGAGAATGGGTGATCACTGTATATTTCTCTTCTGTTTCCTATTTATATTTATATTTTATCTCCTCAATTTAGTATTATGGACAGGGAGAGACCTAATCTAAGATCTGCACAAAAATATTTAGCCTTCAAATTCATGCCGTGATCGTAGCATGTATGGACTCGAATCATATGACTGGGATTTCCATGAAAAATATTGTGGTCAGAAAATGGGTGATCACTGTACATTTCTCTTCTGTTTCCTATTTATATTTATATTTTACCTCCTCAATTTAGCATTATGGACAGGGAAAGACCTAATCTAAGATCTGCACAAGAATATTTAGCTTTCAAATTCATACCGTCAACGTAGCATGCATGGAGTCGACTCATATGAATGGCATTTCCGGGAAAAAGATTGTGGGCCCAAAATGGGTGATCACTGTACATTTCTCTTCGGTTTCCTATTTATATTTCTATTTTACCTCCTCAATTTAGCATTATGGACAGGGAAAGACCTAATCTAAAATCTGCACAAAAATATTTTGCCTTCAAATTCATACCGTCATCGTAGCATGCATGGACTCGACTCATATGAATGGGATTTCCATGAAAAAGATTGTGGGCCCAAAATGGGTGATCACTGTACATTTCTCTTCGGTTTCCCATTTATATTTCTAATTTACCTCCTCAATTTAGCATTATGTACAGGGAAAGTCTTAATCTAAGATCTGCACAAAAATATTTAGCCGTCAAATTCATACCGTCATCGTAGCATGCATGGAATCGACTCATATGAATGGGATTTCCATGAAAAAGATTGTGAGCCGAAAATGGGTGATCACTGTACATTTCTCTTCTGTTTCCTATTTATATTTCTATATTACCTCCTTAATTTAGCATTATGGACAGGGAAAGACCTAATCTAAGATCTGCACAAAAATATTTAGCCTTCAAATTCATACCCTCATCGTAGCATGCATGGACTCGACTCATATGACTGGGATTTCCATGAAAAATATTGTGGGCAGAAAATGGGTGATCAGTGTACATTTCTCTTCTGTTTCCTATTCATATTTCTATTTTACCTCCTCAATTTAGCATTATGGACAGGGAAAGACCTAATCTAAGATCTGCACAAAAATATTTAGCCTTCAAATTCATACCGTCATCGTAGCATGCATGGAGTCGACTCATATGACTGGGATTTCAATGAAAAAGATTGTGGGCAGAAAATGGGTGATCACTGTACATTTCTCTTCTGTTTCCTATTTATATTTCTATTTTACCTCCTCAATTTAGCATTATGGACAGGGAAAGACCTAATCTAAGCTCTGCAAAAAAATATTTAGCCTTCAAATTCATACCGTGATCGTACCCTGCATGGACTCGACTAATATTAATGGGATTTCCATGAAAAAGATTGTGGGCCGAAAATGGGTGATCACTGTACATTTCTCTTCTGTTTCCTATTTATATTTATATTTTACCTCCTCAATTTAGCATTATGGACAAGGAAAGACCTAATCTAAGATCTGCACAAAAATATTTAGCCTTCAAATTCATACCGTCATCGTAGCCTGCATGGACTCGACTCATATGAATGGGATTTCCATGAAAAAGTTTGTGGCCAGAAAACGGGTGATCACTGTACATTTCTCTTCTGTTTCCTATTTATATTTATATTTTTCCTCCTCAATTTAGCATTATGGACAGGGGAAGACCTAATCTAAGATCTGCACAAAAATATTTTGCCTTGAAATTCATACCGTGATCGTAGCATGCATGGACTCGACTCATATGACTGGGATTTCCATGGAAAAGATTGTGGCCAGAAAACGGATTATCACTGTACATTTCTCTTCTGTTTCCTATTTATATTTATATTTTTCCTCCTCAATTTAGCATTATGGACAGGGGAAGACCTAATCTAAGATCTGCACAAAAATATTTTGCCTTGAAATTCATACCGTGATCGTAGCATGCATGGACTCGACTCATATGACTGGGATTTCCATGAAAAAGATTGTGGGCCGAAAATGGGTGATCACTGTACATTTCTCTTCTGTTTCCTATTTATATTTATATTTTACCTCCTCAATTTAGCATTATGGACAGGGAAAGACCTCATCTAAGATCTGCACAAAAATATTTTGCCTTCAAATTCATACCGTGATCGTAGCATGCATGGACTCGACTCATATGACTGGGATTTCCATGAAAAAGATTCTGGGCCGAAAATGGGTGATCACTGTACATTTCTCTTCTGTTTCCTATTTATATTTTACCTCCTCAATTTAGCATTATGGACAGGGAAAGACCTAATCTAAGATCTGCACAAAAATATTTATCCTTCAAATTCATACCGTGATCGTAGCATGTATGGACACGACTCATTTTACTGGGATTTCCATGAAAAAGATTGTGGGCAGAAAATGGGTGATCACTGTACATTTCTCTTCTGTTTCCGATTTATATTTATATTTTACCTCCTCAATTTAGCATTATGGACAGGGAAAGACCTAATCTAAGATCTGCACAAAAATATTTTGCCTTCAAATTCATACCTTGATCATAGCATGCATGGACTCGACTCATATGACTGGGATTTCCATGAAAAAGATTGTGGGCCAAAATGGGTGATCACTGTACATTTCTATTCTGTTTCCTATTTATATTTATATTTTACCTCCTCAATTTAGCATTATGGACAGGGAAAGACCTAATCTAAGTTCTGCACAAAAATATTTTGCCTTCAAATTCATACCGTAAACGTAGCATGCATGGACTCGACTCATATGACTGGGATTTCCATGAAAAAGATTGTGGGCAGAAAATGGGTGATCACTGTACATTTCTCTTCTGTTTCCTATTTATATTTATATTTTTCCTCCTCAATTTAGCATTAGGGACAGGGAAAGACCTAATCTAAGATCTGCACAAAAATATTTTGCCTTCAAATTCATACCGTGATCGTAGCATGCATGGACTCGACTCATATGAATGGGATTTCCATGAAAAAGATAGTGGGCCGAAATTGGGTGATCACTGTACATTTCTCTTCTGTTTCCTATTTATATTTATATTTTACCTCCTCAATTTAGCATTATGGACAGGGAAAGACCTAATCTAAGATCTGCACAAAAATATTTCGCTTTAAATTCATACCGTGATCTTAGCATGCATGGACTCGACTCATATGACTGGGATTTCCATGAAAAAGATTCTGGGCCGAAAATGGGTGATCACTGTACATTTCTCTTCTGTTTCCTATTTATATTTTACCTCCTGAATTTAGCATTATGGACAGGGAAAGACCTAATCTAAGATCTGCACAAAAATATTTATCCTTCAAATTCATACCGTGATCGTAGCATGTATGGACACGACTCATTTTACTGGGATTTCCATGAAAAAGATTGTGGGCAGAAAATGGGTGATCACTGTACATTTCTCTTCTGTTTCCGATTTATATTTATATTTTACCTCCTCAATTTAGCATTATGGACAGGGAAAGACCTAATCTAAGATCTGCACAAAAATATTTTGCCTTCAAATTCATACCTTGATCGTAGCATGCATGGACTCGACTCATATGACTGGGATTTCCATGAAAAAGATTGTGGGCCAAAATGGGTGATCACTGTACATTTCTCTTCTGTTTCCTATTTATATTTATATTTTACCTCCTCAAATTAGCATTATGGACAGGGAAAGACCTAATCTAAGATCTGCACAAAAATATTTTGCCTTCAAATTAATACCGTGAACGTAGCATGCATGGACTCGACTCATATGACTGGGATTTCCATGAAAAAGATTGTGCGCCGAAAATGGGTGATCACTGTACCTTTCTGTTTCCTATTTATATTTCTATTTTACCTCCTCAATTTAGCATTATGGACAGGGAAAGACCTAATATAAGATCTGCACAAAAATATTTTGCCTTCAAACTCATACCGTGATCGTAGCATGCATGGACTCGACTCATCTGACTGTGATTTCCATGAAAAAGATTGTGGGCCGAAAATGGGTGATCACTGTACATTTCTCTTCTGTTTCCTATTTATATTTCTAATTTACCTCCTCAATTTAGCATTATGGACAGGGAAAGTCTTAATCTAAGATCTGCACAAAAATATTTAGCCTTCAAATTCATACCGTGATCCTAGCATGCATGGACTCGACTCATATGCATGGGATTTCCATGAAAAAGATTGTGGGCGGAAATTGGGTGATCACTGTACATTTCTCTTCTATTTCCTATTTATATTTATATTTTACCTCCTCAATTTAGCATTATGGACAGGGAAAGACCGAATCTAAGATCTGCACAAAAATATTTAGCCTTCAAATTCATACCGTCATCGTTGTATGCATGGACTCGACTCATATGACTGGGATTTCCATGAAAAAGATTGTGGGCCGAAAATGGGTGATCACTGTACATTTCTCTTCTGTTTCCTATTCATATTTCTATTTTACCTCCTCAATTTAGCATTATGGACAGGGAAAGACCTAATCTAAGATCTGCACAAAAATATTTTGCCTTCAAATTCATACCGTGATCGTAGCATGCATGGACTCGACTCATCTGACTTTGATTTCCATGAAAAAGATTGTGGGCCGAAAATGGGTGATCACTGTACATTTCTCTTCTGTTTCCTATTTATATTTCTATTTTACCTCCTCAATTTAGCATTATGGACAGGGAAAGACCTAATCTAAGATCTGCACAAAATATTTTGCCTTCAAATTCATACCGTGATCGTACCATGCATGGACTCGACTCATATGACTGGGAATTCCATGAAAAAGATTGTGGGCCAAAAATGGGTGACCACTGTACATTTCTCTTCTGTTTCCTATTTATATTTATATTTTACCTCCTCAATTTAGCATTATGGACAGGGAAAGACCTAATCAAAGATCTGCACAAAAATATTTTGCCTTCAAATTCATACCGTGATCGTAGCATGCATGGACTCGATACATATGACTGGGATTTCCATGAAAAAGATTGTGGGCCGAAAATGGGTGATCACTGTACATTTCTCTTCTGTTTCCTATTTATATTTATATTTTAACTCCTCAATTTAGCATTATGGACAGAGAAAGACCTAATCTAAGATCTGCCCAAAAATATTTTGCCTTCAAATTCATACCGTGATCGTAGCATGCATGGACTCGACTCATATGACTGGGATTTCCATGAAAAAGATTGTGGGCAGAAAATGGGTGATCACTGTACATTTCTCTTCTGTTTCCTATTTATATTTATATTTTCCCTCCTCAATTTAGCATTATGGACAGGGAAAGACCTAATCTAAGATCTGCACAAAAATATTTTGCCTTCAAATTCATACCGTGATCGTAGCATGCATGGACTCAACTCATATGACTGGGATTTTACTGAAAAAGATTGTGGGCCGAAAATGGGTGATCAATGTACATTTCTCTTCTGTTTCCTATTTATATTTCTATATTACTTCCTCAATTTAGCATTATGGACAGGGAAAGACCTAATATAAGATCTGCACAAAAATATTTTGCCTTCAAATTCATACCTTGATCGTAGCATGCATGGACTCGACTCATATGACTGGGATTTCCATGAAAAAGATTGTGGGCCAAAATTGGTGATCACTGTACATTTCTATTCTGTTTCCTATTTATATTTATATTTTACCTCCTCAATTTAGCATTATGGACAGGGAAAGACCTAATCTAAGTTCTGCACAAAAATATTTTGCCTTCAAATTCATACCGTGAACGTAGCATGCATGGACTCGACTCATATGACTGGGAGTTCCATGAAAAAGATTGTGGGCAGAAAATGGGTGATCACTGTACATTTCTCTTCTGTTTCCTATTTATATTTATATTTTTCCTCCTCAATTTAGCATTAGGGACAGGGAAAGACCTAATCTAAGATCTGCACAAAAATATTTTGCCTTCAAATTCATACCGTGATCGTAGCATGCATGGACTCGACTCATATGAATGGGATTTCCATGAAAAAGATAGTGGGCCGAAATTGGGTGATCACTGTACATTTCTCTTCTGTTTCCTATTTATATTTATATTTTACCTCCTCAATTTAGCATTATGGACAGGGAAAGACCTAATCTAAGATCTGCACAAAAATATTTCGCTTTAAATTCATACCGTGATCTTAGCATGCATGGACTCGACTCATATGACTGGGATTTCCATGAAAAAGATTCTGGGCCGAAAATGGGTGATCACTGTACATTTCTCTTCTGTTTCCTATTTATATTTTACCTCCTGAATTTAGCATTATGGACAGGGAAAGACCTAATCTAAGATCTGCACAAAAGTATTTATCCTTCAAATTCATACCGTGATCGTAGCATGTATGGACACGACTCATTTTACTGGGATTTCCATGAAAAAGATTGTGGGCAGAAAATGGGTGATCAATGTACATTTCTCTTCTGTTTCGTATTTATATTTTTCCTCCTCAATTTAGCATTAGGGACAGGGAAAGACCTAATCTAAGATCTGCACAAAAATATTTTGCCTTCAAATTCATACCGTGATCGTAGCATGCATGGACTCGACTCATATGAATGGGATTTCCATGAAAAAGATAGTGGGCCGAAATTGGGTGATCACTGTACATTTCTCTTCTGTTTCCTATTTATATTTATATTTTACCTCCTCAATTTAGCATTATGGACAGGGAAAGACCTAATCTAAGATCTGCACAAAAATATTTCGCTTTAAATTCATACCGTGATCTTAGCATGCATGGACTCGACTCATATGACTGGGATTTCCATGAAAAAGATTCTGGGCCGAAAATGGGTGATCACTGTACATTTCTCTTCTGTTTCCTATTTATATTTTACCTCCTGAATTTAGCATTATGGACAGGGAAAGACCTAATCTAAGATCTGCACAAAAATATTTATCCTTCAAATTCATACCGTGATCGTAGCATGTATGGACTCGACTCATTTTACTGGGATTTCCATGAAAAAGATTGTGGGCAGAAAATGGGTGATCACTGTACATTTCTCTTCTGTTTCCGATTTATATTTATATTTTACCTCCTCAATTTAGCATTATGGACAGGGAAAGACCTAATCTAAGATCTGCACAAAAATATTTTGCCTTCAAATTCATACCTTGATCGTAGCATGCATGGACTCGACTCATATGACTGGGATTTCCATGAAAAAGATTGTGGGCCAAAATGGGTGATCACTGTACAATTCTCTTCTGTTTCCTATTTATATTTATATTTTACCTTCTCAATTTAGCATTATGGACAGGGAAAGACCTAATCTAAGATCTGCACAAAAATATTTTGCCTTCAAATTAATACCGTGAACGTAGCATGCATGGACTCGACTCATATAACTGGGATTTCCATGAAAAAGATTGTGGGCCGAAAATGGGTGATCACTGTACCTTTCTCTTCTGTTTCCTATTTATATTTATATTTTACCTCCTCAATTTAGCATTATGGACAGGGAAAGACCTAATATAAGATCTGCACAAAAATATTTTGCCTTCAAACTCATACCGTGATCGTAGCATGCATGGACTCGACTCATCTGACTGTGATTTCCATGAAAAAGATTGTGGGCCGAAAATGGGTGATCACTGTACATTTCTCTTCTGTTTCCTATTTATATTTCTATTTTACCTCCTCAATTTAGCATTATGGACAGGGAAAGACCTAATCTAAGATCTGCACAAAAATATTTAGCCTTCAAATTCATACCGTCATCGTAGCATGCATGGACTCGACTCATATGAATGGAATTTCCATGAAAAAGATTGTGGGCCGAAAATGGGTGATCACTGTACATTTCTCTTCTGTTTCCTATTTATATTTCTAATTTACCTCCTCAATTTAGCATTATGTACAGGGAAAGTCTTAATCTAAGATCTGCACAAAAATATTTAGCCGTCAAATTCATACCGTCATCGTAGCATGCATGGAATCGACTCATATGAATGGGATTTCCATGAAAAAGATTGTGAGCCGAAAATGGGTGATCACTGTATATTTCTCTTCTGTTTCCTATTTATATTTTATCTCCTCAATTTAGTATTATGGACAGGGAGAGACCTTATCTAAGATCTGCACAAAAATATTTAGCCTTCAAATTCATGCCGTGATCGTAGCATGTATGGACTCGAATCATATGACTGGGATTTCCATGAAAAATATTGTGGTCAGAAAATGGGTGATCACTGTACATTTCTCTTCTGTTTCCTTTTTATATTTCTATTTTACCTCCTCAATTTAGCATTATGGACAGGGAAAGACCTAATCTAAGATCTGCACAAAAATATTTAGACTTCAAATTTATACCGTGATCGTAGCATGCATGGACTCGACTCATATGACTGGGATTTCCATGAAAAATATTGTGGGCAGAAAATGGGTGATCACTCTACATTTGTCTTCTGTTTCCTATTTATATTTATATTTTACCTCCTCAATTTAGCATTATGGACAGGGAAAGACCTAATATAAGATCTGCACAAAAATATTTAGCCTTCAAATTCATATCGTCAGCGTAGCATGCATGGACTCGACTCATATGACTGGGATTTCCATGAAAAATATTGTGGGCAGAAAACGGGTGTTCACTGTACATTTCTCTTCTGTTTCCTATTTATATTTCTATATTACCTCCTTAATTTAGCATTATGGACAGGGAAAGACCTAATCTAAGATCTGCCTAAGAATATTTAGCTTTCAAATTCATACCGTCAACGTAGCATGCATGGAGTCGACTCATATGAATGGCATTTCCATGAAAAAGATTGTGGGCCCAAAATGGGTGATCACTGTACATTTCTCTTCGGTTTCCTATTTATATTTCTATTTTACCTCCTCAATTTAGCATTATGGACAGGGAAAGACCTAATCTAAAATCTGCACAAAAATATTTTGCCTTCAAATTCATACCGTCATCGTAGCATGCATGGACTCGACTCATATGAATGGGATTTACATGAAAAATATTGTGGGCAGAAAATGGGTGATCACTCTACATTTGTCTTCTGTTTCCTATTTATATTTATATTTTACCTCCTCAATTTAGCATTATGGACAGGGAAAGACCTAATATAAGATCTGCACAAAAATATTTAGCCTTCAAATTCATATCGTCAGCGTAGCATGCATGGACTCGACTCATATGACTGGGATTTCCATGAAAAATATTGTGGGCAGAAAACGGGTGTTCACTGTACATTTCTCTTCTGTTTCCTATTTATATTTCTATATTACCTCCTTAATTTAGCATTATGGACAGGGAAAGACCTAATCTAAGATCTGCACAAAAATATTTAGCCTTCAAATTCATACCCTCATCGTAGCATGCATGGACTCGACTCATATGACTGGGATTTCCATGAAAAATATTGTGGGCAGAAAATGGGTGATCAGTGTACATTTCTCTTCTGTTTCCTATTCATATTTCTATTTTACCTCCTCAATTTAGCATTATGGACAGGGAAAGACCTAATCTAAGATCTGCACAAAAATATTTAGCCTTCAAATTCATACCGTCATCGTAGCATGCATGGAGTCGACTCATATGACTGGGATTTCCATGAAAAAGATTGTGGGCAGAAAATGGGTGATCACTGTACATTTCTCTTCTGTTTCCTATTTATATTTATATTTTACCTCCTCAATTTAGCATTATGGACAGGGAAAGACCTAATCTAAGCTCTGCAAAAAAATATTTAGCCTTCAAATTCATACCGTGATCGTACCCTGCATGGACTCGACTAATATTAATGGGATTTCCATGAAAAAGATTGTGGGCCGAAAATGGGTGATCACTGTACATTTCTCTTCTGTTTCCTATTTATATTTTACCTCCTCAATTTAGCATTATGGACAGGGAAAGACCTAATCTAAGATCTGCACAAAAATATTTAGCCTTCAAATTCATACCGTCATCGTAGCCTGCATGGACTCGACTCATATGAATGGGATTTCCATGAAAAAGATTGTGGGCCGAAAATGGGTGATCACTGAACATTTGTCTTCTGTTTCCTATTTATATTTCTATTTTACCTCCTCAATTTAGCATTATGCACAGGGAAAGAACTAATCTAAGATCTGCACAAAAATATTTTGCCTTCAAATTCATACGGTGATCGTAGCATGCATGGACTCGACTCATATGACTGGGATTTCCATGAAAAAGATTGTGGCCAGAAAACGGGTGATCACTGTACATTTCTCTACTGTTTCCTATTTATATTTATATTTTTCCTCCTCAATTTAGCATTATGGACAGGGGAAGACCTAATCTAAGATCTGCACAAAAATATTTTGCCTTGAAATTCATACCGTGATCGTAGCATGCATGGACTCCACTCATATGACTGGGATTTCCATGAAAAAGATTGTGGCCAGAAAACGGGTTATCACTGTACATTTCTCTTCTGTTTCCTATTTATATTTATATTTTTCCTCCTCAATTTAGCATTATGGACAGGGGAAGACCTAATCTAAGATCTGCACAAAAATATTTTGCCTTGAAATTCATACCGTGATCGTAGCATGCATGGACTCGACTCATATGACTGGGATTTCCATGAAAAAGATTGTGGGCCGAAAATGGGTGATCACTGTACATTTCTCTTCTGTTTCCTATTTATATTTATATTTTACCTCCTCAATTTAGCATTATGGACAGGGAAAGACCTCATCTAAGATCTGCACAAAAATATTTTGCCTTCAAATTCATACCGTGATCGTAGCATGCATGCACTCAACTCATATGACTGGGATTTCCATGAAAAAGATTGTGGGCCAAAAATGGGTGATCAATGTACATTTCTCTTCTGTTTCCTATTTATATTTCTATATTACTTCCTCAATTTAGCATTATGGACAGGGAAAGACCTAATATAATATCTGCACAAAAATATTTTGCCTTCAAATTCATACCGTGATCGTACCATGCATGGACTCGACTCATATGACTGGGATTTCCATGAAAAAGATTCTGGGCCGAAAATGGGTGATCACTGTACATTTCTCTTCTGTTTCCTATTTATATTTTACCTCCTCAATTTAGCATTATGGACAGGGAAAGACCTAATCTAAGATCTGCACAAAAATATTTATCCTTCAAATTCATACCGTGATCGTAGCATGTATGGACACGACTCATTTTACTGGGATTTCCATGAAAAAGATTGTGGGCAGAAAATGGGTGATCACTGTACATTTCTCTTCTGTTTCCGATTTATATTTATATTTTACCTCCTCAATTTAGCATTATGGACAGGGAAAGACCTAATCTAAGATCTGCACAAAAATATTTTGCCTTCAAATTCATACCTTGATCGTAGCATGCATGGACTCGACTCATATGACTGGGATTTCCATGAAAAAGATTGTGGGCCAAAATGGGTGATCACTGTACATTTGTATTCTGTTTCCTATTTATATTTATATTTTACCTCCTCAATTTAGCATTATGGACAGGGAAAGACCTAATCTAAGTTCTGCACAAAAATATTTTGCCTTCAAATTCATACCGTGAACGTAGCATGCATGGACTCGACTCATATGACTGGGATTTCCATGAAAAAGATTGTGGGCAGAAAATGGGTGATCACTTTACATTTCTCTTCTGTTTCCTATTTATATTTATATTTTTCCTCCTCAATTTAGCATTAGGGACAGGGAAAGACCTAATCTAAGATCTGCACAAAAATATTTTGCCTTCAAATTCATACCGTGATCGTAGCATGCATGGACTCGACTCATATGAATGGGATTTCCATGAAAAAGATAGTGGGCCGAAATTGGGTGATCACTGTACATTTCTCTTCTGTTTCCTATTTATATTTATATTTTACCTCCTCAATTTAGCATTATGGACAGGGAAAGACCTAATCTAAGATCTGCACAAAAATATTTCGCTTTAAATTCATACCGTGATCTTAGCATGCATGGACTCGACTCATATGACTGGGATTTCCATGAAAAAGATTCTGGGCCGAAAATGGGTGATCACTGTACATTTCTCTTCTGTTTCCTATTTATATTTTACCTCCTGAATTTAGCATTATGGACAGGGATAGACCTAATCTAAGATCTGCACAAAAATATTTATCCTTCAAATTCATACCGTCATCGTAGCATGTATGGACACGACTCATTTTACTGGGATTTCCATGAAAAAGATTGTGGGCAGAAAATGGGTGATCACTGTACATTTCTCTTCTGTTTTCTATTTATATTTATATTTTACCTCCTCAATTTAGCATTATGGACAGGGAAAGACCTAATCTAAGATCTGCACAAAAATATTTTGCCTTCAAATTCATACCTTGATCGTAGCATGCATGGACTCGACTCATATGACTGGGATTTCCATGAAAAAGATTGTGGGCCAAAATGGGTGATCACTGTACATTTCTCTTCTGTTTCCTATTTATATTTATATTTTACCTCCTCAATTTAGCATTATGGACAGGGAAAGACCTAATCTAAGATCTGCACAAAAATATTTTGCCTTCAAATTAATACCGTGAACGTAGCATGCATGGACTCGACTCATATGACTGGGATTTCCATGAAAAAGATTGTGCGCCGAAAATGGGTGATCACTGTAGCTTTCTCTTCTGTTTCCTATTTATATTTCTATTTTACCTCCTCAATTTAGCATTATGGACAGGGAAAGACCTAATATAAGATCTGCACAAAAATATTTTGCCTTCAAACTCATACCGTGATCGTAGCATGCATGGACTCGACTCATCTGACTGTGATTTCCATGAAAAAGATTGTGGGCTGAAAATGGGTGATCACTGTACATTTCTCTTCTGTTTCCTATTTATATTTCTATTTTACCTCCTCAATTTAGCATTATGGACAGGGAAAGACCTAATCTAAGATCTGCACAAAAATATTTAGCCTTCAAATTCATACCGTCATCGTAGCATGCATGGACTCGACTCATATGAATGGAATTTCCATGAAAAAGACTGTGGGCCGAAAATGGGTGATCACTGTACATTTCTCTTCTGTTTCCTATTTATATTTCTAATTTACCTCCTCAATTTAGCATTATGGACAGGGAAAGTCTTAATCTAAGATCTGCACAAAAATATTTAGCCTTCAAATTCATACCGTGATCCTAGCATGCATGGACTCGACTCATATGAATGGGATTTCCATGAAAAAGATTGTGGGCGGATATTGGGTGATCACTGTACATTTCTCTTCTATTTCCTATTTATATTTATATTTTACCTCCTCAATTTAGCATTATGGACAGGGAAAGACCGAATCTAAGATCTGCACAAAAATATTTAGCCTTCAAATTCATACCGTCATCGTTGTATGCATGGACTCGACTCATATGACTGGGATTTCCATGAAAAAGATTGTGGGCCGAAAATGGGTGATCACTGTACATTTCTCTTCTGTTTCCTATTCATATTTCTATTTTACCTCCTCAATTTAGCATTATGGACAGGGAAAGACCTAATCTAAGATCTGCACAAAAATATTTTGCCTTCAAATTCATACCGTGATCGTAGCATGCATGGACTCGACTCATCTGACTTTGATTTCCATGAAAAAGATTGTGGGCCGAAAATGGGTGATCACTGTACATTTCTCTTCTGTTTCCTATTTATATTTCTATTTTACCTCCTCAATTTAGCATTATGGACAGGGAAAGACCTAATCTAAGATCTGCACAAAATATTTTGCCTTCAAATTCATACCGTGATCGTACCATGCATGGACTCGACTCATATGACTGGGAATTCCATGAAAAAGATTGTGGGCCAAAAATGGGTGACCACTGTACATTTCTCTTCTGTTTCCTATTTATATTTACATTTTACCTCCTCAATTTAGCATTATGGACAGGGAAAGACCTAATCTAAGATCTGCACAAAAATATTTTGCCTTCAAATTAATACCGTGAACGTAGCATGCATGGACTCGACTCATATGACTGGGATTTCCATGAAAAAGATTGTGCGCCGAAAATGGGTGATCACTGTACCTTTCTCTTCTGTTTCCTATTTATATTTCTATTTTACCTCCTCAATTTAGCATTATGGACAGGGAAAGACCGAATATAAGATCTGCACAAAAATATTTTGCCTTCAAACTCATACCGTGATCGTAGCATGCATGGACTCGACTCATCTGACTGTGATTTCCATGAAAAAGATTGTGGGCCGAAAATGGGTGATCACTGTACATTTCTCTTCTGTTTCCTATTTATATTTCTATTTTACCTCCTCAATTTAGCATTATGGACAGGGAAAGACCTAATCTAAGATCTGCACAAAAATATTTAGCCTTCAAATTCATACCGTCATCGTAGCATGCATGGACTCGACTCATATGAATGGAATTTCCATGAAAAAGATTGTGGGCCGAAAATGGGTGATCACTGTACATTTCTCTTCTGTTTCCTATTTATATTTCTAATTTACCTCCTCAATTTAGCATTATGGACAGGGAAAGTCTTAATCTAAGATCTGCACAAAAATATTTAGCCTTCAAATTCATACCGTGATCCTAGCATGCATGGACTCGACTCATATGAATGGGATTTCCATGAAAAAGATTGTGGGCGGAAATTGGGTGATCACTGTACATTTCTCTTCTATTTCCTATTTATATTTATATTTTACCTCCTCAATTTAGCATTATGGACAGGGAAAGACCTAATCTAAGATCTGCACAAAATATTTTGCCTTCAAATTCATACCGTGATCGTACCATGCATGGACTCGACTCATATGACTGGGAATTCCATGAAAAAGATTGTGGGCCAAAAATGGGTGACCACTGTACATTTCTCTTCTGTTTCCTATTTATATTTATATTTTACCTCCTCAATTTAGCATTATGGACAGGGAAAGACCTAATCAAAGATCTGCACAAAAATATTTTGCCTTCAAATTCATACCGTGATCGTAGCATGCATGGACTCGATACATATGACTGGGATTTCCATGAAAAAGATTGTGGGCCGAAAATGGGTGATCACTGTACATTTCTCTTCTGTTTCCTATTTATATTTATATTTTAACTCCTCAATTTAGCATTATGGACAGAGAAAGACCTAATCTAAGATCTGCCCAAAAATATTTTGCCTTCAAATTCATACCGTGATCGTAGCATGCATGGACTCGACTCATATGACTGGGATTTCCATGAAAAAGATTGTGGGCAGAAAATGGGTGATCACTGTACATTTCTCTTCTGTTTCCTATTTATATTTATATTTTCCCTCCTCAATTTAGCATTATGGACAGGGAAAGACCTAATCTAAGATCTGCACAAAAATATTTTGCCTTCAAATTCATACCGTGATCATAGCATGCATGGACTCAACTCATATGACTGGGATTTCCATGAAAAAGATTGTGGGCCGAAAATGGGTGATCAATGTACATTTCTCTTCTGTTTCCTATTTATATTTATATTTTTCCTCCTCAATTTAGCATTATGGACATGGGAAGACCTAATCTAAGATCTGCACAAAAATATTTTGCCTTCAAATTCATACCGTGATCGTAGCATGCATGGACTCAACTCATATGACTGGGATTTCCATGAAAAAGATTGTGGGCCAAAAATGGGTGATCAATGTACATTTCTCTTCTGTTTCCTATTTATATTTCTATATTACTTCCTCAATTTAGCATTATGGACAGGGAAAGACCTAATATAAGATCTGCACAAAAATATTTTGCCTTCAAATTCATACCGTGATCGTAGCATGCATGGACTCGACTCATCTGACTGTGATTTCCATGAAAAAGATTGTGGGCCGAAAATGGGTGATCACTGTACAATTCTCTTCTGTTTCCTATTTATATTTCTATTTTACCTCCTCAATTTAGCATTATGGACAGGGAAAGACCTAATCTAAGATCTGCACAAAAATATTTTGCCTTCAAATTCATACCGTGATCGTAGCATGCATGGACTCGACTCATATGACTGGGAATTCCATGAAAAAGATTGTGGGCCGAAAATGGGTGACCACTGTACATTTCTCTTCTGTTTCCTATTTATATTTATATTTTACCTCCTCAATTTAGCATTATGGACAGGGAAAGACCTAATCTAAGATCTGCACAAAAATATTTTGCCTTCAAATTCATACCGTGATCGTAGCATGCATGGACTCGACTCATCTGACTGTGATTTCCATGAAAAAGATTGTGGGCCGAAAATGGGTGATCACTGTACAATTCTCTTCTGTTTCCTATTTATATTTCTATTTTACCTCCTCAATTTATCATTATGGACAGGGAAAGACCTAATCTAAGATCTGCACAAAAATATTTTGCCTTCAAATTCATACCGTGATCGTAGCATGCATGGACTCGACTCATATGACTGGGAATTCCATGAAAAAGATTGTGGGCCGAAAATGGGTGACCACTGTACATTTCTCTTCTGTTTCCTATTTATATTTATATTTTACCTCCTCAATTTAGCATTATGGACAGGGAAAGACCTAATCTAAGATCTGCACAAAAATATTTTGCCTTCAAATTCATACCGTGATCGTAGCATGCATGGACTCGACTCATATGAATGGGATTTCCATGAAAAAGATAGTGGGCCGAAATTGGGTGATCACTGTACATTTCTCTTCTGTTTCCTATTTATATTTATATTTTACCTCCTCAATTTAGCATTATGGACAGGGAAAGACCTAATCTAAGATCTGCACAAAAATATTTATCCTTCAAATTCATACCGTGATCGTAGCATGTATGGACACGACTCATTTGACTGGGATTTCCATGAAAAAGATTGTGGGCAGAAAATGGGTGATCACTGTACATTTCTCTTCTGTTTCCTATTTATATTTCTATTTTACCTCCTCAATTTAGCATTATGGACAGGGAAAGACCTAATCTAAGTTCTGCACAAAAATATTTCGCTTTAAATTCATACCGTGAACTTAGCATGCATGGACTCGACTCATATGACTGGGATTTCCATGAAAAAGATTGTGGGCAGAAAATGGGTGATCACTGTACATTTCTCTTCTGTTTCCTATTTATATTTTACCTCCTCAATTTAGCATTATGGACAGGGAAAGACCTAATCTAAGATCTGCACAAAAATATTTATCCTTCAAATTCATACCGTGATCGTAGCATGTATGGACACGACTCATTTGACTGGGATTTCCATGAAAAAGATTGTGGGCAGAAAATGGGTGATCACTGTACATTTCTCTTCTGTTTCCTATTTATATTTCTATTTTACCTCCTCAATTTAGCATTATGGACAGGGAAAGACCTAATCTAATATCTGCACAAAAATATTTTGCCTTCAAATTCATACCTTGATCGTAGCATGCATGGACTCGACTCATCTGACTGTGATTTCCATGAAAAAGATTGTGGGCCAAAATTGGTGATCACTGTACATTTCTCTTCTGTTTCCTATTTATATTTATATTTTACCTCCTCAATTTAGCATTATGGACAGGGAAAGACCTAATCTAAGATCTGCACAAAAATATTTTGCCTTCAAATTCATGCCGTGATCGTAGCATGCATGGACTCGACTCATATGACTGGGATTTCCATGAAAAAGACTGTGGGCCAAAAATGGGTGATCAATGTACATTTCTCTTCTGTTTCCTATTTATATTTCTATATTATTTCCTCAATTTAGCATTATGGACAGGGAATGACCTAATCTAAGATCTGCACAAAAATATTTTGCCTTCAAATTCATACTGTGATCGTAGCATGCATGGACTCGACTCATATGACTGGGAATTCCATGAAAAAGATTGTGGGCCGAAAATGGGTGATCACTGTACATTTCTCTTCTGTTTCCTATTTATATTTATATTTTACCTCCTCAATTTAGCATTATGGACAGGGAAAGACCTAATCTAAGATCTGCACAAAAATATTTTGCCTTCAAATTCATACCGTGATCGTAGCATGCATGGACTCGACTCATATGACTGGGAATTCCATGAAAAAGATTGTGGGCCGCAAATGGGTGACCACTGTACATTTCTCTTCTGTTTCCTATTTATATTTATATTTTACCTCCTCAATTTAGCATTGTGGACAGGGAAAGACCTAATCTAAGAACTGCACAAAAATATTTATCCTTCAAATTCATACCGTGATCGTAGCATGTATGGACACGACTCATTTGACTGGGATTTCCATGAAAAAGATTGTGGGCAGAAAATGGGTGATCACTGTACATTTCTCTTCTGTTTCCTATTTATATTTCTATTTTACCTCCTCAATTTAGCATTATGGACAGGGAAAGACCTAATCTAAGTTCTGCACAAAAATATTTCGCTTTAAATTCATACCGTGATCGTAGCATGCATGGACTCGACTCATATGACTGGGAATTCAATGAAAAAGATTGTGGGCCGAAAATGGGTGACCACTGTACATTTCTCTTCTGTTTCCTATTTATATTTATATTTTACCTCCTCAATTTAGCATTATGGACAGGGAAAGACCTAATCTAAGAACTGCACAAAAATATTTTGCCTTCAAATTCATACCGTGATCGTAGCATGCATGGACTCGACTCATATGACTGGGATTTCCATGAAAAAGATTGTGGGCCAGAAATGGGTGATCAATGTACATTTCTCTTCTGTTTCCTATTTATATTTCTATATTATTTCCTCAATTTAGCATTATGGACAGGGAAAGACCTAATATAAGATCTGCACAAAAATATTTTGCCTTCAAATTCATACCGTGATCGTAGCATGCATGGACTCGACTCATATGACTGGGAATTCCATGAAAAAGATTGTGGGCCGAAAATGGGTGACCACTGTACATTTCTCTTCTGTTTCCTATTTATATTTATATTTTACCTCCTCAATTTAGCATTATGGACAGGGAAAAACTTAATCTAAGATCTGCACTAAAATATTTTGCCTTCAAATTCATACCGTGATCGTAGCATGCATGGACTCGACTCATATGACTGGGAATTCCATGAAAAAGTTTATGGGCCGAAAATGGGTGACCACTGTACATTTCTCTTCTGTTTCCTATTTATATTTATATTTTACCTCCTCAATTTAGCATTATGGACAGGGAAAGACCTAATCTAAGATCTGCACAAAAATATTTTGCCTTCAAATTCATACCGTGATCGTAGCATGCATGGACTCGACTCATATGACTGGGATTTCCATGAAAAAGATTGTGGGCCGAAAATGGGTGACCACTGTACATTTCTCTTCTGTTTCCTATTTATATTTATATTTTACCTCCTCAATTTAGCATTATGGACAGGGAAAGACCTAATCTAAGATCTGCACAAAAATATTTTGCCTTCAAATTCATACCGTGATCGTAGCATGTATGGACTCGACTCATTTGACTGGGATTTCCATGAAAAAGACTGTGGGCCAAAAATGGGTGATCAATGTACATTTCTCTTCTGTTTCCTATTTATATTTCTATATTATTTCCTCAATTTAGCATTATGGACAGGGAATGACCTAATCTAAGATCTGCACAAAAATATTTTGCCTTCAAATTCATACTGTGATCGTAGCATGCATGGACTCGACTCATATGACTGGGAATTCCATGAAAAAGATTGTGGGCCGAAAATGGGTGATCACTGTACATTTCTCTTCTGTTTCCTATTTATATTTATATTTTACCTCCTCAATTTAGCATTATGGACAGGGAAAGACCTAATCTAAGATCTGCACAAAAATATTTTGCCTTCAAATTCATACCGTGATCGTAGCATGCATGGACTCGACTCATATGACTGGGAATTCCATGAAAAAGATTGTGGGCCGCAAATGGGTGACCACTGTACATTTCTCTTCTGTTTCCTATTTATATTTATATTTTACCTCCTCAATTTAGCATTGTGGACAGGGAAAGACCTAATCTAAGAACTGCACAAAAATATTTATCCTTCAAATTCATACCGTGATCGTAGCATGTATGGACACGACTCATTTGACTGGGATTTCCATGAAAAAGATTGTGGGCAGAAAATGGGTGATCACTGTACATTTCTCTTCTGTTTCCTATTTATATTTCTATTTTACCTCCTCAATTTAGCATTATGGACAGGGAAAGACCTAATCTAAGTTCTGCACAAAAATATTTCGCTTTAAATTCATACCGTGATCGTAGCATGCATGGACTCGACTCATATGACTGGGAATTCAATGAAAAAGATTGTGGGCCGAAAATGGGTGACCACTGTACATTTCTCTTCTGTTTCCTATTTATATTTATATTTTACCTCCTCAATTTAGCATTATGGACAGGGAAAGACCTAATCTAAGAACTGCACAAAAATATTTTGCCTTCAAATTCATACCGTGATCGTAGCATGCATGGACTCGACTCATATGACTGGGATTTCCATGAAAAAGATTGTGGGCCAGAAATGGGTGATCAATGTACATTTCTCTTCTGTTTCCTATTTATATTTCTATATTATTTCCTCAATTTAGCATTATGGACAGGGAAAGACCTAATATAAGATCTGCACAAAAATATTTTGCCTTCAAATTCATACCGTGATCGTAGCATGCATGGACTCGACTCATATGACTGGGAATTCCATGAAAAAGATTGTGGGCCGAAAATGGGTGACCACTGTACATTTCTCTTCTGTTTCCTATTTATATTTATATTTTACCTCCTCAATTTAGCATTATGGACAGGGAAAAACTTAATCTAAGATCTGCACTAAAATATTTTGCCTTCAAATTCATACCGTGATCGTAGCATGCATGGACTCGACTCATATGACTGGGAATTCCATGAAAAAGTTTATGGGCCGAAAATGGGTGACCACTGTACATTTCTCTTCTGTTTCCTATTTATATTTATATTTTACCTCCTCAATTTAGCATTATGGACAGGGAAAGACCTAATCTAAGATCTGCACAAAAATATTTTGCCTTCAAATTCATACCGTGATCGTAGCATGCATGGACTCGACTCATATGACTGGGATTTCCATGAAAAAGATTGTGGGCCGAAAATGGGTGACCACTGTACATTTCTCTTCTGTTTCCTATTTATATTTATATTTTACCTCCTCAATTTAGCATTATGGACAGGGAAAGACCTAATCTAAGATCTGCACAAAAATATTTTGCCTTCAAATTCATACCGTGATCGTAGCATGTATGGACTCGACTCATTTGACTGGGATTTCCATGAAAAAGATAGTGGGCAGAAAATGGGTGATTACTGTACATTTCTCTTCTGTTTCCTATTTATATTTCTATTTTACCTCCTCAATTTAGCATTATGGACAGGGAATGACCTAATCTAAGATCTGCACAAAAATATTTTGCCTTCAAATTCATACCGTGATCGTAGCATGCATGGACTCGACTCATATGACTGGGAATTCCATGAAAAAGATTGTGGGCCGCAAATGGGTGACCACTGTACATTTCTCTTCTGTTTCCTATTTATATTTATATTTTACCTCTTCAATTTAGCATTATGGACAGGGAAAGACCTAATCTAAGATCTGCACAAAAATATTTTGCCTTCAAATTCATACCGTGATCGTAGCATGTATGGACTCGACTCATTTGACTGGGATTTCCATGAAAAAGATAGTGGGCAGATAATGGGTGATCACTGTACATTCCTCTTCTCTATCCTATTTATATTTCTATTTTACCTCCTCAATTCAGCATTATGGACAGGAAAAAACCTAATCTAAGATCTGCACAAAAATATTTTGCCTGCAAATTCATACCGTGATCGTAGCATGCATGGACTCGACTCATATGACTGGGATTTCCATGAAAAAGATTGTGGGCCAAAATTGGTGATCACTGTACATTTCTCTTCTGTTTCCTATTTCTATTTCTGTTTTACCTCCTCAATTTAGCATTATGGACAGGGAAAGACCTAATCTAAGATCTGCACAAAAATATTTTGCCTTCAAATTCATACCGTGAACGTAGCATGCATGGACTCAACTCATATGACTGGGATTTCCATGAAAAAGATTGTGGGCAGAAAATGGTTGATTACTGTACATTTCTCTTCTGTTTCCTATTTATATTTATATTTTTCCTCCTCAATTTAGCATTATGGACAGGGAAAGACCTAATCTAAAATCTGCACAAAAATATTTTGCCTTCAAATTCATACCGTGATCGTAGCATGCATGGACTCGACTCATATCACTGGGATTTCCATGAAAAAGATTGTGGGCCGAAAATGGGTGATCACTGTACATTTTTCTTCTGTTTCCTATTTATATTTCTATTTTACCTCCATCAATTTAGCATTATGGAGAGGGAAAAACCTCATCTCAGATCTGCAAAAAAATATTCTGCCTTCAAAATCATACCGTGAATGTAGCATGCATGGACTCGACTCATATGACTGGGATTTCCATGAAAAAGATTGTGGGCCGAAAATGGGTGGTCACTGTACATTTCTCTTCTGTTTCCTATTTATATTTCTATTTTACCTCCTCAATTTAGCATTATGGACAGGGAAAGACCTAATCTAAGATCTGCAAAAAAATATTTTGCCTTCAAATTCATACCGTGATCGTAGCATGCATGGACTCGACTCATATGACTGGGATTTACATGAAAAAGATTGTGGGCAGAAAATGGGTGATTACTGTACATTTCTCTTCTGTTTCCTATTTATATTTATATTTTACCTCCTCAATTTAGCATTATGGACAGGGGAAGACCTAATCTAAGACCTGCACAAAAATAATTTGCCTTCAAATTCATACCGTGATCGTAGCATGCATGGACTCAACTCATATCACTGGGATTTACATGAAAAAGATTGTGGGCCGAAAATGGGTGATCACTGTACATTTCTCTTCTGTTTCCTATTTATATTTCTATTTTACCTCCTCAATTTAGCATTATGGACAGGGAAAGACCTCATCTAAGATCTGCAAAAAAATATTCTGCCTTCAAATTCATACCGTGAACGTAGCATGCATGGACTCGACTCATATGACTGGGAATTCCATGAAAAAGATTGTGGGCCGAAAATGGGTGACCACTGTACATTTCTCTTCTGTTTCCTATTTATATTTATATTTTACCTCCTCAATTTAGCATTATGGACAGGGAAAGACCTAATCTAAGATCTGCACAAAAATATTTTGCCTTCAAATTCATACCGTGATCGTAGCATGCATGGACTCGACTCATATGACTGGGATTTCCATGAAAAAGATTGTGGGCCAAAAATGGGTGATCAATGTACATTTCTCTTCTGTTTCCTATTTATATTTTACCTCCTCAATTTAGCATTATGGACAGGGAAAGACCTAATCTAAATCTGCACAAAAATATTTTGACTTCAAATTCATACCGTGATCGTAGCATGCATGGACTGGAATCATATGACTGGGATTTCCATGAAAAAGATTGTGGGCAGAAAATGGTTTATCACTGTATATTTCTCTTCTGTTTCCTATTTATATTTCTATTTTACCTCCTCAATTTAGCATTATGGACAGGGAAATACGTAATCTAAGATCTGCACAAAAATATTTTGCCTTCAAATTCATACCGTGATCGTAGCATGCATGGTCTCGACTCAAAAGACTGGGATTTCCATGAAAAAGATTGTGGTCCGAAAATGGGTGATCACTGGACATTTCTCTTCTGTTTCCTATTTATATTTCTATTTTACCTCCTCAATTTAGCATTATGGATAGGGAAAGACCTAATCTAAGATCTGCACAAAAATATTTTGCCTTCAAATTCATACCGTGAACGTAGCATGCATGGACTCGACTCATATGACTGGGATTTCCATGAAAAAGATTGTGGGCAGAAAATGGTTGATTACTGTACATTTCTCTTCTGTTTCCTATTTATATTTATATTTTTCCTCCTCAATTTAGCATTATGGACAGGGAAAGACCTAATCTAAAATCTGCACAAAAATATTTTGCCTTCAAATTCATACCGTGATCGTAGCATGCATGGACTCGACTCATATCACTGGGATTTCCATGAAAAAGATTGTGGGCCGAAAATGGGTGATCACTGTACATTTCTCTTCTGTTTCCTATTTATATTTCTATTTTACCTCCATCAATTTAGCATTATGGAGAGGGAAAAACCTCATCTCAGATCTGCAAAAAAATATTCTGCCTTCAAAATCATACCGTGAATGTAGCATGCATGGACTCGACTCATATGACTGGGATTTCCATGAAAAAGATTGTGGGCCGAAAATGGGTGGTCACTGTACATTTCTCTTCTGTTTCCTATTTATATTTCTATTTTACCTCCTCAATTTAGCATTATGGACAGGGAAAGACCTAATCTAAGATCTGCAAAAAAATATTTTGCCTTCAAATTCATACCGTGATCGTAGCATGCATGGACTAAACTCATATGACTGGGATTTCCATGAAAAAGTTTGTGGGCCGAAAATGGGTGATCACTGTACATTTCTCTTCTGTTTTCTATTTATATTTCTATTTTACCTCCTCAATTTAGCATTATGGACAGGGAATGACCTAATCTAAGATCTGCACAAAAATATTTTGCCTTCAAATTCATACCGTGAACATAGCATGCATGGACTCGACTCATATGACTGGGATTTACATGAAAAAGATTGTGGGCAGAAAATGGGTGATTACTGTACATTTCTCTTCTGTTTCCTATTTATATTTATATTTTTCCTCCTCAATTTAGCATTATGGACAGGGAAAGACCTCATCTAAGATCTGCAAAAAAATATTCTGCCTTCAAAATCATACCGTGAACGTAGCATGCATGGACTCGACTCATATGACTGGGAATTCCATGAAAAAGATTGTGGGCCGAAAATGGGTGACCACTGTACATTTCTCTTCTGTTTCCTATTTATATTTATATTTTACCTCCTCAATTTAGCATTATGGACAGGGAAAGACCTAATCTAAGATCTGCACAAAAATATTTTGCCTTCAAATTCATACCGTGATCGTAGCATGCATGGACTCGACTCATATGACTGGGATTTCCATGAAAAAGATTGTGGGCCAAAAATGGGTGATCAATGTACATTTCTCTTCTGTTTCCTATTTATATTTTACCTCCTCAATTTAGCATTATGGACAGGGAAAGACGTAATCTAAATCTGCACAAAAATATTTTGACTTCAAATTCATACCGTGATCGTAGCATGCATGGACTGGAATCATATGACTGGGATTTCCATGAAAAAGATTGTGGGCAGAAAATGGTTTATCACTGTATATTTCTCTTCTGTTTCCTATTTATATTTCTATTTTACCTCCTCAATTTAGCATTATGGACAGGGAAATACGTAATCTAAGATATGCACAAAAATATTTTGCCTTCAAATTCATACCGTGATCGTAGCATGCATGGTCTCGACTCAAAAGACTGGGATTTCCATGAAAAAGATTGTGGTCCGAAAATGGGTGATCACTGGACATTTCTCTTCTGTTTCCTATTTATATTTATATTTTACCTCCTCAATTTAGCATTATGGACAGGGAAAGACCTCATCTAAGATCTGCAAAAAAATATTCTGCCTTCAAAATAATACCGTGAACGTAGCATGCATGGACTCGACTCATATGACTGGGATTTCCATGAAAAAGATTGTGGGCCGAAAATGGGTGACCACTGTACATTTCTCTTCTGTTTCCTATTTATATTTATATTTTACCTCCTCAATTTAGCATTATGGACAGGGAAAGACCTAATATAAGATCTGT
Organism: Acanthosepion lycidas; assembly: GCA_963932145.1. Taxonomy (NCBI): domain Eukaryota; kingdom Metazoa; phylum Mollusca; class Cephalopoda; order Sepiida; family Sepiidae; genus Acanthosepion; species Acanthosepion lycidas. Next base: position 1,701,346 of record CAWVQA010000569.1, on the reverse strand, counting down.
ACAAAAATATTTTGCCTTCAAATTCATACCGTGATGGTAGCATGCATGGACTCGACTCATATGACTGGGATTTCCATGTAAAAGATTGTGGGCCGAAAATGGGTGATCACTGTACATTTCTCTTCTGTTTCCTATTTATATTTATATTTTACCTCCTCAATTTAGCATTATGGACAGGGAAAGACCTAATCTAAGATCTGCACAAAAATATTTTGACTTCAAATTCATACCGTGATCGTAGCATGCATGGACTGGAATCATATGACTGGGATTTCCATGAAAAAGATTGTGGGCAGAAAATGGTTTATCACTGTATATTTCTCTTCTGTTTCCTATTTATATTTCTATTTTACCTCCTCAATTTAGCATTATGGTCAGGGAAAGACGTAATCTAAGATCTGCACAAAAATATTTTGACTTCAAATTCATACCGTGATCGTAGCATGCATGGACTGGAATCATATGACTGGGATTTCCATGAAAAAGATTGTGGGCAGAAAATGGTTTTACACTGTATATTTCTCTTCTGTTTCCTATTTATATTTCTATTTTACCTCCTCAATTTAGCATTATGGACAGGGAAAGACCTAATCTAAGATCTGCAAAAAAATATTCTGCCTTCAAAATAATACCGTGAACGTAGCATGCATGGACTCGACTCATATGACTGGGATTTCCATGAAAAAGATTGTGGGGCGAAAATGGGTGATCACTGTACATTTCTCTTCTGTTTCCTATTTATATTTCTATTTTACTTCCTCAATTTAGCATTATGGACAGGGCAAGACCTAATCTAAGATCTGCACAAAAATATTTTGCCTTCAAATTCATACCGTGATCGTAGCATGCATGGACTCGACTCATCTGACTGTGATTTCCATGAAAAAGATTGTGGGCCGAAAATGGGTGATCACTGTACATTTCTCTTCTGTTTCCTATTTATATTTCTATTTTACCTCCTCAATTTAGCATTATGGACAGGGAAAGACCTAATCTAAGATCTGCACAAAAATATTTTGACTTCAAATTCATACCGTGAACGTAGCATGCATGGACTCGACTCATATGACTGGGAATTCCATGAAAAAGATTGTGGGCCGAAAATGGGTGACCACTGTACATTTCTCTTCTGTTTCCTATTTATATTTATATTTTACCTCCTCAATTTAGCATTATGGACAGGGAAAGACCTAATCTAAGATCTGCACAAAAATATTTTGCCTTCAAATTCATACCGTGATCGTAGCATGCATGGACTCGACTCATATGACTGGGATTTCCATGAAAAAGATTGTGGGCCAAAAATGGGTGATCAATGTACATTTCTCTTCTGTTTCCTATTTATATTTTACCTCCTCAATTTAGCATTATGGACAGGGAAAGACGTAATCTAAGATCTGCACAAAAATATTTTGACTTCAAATTCATACCGTGATTGTAGCATGCATGGACTTGAATCATATGACTGGGATTTCCATGAAAAAGATTGTGGGCAGTAAATGGTTTATCACTGTATATTTCTCTTCTGTTTCCTATTTATATTTATATTTTACCTTCTCAATTTAGCATTATGGACAGGGAAAGACGTAATCTAAGATCTGCACAAAAATATTTTGCCTTCAAATTCATACCGTGATCGTAGCATGCATGGACTCGACTCATATGACTGGGATTTCCATGAAAAAGATTGTGGGCCGAAAATGGGTGATCCCTGTACATTTCTCTTCTGTTTCCTATTTATATTTCTATTTTACCTCCTCAATTTAGCATTATGGACAGGGGAAGACCTAATCTAAGATCTGCACAAAAATATTTTGCCTTCAAATTCATACCGTGATCGTAGCATGCATGGACTCGACTCATCTGACTGTGATTTCCATGAAAAAGATTGTGGGCCGAAAATGGGTGATCACTGTACATTTCTCTTCTGTTTCCTATTTATATTTCTATTTTACCTCCTCAATTTAGCATTATGGAGAGGGAAAGACCTCATCTAAGATCTGCAAAAAAATATTCTGCCTTCAAAATCATACCGTGAACGTAGCATGCATGGACTCGACTCATATGACTGGGATTTCCATGAAAAAGATTGTGGGCCGAAAATGGGTGGTCACTGTACATTTCTCTTCTGTTTCCTATTTATATTTCTATTTTACCTCCTCAATTTAGCATTATGGACAGGGAAAGACCTAATCTAAGATCTGCACAAAAATATTTTGACTTCAAATTCATACCGTGAACGTAGCATGCATGGACTCGACTCATATGACTGGGAATTCCATGAAAAAGATTGTGGGCCGAAAATGGGTGACCACTGTACATTTCTCTTCTGTTTCCTATTTATATTTATATTTTACCTCCTCAATTTAGCATTATGGACAGGGAAAGACCTAATCTAAGATCTGCACAAAAATATTTTGCCTTCAAATTCATACCGTGATCGTAGCATGCATGGACTCGACTCATATGACTGGGATTTCCATGAAAAAGATTGTGGGCCAAAAATGGGTGATCAATGTACATTTCTCTTCTGTTTCCTATTTATATTTTACCTCCTCAATTTAGCATTATGGACAGGGAAAGACGTAATCTAAGATCTGCACAAAAATATTTTGACTTCAAATTCATACCGTGATTGTAGCATGCATGGACTCGACTCATATGACTGGGATTTCCATGAAAAAGATTGTGGGCCGAAAATGGGTGATCACTGTACATTTCTCTTCTGTTTCGTATTTATATTTCTATTTTACCTCCTCAATTTAGCATTATGGACAGGGAAAGACCTAATCTAAGATCTGCAAAAAAATATTCTGCCTTCAAAATAATGCCGTGAACGTAGCATGCATGGACTCGACTCATATGACTGGGATTTCCATGAAAAAGATTGTGGGCCGAAAATGGGTGATCCCTGTACATTTCTCTTCTGTTTCCTATTTATATTTCTATTTTACCTCCTCAATTTAGCATTATGGACAGGGGAAGACCTAATCTAAGATCTGCACAAAAATATTTTGCCTTCAAATTCATACCGTGAACGTGGCATGCATGGACTTGACTCATATGACTGGGAATTCCATGAAAAAGATTGTGGGCCAGAAATGGGTGCCCACTGTACATTTCTCTTCTGTTTCCTATTTATATTTATATTTTACCTCCTCAATTTAGCATTATGGACAGGGAAAGACCTAATCTAAGATCTGCACAAAAATATTTTGCCTTCAAATTCATACCGTGATCGTAGCATGCATGGACTCGACTCATATGACTGGGATTTCCATGAAAAAGATTGTGGGCCGAAAATGGGTGACCACTGTACATTTCTCTTCTGTTTCCTATTTATATTTCTATTTTACCTCCTCAATTTAGCATTATGGACAGGGAAAGACCTAATCTAAGATCTGCACAAAAATATTTTGCCTTCAAATTTATACCGTAATCGTAGCATGCATGGACTCGACTCATATGACTGGGATTTCCATGAAAAAGATTGTGGGCCAAAAATGGGTGATCAATGTACATTTCTCTTCTGTTTCCTATTTATATTTCTATTATACCTCCTCATTTTAGCATTATGGACAGGGAAAGACCTAATCTAAGATCTGCACAAAAATATTTTGACTTCAAATTCATACCGTGATCGTAGCATGCATGGACTGGAATCATATGACTGGGATTTCCATGAAAAAGATTGTGGGCAGAAAATGGTTTTACACTGTATATTTCTCTTCTGTTTCCTATTTATATTTATATTTTACCTCCTCAATTTAGCATTATGGACAGGGAAAGACGTAATCTAAGATCTGCACAAAAATATTTTGCCTTCAAATTCATACCGTGATCGTAGCATGCATGGACTCGACTCATATGACTGGGATTTCCATGAAAAAGATTGTGGTCCGAAAATGGGTGATCACTGGACATTTCTCTTCTGTTTCTTATTTATATTTATATTTTACCTCCTCAATTTAGCATTATGGACAGGGAAAGACCTCATCTAAGATCTGCAAAAAAATATTCTGCCTTCAAAATAATACCGTGAACGTAGCATGCATGGACTCGACTCATATGACTGGGATTTCCATGAAAAAGATTGTGGGCCGAAAATGGGTGATCACTGTACATTTCTCTTCTGTTTCCTATTTATATTTCTATTTTACTTCCTCAATTTAGCATTATGGACAGGGCAAGACCTAATCTAAGATCTGCACAAAAATATTTTGCCTTCAAATTCATACCGTGATCGTAGCATGCATGGACTCGACTCATCTGACTGTGATTTCCATGAAAAAGATTGTGGGCCGAAAATGGGTGATCACTGTACATTTCTCTTCTGTTTCCTATTTATATTTCTATTTTACCTCCTCAATTTAGCATTATGGACAGGGAAAGACCTCATCTAAGATCTGCAAAAAAATATTCTGCCTTCAAAATAATACCGTAAACGTAGCATGCATGGACTCGACTCATATGACTGGGATTTCCATGAAAAAGATTGTGGGCCGAAAATGGGTGATCACTGTACATTTCTCTTCTGTTTCCTATTTATATTTCTATTTTACCTCCTCAATTTAGCATTATGGACAGGGGAAGACCTAATCTAAGATCTGCACAAAAATATTTTGCCTTCAAATTCATACCGTGAACGTGGCATGCATGGACTCGACTCATATGACTGGGAATTCCATGAAAAAGATTGTGGGCCAGAAATGGGTGACCACTGTACATTTCTCTTCTGTTTCCTATTTATATTTATATTTTACCTCCTCAATTTAGCATTATGGACAGGGAAAGACCTAATCTAAGATCTGCACAAAAATATTTTGCCTTCAAATTCATACCGTGATCGTAGCATGCATGGACTCGACTCATATGACTGGGATTTCCATGAAAAAGATTATGGGCCAAAAATGGGTGATCAATGTACATTTCTCTTCTGTTTCCTATTTCTATTTTACCTCCTCAATTTAGCATTATGGACAGGGAAAGACCTCATCTAAGATCTGCAAAAAAATATTCTGCCTTCAAAATCATACCGTGAACGTAGCATGCATGGACTCGACTCATATGACTGGGATTTCCATGAAAAAGATTGTGGGCCGAAATGGGTGATCACTGTACATTTCTCTTCTGTTTCCTATTTATATTTCTATTTTACCTCCTCAATTTAGCAATATGGACAGGGAAAGACCTAATCTAAGATCTGCACAAAAATATTTTGCCTTCAAATTCATACCGTAATCGTAGCATGCATGGACTCGACTCATATGACTGGGATTTCCATGAAAAAGATTGTGGGCCAAAAATGGGTGATCAATGTACATTTCTCTTCTGTTTCCTATTTATATTTCTATTTTACCTCCTCAATTTAGCATTATGGACAGGGAAAGACCTAATCTAAGATCTGCACAAAAATATTTTGACTTCAAATTCATACTGTGATCGTAGCATGCATGGACTGGAATCATATGACTGGGATTTCCATGAAAAAGATTGTGGGCAGAAAATGGTTTATCACTGTATATTTCTCTTCTGTTTCCTATTTATATTTCTATTTTACCTCCTCAATTTAGCATTATGGACAGGGAAAGACGTAATCTAAGATCTGCACAAAAATATTTTGACTTCAAATTCATACCGTGATCGTAGCATGCATGGACTGGAATCATATGACTGGGATTTCCATGAAAAAGATTGTGGGCAGAAAATGGTTTATCACTGTATATTTCTCTTCTGTTTCCTATTTATATTTCTATTTTTCCTCCTCAATTTAGCATTATGGACAGGGAAAGACGTAATCTAAGATCTGCACAAAAATATTTTGCCTTCAAATTCATACCGTGATCGTAGCATGCATGGACGCGACTCATATGACTGGGATTTCCATGAAAAAGATTGTGGTCCGAAAATGGGTGATCACTGGACATTTCTCTTCTGTTTCCTATTTATATTTATATTTTACCTTCTCAATTTAGCATTATGGACAGTGAAAGACCAAATCTAAGATCTGCACAAAAATATTTTGCCTTCAAATTCATACCGTGATCGTAGCATGCATGGACTCGACTCATATGACTGGGATTTCCATGAAAAATATTGTGGGCCGAAAATGGGTGATCACTGTACATTTCTCTTCTGTTTCCTATTTATATTTCTATTTTACCTCCTCAATTTAGCATTATGGACAGGGAAAGACCTAATCTAAGATCTGCACAAAAATATTTTGCCTTCAAATTCATACCGTGATCGTAGCATGCATGGACTCGACTCATATGACTGGGATTTCCATGAAAAAGATTGTCGGCAGAAAATGGGTGATCACTGTACATTTCTCTTCTGTTTCCTATTTATATTCATATTTTTCCTCCTCAATTTAGCATTATGGACAGGGGAAGACCTAATCTAAGATCTGCACAAAAATATTTTGCCTTCAAATTCATACCGTGATCGTAGCATGCATGGACTCGACTCATATGACTGGGATTTCCATGAAAAAGATTGTGGGCCGAAAATGGGTGATCACTGTAAATTTCTCTTCTGTTTCCTATTTATATTTCTATTTTACCTCCTCAATTTAGCATTATGGACAGGAAAAGACCTAATCTAAGATATGCACACAAATATTTTGCCTTCAAATTCATACCGTGATCGTAGCATGCATGGACTCGACTCATATGACTGGGATTTCCATGAAAAAGATTGTGGGCCTGAAATGGGTGATCAATGTACATTTCTCTTCTGTTTCCTATTTATATTTCTATATTACTTCCTCAATTTAGCATTATGGACAGGGAAAGACCTAATATAAGATCTGCACAAAAATATTTTGCCTTCAAATTCATACCGTGATCATAGCATGCATGGATTCGACTCATCTGACTGTGATTTCCATGAAAAAGATTGTGGGCCGAAAATGGGTGATCACTGTACATTTCTCTTCTGTTTCCTATTCATATTTCTATTTTACCTCCTCAATTTAGCATTATAGACAGGGAAAGACCTAATATAAGATCTGCACAAAAATATTTTGCCTTCAAATTCATACCGTGATCGTAGCATGCATGGACTCGACTCATATGACTGGAATTTCCATGAAAAAGATTGTGGGCCGAAAATGGGTGATCACTGTACATTTCTCTTCTGTTTCCTATTTATATTTATATTTACCTCCTCAATTTAGCATTATGGACAGGGAAAGACCTAATTTAAGATCTGCACAAAAATATTTCGCTTTAAATTCATACCGTGATCTTAGCATGCATGGACTTGACTCATATGACTGGGATTTCCATGAAAAAGATTCTGGGCCGAAAATGGGTGATCACTGTACATTTCTCTTCTGTTTCCTATTTATATTTCTATTTTACCTCCTCAATTTAGCATTATGGACAGGGGAAGACCTAATCTAAGATCTGCACAAAAATATTTTGCCTTCAAATTCATACCGTGAACGTGGCATGCATGGACTCGACTCATATGACTGGGAATTCCATGAAAAAGATTGTGGGCCAGAAATGGGTGACCACTGTACATTTCTCTTCTGTTTCCTATTTATATTTATATTTTACCTCCTCAATTTAGCATTATGGACAGGGAAAGACCTAATCTAAGATCTGCACAAAAATATTTTGCCTTCAAATTCATACCGTGATCGTAGCATGCATGGACTCGACTCATATGACTGGGATTTCCATGAAAAAGATTGTGGGCCAAAAATGGGTGATCAATGTACATTTCTCTTCTGTTTCCTATTTCTATTTTACCTCCTCAATTTAGCATTATGGACTGGGAAAGATCTCATCTAAGATCTGCAAAAAAATATTCTGCCTTCAAAATCATACCGTGAACGTAGCATGCATGGACTCGACTCATATGACTGGGATTTCCATGAAAAAGATTGTGGGCCGAAAATGGGTGATCACTGTACATTTCTCTTCTGTTTCCTATTTATATTTCTATTTTACCTCCTCAATTTAGCATTATGGACAGGGAAAGACCTAATCTAAGATCTGCACAAAAATATTTTGCCTTCAAATTCATACCGTAATCGTAGCATGCATGGACTCGACTCATATGACTGGGATTTCCATGAAAAAGATTGTGGGCCAAAAATGGGTGATCAATGTACATTTCTCTTCTGTTTCCTATTTATATTTCTATTTTACCTCCTCAATTTAGCATTATGGACAGGGAAAGACCTAATCTAAGATCTGCACAAAAATATTTTGACTTCAAATTCATACTGTGATCGTAGCATGCATGGACTGGAATCATATGACTGGGATTTCCATGAAAAAGATTGTGGGCAGAAAATGGTTTATCACTGTATATTTCTCTTCTGTTTCCTATTTATATTTCTATTTTACCTCCTCAATTTAGCATTATGGACAGGGAAAGACGTAATCTAAGATCTGCACAAAAATATTTTGACTTCAAATTCATACCGTGATCGTAGCATGCATGGACTGGAATCATATGACTGGGATTTCCATGAAAAAGATTGTGGGCAGAAAATGGTTTATCACTGTATATTTCTCTTCTGTTTCCTATTTATATTTCTATTTTTCCTCCTCAATTTAGCATTATGGACAGGGAAAGACGTAATCTAAGATCTGCACAAAAATATTTTGCCTTCAAATTCATACCGTGATCGTAGCATGCATGGACGCGACTCATATGACTGGGATTTCCATGAAAAAGATTGTGGTCCGAAAATGGGTGATCACTGGACATTTCTCTTCTGTTTCCTATTTATATTTATATTTTACCTTCTCAATTTAGCATTATGGACAGTGAAAGACCAAATCTAAGATCTGCACAAAAATATTTTGCCTTCAAATTCATACCGTGATCGTAGCATGCATGGACTCGACTCATATGACTGGGATTTCCATGAAAAAGATTGTGGGCCGAAAATGGGTGATCACTGTACATTTCTCTTCTGTTTCCTATTTATATTTCTATTTTACCTCCTCAATTTAGCATTATGGACAGGGAAAGACCTAATCTAAGATCTGCACAAAAATATTTTGCCTTCAAATTCATACCGTGATCGTAGCATGCATGGACTCGACTCATATGACTGGGATTTCCATGAAAAAGATTGTCGGCAGAAAATGGGTGATCACTGTACATTTCTCTTCTGTTTCCTATTTATATTTATATTTTTCCTCCTCAATTTAGCATTATGGACAGGGGAAGACCTAATCTAAGATCTGCACAAAAATATTTTGCCTTCAAATTCATACCGTGATCGTAGCATGCATGGACTCGACTCATATGACTGGGATTTCCATGAAAAAGATTGTGGGCCGAAAATGGGTGATCACTGTACATTTCTCTTCTGTTTCCTATTTATATTTCTATTTTACCTCCTCAATTTAGCATTATGGACAGGGAAAGACCTAATATAAGATCTGCACAAAAATATTTTGCCTTCAAATTCATACCGTGATCGTAGCATGCATGGACTCGACTCATATGACTGGAATTTCCATGAAAAAGATTGTGGGCCGAAAATGGGTGATCACTGTACATTTCTCTTCTGTTTCCTATTTATATTTATATTTACCTCCTCAATTTAGCATTATGGACAGGGAAAGACCTAATTTAAGATCTGCACAAAAATATTTCGCTTTAAATTCATACCGTGATCTTAGCATGCATGGACTTGACTCATATGACTGGGATTTCCATGAAAAAGATTCTGGGCCGAAAATGGGTGATCACTGTACATTTCTCTTCTGTTTCCTATTTATATTTTACCTCCTCAATTTAGCATTATGGACAGGGAAAGACCTAATCTAAGATCTGCACAAAAATATTTATCCTTCAAATTCATACCGTGATCGTAGCATGTATGGACACAACTTATTTGACTGGGATTTCCATGAAAAAGATTGTGGGCAGAAAATGGGTGATCACTGTACATTTCTCTTCTGTTTCCTATTTATATTTCTATTTTACCTCCTCAATTTAGCATTATGGACAGGGAAAGACCTAATCTAAGATCTGCACAAAAATATTTATCCTTCAAATTCATACCTTGATCGTAGCATGCATGGACTCGACTCATATGACTGGGATTTCCATGAAAAAGATTGTGGGCAGAAAATGGGTGATCACTGTACATTTTCCTTCTGTTTCCTATTTATATTTCTATTTTACCTCCTCAATTTAGCATTATGGACAGGGAAAGACCTAATCTAAGATCTGCACACAAATATTTTGCCTTCAAATTCATACCGTGATCGTAGCATGCATGGACTCGACTCATATGACTAAGATTTCCATGAAAAAGATAGTGGGCCAGAAATGGGTGATCAATGTACATTTCTCTTCTGTTTCCTATTTATATTTCTATATTACTTCCTCAATTTAGCATTATGGACAGGGAAAGACCTAATATAAGATCTGCACAAAAATATTTTGCCTTCAAATTCATACCGTGATCATAGCATGCATTGATTCGACTCATCTGACTGTGATTTCCATGAAAAAGATTGTGGGCAGAAAATGGGTGATCACTGTACATTTCTCTTCTGTTTCCTATTTATATTTTACCTCCTCAATTTAGCATTATGGACAGGGAAAGACCTAATCTAAGATCTGCACAAAAATATTTATCCTTCAAATTCATACCGTGATCGTAGCATGTATGGACACAACTTATTTGACTGGGATTTCCATGAAAAAGATTGTGGGCAGAAAATGGGTGATCACTGTACATTTCTCTTCTGTTTCCTATTTATATTTCTATTTTACCTCCTCAATTTAGCATTATGGACAGGGAAAGACCTAATCTAAGATCTGCACAAAAATATTTATCCTTCAAATTCATACCTTGATCGTAGCATGCATGGACTCGACTCATATGACTGGGATTTCCATGAAAAAGATTGTGGGCAGAAAATGGGTGATCACTGTACATTTTCCTTCTGTTTCCTATTTATATTTCTATTTTACCTCCTCAATTTAGCATTATGGACAGGGAAAGACCTAATCTAAGATCTGCACACAAATATTTTGCCTTCAAATTCATACCGTGATCGTAGCATGCATGGACTCGACTCATATGACTAAGATTTCCATGAAAAAGATAGTGGGCCAGAAATGGGTGATCAATGTACATTTCTCTTCTGTTTCCTATTTATATTTCTATATTACTTCCTCAATTTAGCATTATGGACAGGGAAAGACCTAATATAAGATCTGCACAAAAATATTTTGCCTTCAAATTCATACCGTGATCATAGCATGCATTGATTCGACTCATCTGACTGTGATTTCCATGAAAAAGATTGTGGGCAGAAAATGGGTGATCACTGTACATTTCTCTTCTGTTTCCTATTTATATTTATATTTTACCTCCTCAATTTAGCATTATGGACAGGGAAAGACCTAATCTAAGGTCTGCACAAAAATATTTAGCCTTCATATTCATACCGTCATCGTAGCATGCATGGACTCGACTCATATGAATGGGATTTCCATGAAAAAGATTGTGGGCCGAAAATGGGTGATCACTGTACATTTCTCTTCTGTTTCCTATTTATATTTCTGTTTTACCACCTCAATTTAGCATTATGGACAGGGAAAGACCTAATCTAAAATCTGCACAAAAATATTTAGCCTTCAAATTCATACCGTTATCGTAGCATGCATGGACTCGACTCATATGAATGGGATTTCCATGAAAAAGATTGTGGGCCGAAAATGGGTGATCACTGTACATTTCTCTTCTGTTTCCTATTTATATTTTTATTTTACCTCCTCAATTTAGCATTATGGACAGGGAAAGACCTAATCTAAGACCTGCACAAAAATATATAGACTTCAAATTCATACCGTCATCGTAGCATGCATGGACTCGACTCATATGACTGGGATTTCCATGAAAAAGATTGTGGGCAGAAAATGGGTGATCACTGTACATTTCTCTTCTGTTTCCTATTTATATTTCTATTTTACCTCCTCAATTTATCATTATGGACAAGGAAAGATCTAATCTAAGATCTACACAAATATATTTAGACTTCAAATTCATACCGTCATCGTAGCATGCATGGACTCGACTCATATGAATAGGATTTCCATGAAAAAGATTGTGGGCAGAAAATGGGTGATCTCTGTACATTTCTCTTCTGGTTCCTATTTATATTTCTATTTTACTTCCTTCATTTAGCATTATGGACAGGGAAAGACCTAATCTAAGCTCTGCACAAAAATATTTTGCCTTCAAATTCATACCTTCATAGTAGCATGCATGGACTCGACTCATATGAAAGGATTTCCATGAAAAAGATTGTGGGCCGAAAATGGGTGATCACTGTACATTTCTCTTCTGTTTCCTATTTATATTTCTATTTTACCTCCTCAATTTAGCATTATGGACAGGGAAAGACCTAATCTAAGATCTGCACAAAAATATTTTGCCTTCAAATTCATACCGTGATCGTAGCATGCATGGACTCGACTCATATGACTGGGATTTCCATGAAAAAGATTGTCGGCAGAAAATGGGTGATCACTGTACATTTCTCTTCTGTTTCCTATTTATATTTATATTTTTCCTCCTCAATTTAGCATTATGGACAGGGGAAGACCTAATCTAAGATCTGCACAAAAATATTTTGCCTTCAAATTCATACCGTGATCGTAGCATGCATGGACTCGACTCATATGACTGGGATTTCCATGAAAAAGATTGTGGGCCGAAAATGGGTGATCACTGTACATTTCTCTTCTGTTTCCTATTTATATTTCTATTTTACCTCCTCAATTTAGCATTATGGACAGGAAAAGACCTAATCTAAGATCTGCAAAAAAATATTTTGCCTTCAAATTCATACTGTGATCGTAGCATGCATGGACTCGACTCATCTGACTGTGATTTCCATGAAAAAGATTGTGGGCCGAAAATGGGTGATCACTGTACATTTTCCTTCTGTTTCCTATTTATATTTCTATTTTACCTCCTCAATTTAGCATTATGGACAGGGAAAGACCTAATATAAGATCTGCACAAAAATATTTTGCCTTCAAATTCATACCGTGATCGTAGCATGCATGGACTCGACTCATATGACTGGAATTTCCATGAAAAAGATTGTGGGCCGAAAATGGGTGATCACTGTACATTTCTCTTCTGTTTCCTATTTATATTTATATTTACCTCCTCAATTTAGCATTATGGACAGGGAAAGACCTAATTTAAGATCTGCACAAAAATATTTCGCTTTAAATTCATACCGTGATCTTAGCATGCATGGACTTGACTCATATGACTGGGATTTCCATGAAAAAGATTCTGGGCCGAAAATGGGTGATCACTGTACATTTCTCTTCTGTTTCCTATTTATATTTTACCTCCTCAATTTAGCATTATGGACAGGGAAAGACCTAATCTAAGATCTGCACAAAAATATTTATCCTTCAAATTCATACCGTGATCGTAGCATGTATGGACACAACTTATTTGACTGGGATTTCCATGAAAAAGATTGTGGGCAGAAAATGGGTGATCACTGTACATTTCTCTTCTGTTTCCTATTTATATTTCTATTTTACCTCCTCAATTTAGCATTATGGACAGGGAAAGACCTAATCTAAGATCTGCACAAAAATATTTATCCTTCAAATTCATACCTTGATCGTAGCATGCATGGACTCGACTCATATGACTGGGATTTCCATGAAAAAGATTGTGGGCAGAAAATGGGTGATCACTGTACATTTTCCTTCTGTTTCCTATTTATATTTCTATTTTACCTCCTCAATTTAGCATTATGGACAGGGAAAGACCTAATCTAAGATCTGCACACAAATATTTTGCCTTCAAATTCATACCGTGATCGTAGCATGCATGGACTCGACTCATATGACTAAGATTTCCATGAAAAAGATAGTGGGCCAGAAATGGGTGATCAATGTACATTTCTCTTCTGTTTCCTATTTATATTTCTATATTACTTCCTCAATTTAGCATTATGGACAGGGAAAGACCTAATATAAGATCTGCACAAAAATATTTTGCCTTCAAATTCATACCGTGATCATAGCATGCATTGATTCGACTCATCTGACTGTGATTTCCATGAAAAAGATTGTGGGCAGAAAATGGGTGATCACTGTACATTTCTCTTCTGTTTCCTATTTATATTTATATTTTACCTCCTCAATTTAGCATTATGGACAGGGAAAGACCTAATCTAAGGTCTGCACAAAAATATTTAGCCTTCATATTCATACCGTCATCGTAGCATGCATGGACTCGACTCATATGAATGGGATTTCCATGAAAAAGATTGTGGGCCGAAAATGGGTGATCACTGTACATTTCTCTTCTGTTTCCTATTTATATTTCTGTTTTACCACCTCAATTTAGCATTATGGACAGGGAAAGACCTAATCTAAAATCTGCACAAAAATATTTAGCCTTCAAATTCATACCGTTATCGTAGCATGCATGGACTCGACTCATATGAATGGGATTTCCATGAAAAAGATTGTGGGCCGAAAATGGGTGATCACTGTACATTTCTCTTCTGTTTCCTATTTATATTTTTATTTTACCTCCTCAATTTAGCATTATGGACAGGGAAAGACCTAATCTAAGATCTGCACAAAAATATATAGACTTCAAATTCATACCGTCATCGTAGCATGCATGGACTCGACTCATATGACTGGGATTTCCATGAAAAAGATTGTGGGCAGAAAATGGGTGATCACTGTACATTTCTCTTCTGTTTCCTATTTATATTTCTATTTTACCTCCTCAATTTATCATTATGGACAAGGAAAGACCTAATCTAAGATCTACACAAATATATTTAGACTTCAAATTCATACCGTCATCGTAGCATGCATGGACTCGACTCATATGAATAGGATTTCCATGAAAAAGATTGTGGGCAGAAAATGGGTGATCTCTGTACATTTCTCTTCTGGTTCCTATTTATATTTCTATTTTACTTCCTTCATTTAGCATTATGGACAGGGAAAGACCTAATCTAAGCTCTGCACAAAAATATTTTGCCTTCAAATTCATACCTTCATAGTAGCATGCATGGACTCGACTCATATGAAAGGATTTCCATGAAAAAGATTGTGGGCCGAAAATGGGTGATCACTGTACATTTCTCTTCTGTTTCCTATTTATATTTCTATCTTACCTCCTCAATTTAGCATTATGGACAAGGAAAGACCTAATCTAAGATCTGCACAAAAATATTTAGCCTTCAAATTCATACCGTCATCGTAGCATGCATGGACTCGACTCATATGAATGGGATTTCCATGAAAAAGATTGTGGGCAGAAAATGGGTGGTCACTGTACATTTCTCTTCTGGTTCCTATTTATATTTCTATTTTACTTCCTTCATTTAGCATTATTGACAGGGAAAGACCTAATCTAAGATCTGCAAGAAAATATTTTGCCTTCAAATTCATACCGTGATCGTAGAACGCATGTACTCGACTCATATGACTGGGATTACCATGAAAAAGATTGTGGGCACAAAATGGGTGATCATTGTATATTTCTCTTCTGTTTCCTATTTATATTTCTATTTTACTTCCTCAATTTAGCATTATGGACAGGGAAAGACCTAATCTAAGCTCTGCAAAAAAAAAATTTGCCTTCAAATTCATACCGTGATCGTAGCATGCATGGACTCGACTCATATGACTGGGATTTCCATGAAAAAGATTGTGGGCACAAAATGGGTGATCACTGTACATTTCTCTTCTGTTTCCTATTTATATTTCTATTTAACTCCTCAATTTAGCATTATGGACAGGGAAAGCCCTAATCTAAGATCTGCAAAAAAATATTTTGACTTCAAATTCATACCTTGATTGGAGCATGTATGGACTGGACTCATATGACTGGGATTTCCATGAAGAAGATTGTGGGAAGAAAATGGGTGATCACTGTACATTTCTCCTCTGTTTCCTATTTATATTTATATTTTACTTCCTCAATTTAGCATTATGGACAGTGAAAGACCTAATCTAAGACCTGCACAAAAATATTTTGTCTTCAAATTCATACCGTGATCGTAGCATGCATGGACTCAACTCATATGACTGGGATTTCCATGAAAAAGATTGTGGGCCCAAAATGGGTTATCACTGTACATTTCTCTTCTGTTTCCTATTTATATTTCTATTTAACTCCTCAATTTTGCATTAAGGACAGGGAAAGACCTTATCTAAGATCTACAAAAAAATATTTTGCCTTCAAATTCATACCTTGATTGGAGCATGTATGGACTGGACTCATATGACTGGGATTTCCTTGAAAAATATTGTGGGCAGAAAATCGGTGATCACTGTACATTTCTCTTCTGTTTCCTATTTATATTTATATTTTACTTCCTTCATTTAGCATTATGGACAGGGAAAGACATAATCTAAGCTCTGCAAAAAAATATTTTGCCTTCAAATTAATACCGTGATCGTAGAATGCATGGACTTGACTCATATGACTGGTATTTCCATAAAAAAGATTGAGGGCAGAAAATGTGTGATCACTGTACATTTCTCTTCTGTTTCCTATTTATATTTCTAATTTACTTCCTTAATTTAGCATTATGGACAGGGAAAGACCTAATCAAAAATCTGCAAAAAATATTTTGCCTTAAAATTTATACCGTGATTGTAGCATGCATGGACTCAAATCATATGACTGGGATTTACATGAAAATGATTGTCGGCATAAAATGGGTGATCACTGTACATTTCTATTCTGTTTCCTATTTATATTTATATTTTACTTCCTTAATTTAGCATTATGGACAGGGAAAACCTAATCTAAGGTCTGCAAAAAAATATTTTTCTTTCAAATTCATACCTTGATTGGAGCATGTATGGACTGGACTCATATGACTGGTATTTCCATGAAAAAGATTGTGGGCAAAAAATGGGTGATCACTGTACATTTCTCTTCTGTTTCCTATTTATATTTCTATTTTACTTCCTTCATTTAGCATTATGTACAGGGAAAGACCTAATCTAAGTTCTGCAAAAAAATATTTTGCCTTCAAATTCATACCGTGATCGTAGCATGTATAGACGGGACACATATGACTGGGATTTCCATGAAAAAGATTGTGGGCAGAAAATGGGTGATCACTGTACATTTCTCTTCTGTTTCCTATTTATATTTCTATTTTACCTCCTCAATTTAGCATTATGGACAGGGAAAGAGCTAATCTTAGATCTGCAAAAAAATATTTTGCCGTCAAATTCATACCGTGATAGTAGCATGCACGGACTCGATTCATATGACTGGGATTTCCATGAAAAAGATTGTGGGCAGAAAATGGGTGATCACTGTACATTTCTCTTCTGTTTCCTATTTATATTTATATTTTACCTCCTCAATTTAGCATTAAGGACAGTGAAAGACCTAATCTAAGATCTGCAAAAAAATATTTTGCCTTCAAATTCATACCGTGATAGTAGCATGCATGGACTCGACTCATATGACTGGGATTTCCATGAAAAAGATTGTGGGCCGAAAATGGGTGATCACTGTCCATTACTCTTCTGTTTCCTATTCATATTTCTATTTTACCTCCTCAATTTAGCATTATGGACAGGGAAAGACCTAATGTAAGATGTGCAAAAAAATATTTTGCCTTCAAATTCATACCGTGATCGTAGCAGGTATGGACTTGACTCATATGACTGGGATTTCCATGAAAAAGATTGTGGGCAGAAAATGGTTGATCCCTGTACATTGCTCTTCTGTTTCCTATTTATATTTCTATTTTACTTCCTTCATTCAGCATTATGGACAATGAAAGACCCAATCTAAGCTCTGCAAAAATATATTTTGCCTTCAAATTCATACTGTGATCGTAGCATGTATGGACTCGACTCATATGACTGGGATTTCGATGAAAAAGATTTTGGGCAGAAATTGGGTGATCACTGTACATTTCACTTCTCTTTCTTATTTATATTTCTATTTTACTTCCTCAATTTAGCATTATGGACAGGGAAAACCTAATCTAAGGTCTGCAAAAAAATATTTTGCTTTCAAATTCATACCGTGATCGTAGCATGCATGGACTAGACTGATATGACTAGGATTTCCATGAAAAAGATAGTGGGCAGAAAATGGGTGATTACTGTACATTTCTCTTCTGTTTCCTATTCATATTTCTATTTTACTTCCTCAATTTAGCATTATGGGGAGGGAAAGACCTAATCTAAGATCTGCAAAAAAATATTTTGCCTTCAAATTCATACCGTGATCATAGGAAGCATGGACTAGACTCATATGACTGGGATTGCCATGAAAAGATTGTGGACAGAAAATGGGTGATTACTGTACATTTCTCTCCTGTTTCCTATTTATATTTATATTTTACTTCCTTCATTTAGCATAATGGACAGGGAAAGACCTAATCTAAGATCTGCACAAAAATATTTTCCTTCAAATTCATGGAGTGATCGTAGCATGCATGGACTCGACTCATATGACTGGGATTTCCATGAAAAAGATTGTGGTCACAAAATGGCTGATCACTGTACATTTCTCTTCTGTTTCCTATTTATTTTTCTATTTTCCCTCTTCAATTTAACATTATGGACAGGGAAAGCCCTAATCTAAGCTCTGTACAAAAATATTTTGCCTTCAAATTCATACCGTGATCGTAGCATGCATGCATTCGACTCATATGACTGGGATTTCCATGAAAAAGATTGTGGGCAGAAAATGGGAGATCACTGTACATTTCTCTGCTGTTTCCTATTTATATTTATATTTTACCTCCTCAATTTAGCATTATGGACAGGGAAAGACCTAAACTAAGCTCTGCACAAAAATATTTTGCCTTCAAATTCATACCGTGATCGTAGCAAGCATGAACACGACTCATATGACTGGGATTTCCATGAAAAAGATTGTGGGCCGAAAATGCGTGATCACTGTACATTTCTCTTCTGTTTCCTATTTATTATTCTATTTTACTTCCTTCATTTATCATTATGGACAGGGAAAGATCTAATCTAAGATCTGCAAAAAAATATTTTGCCTTCAAATACATACCTTGATTGCAGCATGTATAGACTGGACTCATATGACTGGGATTTCCATGAAAAATATTGTGGGCAGAAAATGGGTGATCACTGTACATTTCTCTCCTGTTTCCTATTTATATTTATATTTTACTTCCTTCATTTAGCATTATGGACAGGAAAAGACCTAATCTAAGACCTGCAAAAAAATATTTTGCCTTCAAATTCATACCGTGATCGTACCATGCATGGACTCGACTCATATGACTGGGATTTCCATGAAAAAGATTGTGGGCAGAAAATCGGTGATCACTGTACATTTCTATTCTGTTTCCTATTTATACTTCTATTTTACCTCCTCAATTTAGCATAATGGACAGGGAAAGACCTAATCTAAGATCTGCACAAAAATATTTTGCCTTCAAATTCATACAGTGATCGTAGCATGCATGGACTCGACTCATATGACTGGGATTTCCATGAAAAAGATTGTGGGCAGAAAATGGGAGATCACTGTACATTTCTCTGCTGTTTCCTATTTATATTTATATTTTACCTCCTCAATTTAGCATTACGGACAGGGAAAGACCTAAACTAAGCTCTGTACAAAAATATTTTGCCTTCAAATTCATACCGTGATCGTAGCAAGCATGAACACGACTCATATGACTGGGATTTCCATGAAAAAGATTGTGGGCCGAAAATGGGTGATCACTGTACATTTCTCTTCTGTTTCCTATTTATTATTCTATTTTACTTCCTTCATTTATCATTATGGACAGGGAAAGACCTAATCTAAGATCTGCAAAAAAATATTTTGCCTTCAAATTCATACCTTGATTGGAGCATGTATAGACTGGACTCATATGACTGGGATTTCCATGAAAAATATTGTGGGCAGAAAATGGGTGATCACTGTACATTTCTCTTCTGTTTCCTATTTATATTTATATTTTACTTCCTTAATTTAGCATTATGGACAGGGAAAGACCAAATCTAAGATCTGCAAAAAAATATTTTGCCTTCAAATTCATACCGTGATCGTAGCATGTATGGACTGGACTCATATGACTGGGATTTCCATGAAAAAGATTGTGGGCAGAAAATGGGTGATCACTGTGCATTTCTCTCCTGTTTCCTATTTATATTTATATTTTACTTCCTTCATTTAGCATTATGGACAGGAAAAGACCTAATCTAAGATCTGCAAAAAATTATTTTGCCTTCAAATTCATACCGTGATCGTAGCATGCATGGACTCGACTCATATGACTGGGATTTCCATGAAAAAGATTGTGGGCAGAAAATGGGTGATCACTGCACATTTCTCTTCTGTTTCCTATTTATTATTCTATTTTACTTCCTTCATTTATCATTATGGACAGGGAAAGACCTAATCTAAGATCTGCAAAAAAATAGTTGGCCTTCAAGTTCATACCTTAATTGGAGCATGTATGGACTGGACTCATATGACTGGTATTTCCATGAAAAAGATTGTGGGCAGAAAATGGTTGATCCCTGTACATTGCTCTTCTGTTTCCTATTTATATTTCTATTTTACTTCCTTCATTCAGCATTATGGACAATGAAAGACCCAATCTAAGCTCTGCAAAAATATATTTTGCCTTCAAATTCATACTGTGATCGTAGCATGTATGGACTCGACTCATATGACTGGGATTTCGATGAAAAAGATTTTGGGCAGAAATTGGGTGATCACTGTACATTTCACTTCTCTTTCTTATTTATATTTCTATTTTACTTCCTCAATTTAGCATTATGGACAGGGAAAACCTAATCTAAGGTCTGCAAAAAAATATTTTGCTTTCAAATTCATACCGTGATCGTAGCATGCATGGACTAGACTGATATGACTAGGATTTCCATGAAAAAGATAGTGGGCAGAAAATGGGTGATTACTGTACATTTCTCTTCTGTTTCCTATTCATATTTCTATTTTACTTCCTCAATTTAGCATTATGGGGAGGGAAAGAC
The DNA here is from genome assembly GCA_963932145.1 of Acanthosepion lycidas. NCBI lineage: Eukaryota > Metazoa > Mollusca > Cephalopoda > Sepiida > Sepiidae > Acanthosepion > Acanthosepion lycidas. Next base: position 1,680,316 of record CAWVQA010000569.1, on the reverse strand, counting down.
CTAATCTAAGATCTGCAAAAAAATATTTTGCCTTCAAATTCATACCGTGATCATAGGAAGCATGGACTAGACTCATATGACTGGGATTGCCATGAAAAGATTGTGGACAGAAAATGGGTGATTACTGTACATTTCTCTCCTGTTTCCTATTTATATTTATATTTTACTTCCTTCATTTAGCATAATGGACAGGGAAAGACCTAATCTAAGATCTGCACAAAAATATTTTCCTTCAAATTCATGGAGTGATCGTAGCATGCATGGACTCGACTCATATGACTGGGATTTCCATGAAAAAGATTGTGGTCACAAAATGGCTGATCACTGTACATTTCTCTTCTGTTTCCTATTTATTTTTCTATTTTCCCTCTTCAATTTAACATTATGGACAGGGAAAGCCCTAATCTAAGCTCTGTACAAAAATATTTTGCCTTCAAATTCATACCGTGATCGTAGCATGCATGCATTCGACTCATATGACTGGGATTTCCATGAAAAAGATTGTGGGCAGAAAATGGGAGATCACTGTACATTTCTCTGCTGTTTCCTATTTATATTTATATTTTACCTCCTCAATTTAGCATTATGGACAGGGAAAGACCTAAACTAAGCTCTGCACAAAAATATTTTGCCTTCAAATTCATACCGTGATCGTAGCAAGCATGAACACGACTCATATGACTGGGATTTCCATGAAAAAGATTGTGGGCCGAAAATGCGTGATCACTGTACATTTCTCTTCTGTTTCCTATTTATTATTCTATTTTACTTCCTTCATTTATCATTATGGACAGGGAAAGATCTAATCTAAGATCTGCAAAAAAATATTTTGCCTTCAAATACATACCTTGATTGCAGCATGTATAGACTGGACTCATATGACTGGGATTTCCATGAAAAATATTGTGGGCAGAAAATGGGTGATCACTGTACATTTCTCTCCTGTTTCCTATTTATATTTATATTTTACTTCCTTCATTTAGCATTATGGACAGGAAAAGACCTAATCTAAGACCTGCAAAAAAATATTTTGCCTTCAAATTCATACCGTGATCGTACCATGCATGGACTCGACTCATATGACTGGGATTTCCATGAAAAAGATTGTGGGCAGAAAATCGGTGATCACTGTACATTTCTATTCTGTTTCCTATTTATACTTCTATTTTACCTCCTCAATTTAGCATAATGGACAGGGAAAGACCTAATCTAAGATCTGCACAAAAATATTTTGCCTTCAAATTCATACAGTGATCGTAGCATGCATGGACTCGACTCATATGACTGGGATTTCCATGAAAAAGATTGTGGGCAGAAAATGGGAGATCACTGTACATTTCTCTGCTGTTTCCTATTTATATTTATATTTTACCTCCTCAATTTAGCATTACGGACAGGGAAAGACCTAAACTAAGCTCTGTACAAAAATATTTTGCCTTCAAATTCATACCGTGATCGTAGCAAGCATGAACACGACTCATATGACTGGGATTTCCATGAAAAAGATTGTGGGCCGAAAATGGGTGATCACTGTACATTTCTCTTCTGTTTCCTATTTATTATTCTATTTTACTTCCTTCATTTATCATTATGGACAGGGAAAGATCTAATCTAAGATCTGCAAAAAAATATTTTGCCTTCAAATTCATACCTTGATTGGAGCATGTATAGACTGGACTCATATGACTGGGATTTCCATGAAAAATATTGTGGGCAGAAAATGGGTGATCACTGTACAATTCTCTTCTGTTTCCTATTTATATTTATATTTTACTTCCTTAATTTAGCATTATGGACAGGGAAAGACCAAATCTAAGATCTGCAAAAAAATATTTTGCCTTCAAATTCATACCGTGATCGTAGCATGTATGGACTGGACTCATATGACTGGGATTTCCATGAAAAAGATTGTGGGCAGAAAATGGGTGATCACTGTGCATTTCTCTCCTGTTTCCTATTTATATTTATATTTTACTTCCTTCATTTAGCATTATGGACAGGAAAAGACCTAATCTAAGATCTGCAAAAAATTATTTTGCCTTCAAATTCATACCGTGATCGTAGCATGCATGGACTCGACTCATATGACTGGGATTTCCATGAAAAAGATTGTGGGCAGAAAATGGGTGATCACTGCACATTTCTCTTCTGTTTCCTATTTATTATTCTATTTTACTTCCTTCATTTATCATTATGGACAGGGAAAGACCTAATCTAAGATCTGCAAAAAAATAGTTGGCCTTCAAGTTCATACCTTAATTGGAGCATGTATGGACTGGACTCATATGACTGGTATTTCCATGAAAAAGATTGTGGGCAGAAAATGGGTGATCACTGTACATTTCTCTTCTGTTTCCTATTTATATTTCTATTTTACTTCCTTCATTTAGCATTATGGACAGGGAAAGACCAAATCTAAGTTCTGCAAAAAAATATTTTGCCTTCAAATTCATACCGTGATCGTAGCATGTATGGTCTGGACTCATATGACTGGGATTTCCATGAAAAAGATTGTGGGCCGAAAATGGGTGATCACTGTACATTTCTCTTCTCTTTCTTATTTATATTTCTATTTTACTTCCTTCATTTAGCATTATGGACAGGGAAAACCTAATCAAAGTTCTGCAAAAAAATATTTTGCCTTCAAATTCATACCGTGATCGTAGCAAGCATGGACTCGACTCATATGACTGGGATTTCCATGAAAAAGATTTTGGGCAGTAAATGGGTGATCACTGTACATTTCTCTTCTCTTTCTTATTTATATTTATATTTTACTTCCTCAATTTAGCATTATGGACAGGGAAAGACCTAATCTAAGATCTGCAAAAAAATATTTTGCCTTCAAATTCATACCGTGACCGTAGCATGCACGGACTCGACTCATATGACTGGGATTTCCATGAAAAAGATTGTGGGCAGAAAATGGGTGATCAATGTACATTTCTCTTCTGTTTCCTATTTATATTTATATTTTACCTGCTCAATTTAGCATTATGGACAGGGAAAGACCAATTCTAAGATCTGCAAAAAAATATTTTGCCTTCAAATTCATACCGTGAGCGTAGCATGCATGGACTCGACTCATATGACTGGGATTTCCATGAAAAAGATTGTGGGCAGAAAATGGGTGATCACTGTACATTTCTCTTCTGTTTACTATTTATATTTATATTTTACTTCCTCAATTTAGCATTATGGACAGGGAAAGACCTAATCTAAGGTCTGCAAATAAATATTTTGCCTTCAAATTCATACCATGATCGTAGCATGCATGGACACGACTTATATGACTGGGATTTCCATGAAAAAGATTGTGGGCACAAAATGGGTGATCACTGTATATTTCTCTTCTGTTTCCTATTTATATTTCTATTTTACCTCCTCAATTTAGCATTATGGACAGAGAAAGACCTAATCTAAGATCTGCAAAAAAATATTTTGCCTTCAAATTCATACCGTGATCGTAGCATGCATGAACTCGACTCATATGACTGGGATTTCCATGAAAAGGATTGTGGGCCAAAAATGGGTGATCACTGTACATTTCTCTTCTGTTTCCTATTTATATTTGTATTTTACTTACTTCATTTAGCATTACGGACAGGGAAAGACCTAATCTAAGCTCCGCAAAAAAATATTTTTCTTTCAAATTCATACCGTGATCGTAGCATGCATGGACTCGAATCATATGACTGGGATTTCCATGTAAAAGATTGTGGGCACAAAATGGGTGATCACTGTACATTTCTCTTCTGTTTCCTATTTATATTTATATTTTCGCTCCTCAACTTAGCATTATGGGCAGGGAAATACCTAATCTAAGATCTGCAAAAAAATATTATGCTTTCAAATTCATACCGTGATCGTAGCATGCATAGACTCGACTCATATGACTGGGATTTGCATGAAAAAGATTGTGGGCAGAAAATGGGTGATCACTGTACATTTCTCTTCTGTTTCCTATTTACATTTATATTTTACCTCCTCAATTTAGCATTATGGACAGGAAAAGTCCTAATATAAGATCTGCAAAAAAATATTTTGCCTTCAAATTCATACCGTGACCGTAGCATGCATGGACTCGACTCATATGACTGGGATTTCCATGAAAAAGATTGTGGGCAGAAAATGGGTTATCACTGTGCATTTCTATACTGTTTCCTATTTATATTTCTATTTTACCTCCTCAATTTAGCATTATGGACAGGGAAAGACCTAATCTAAGATCTGCACAAAAATATTTTACCTTCAAATTCATACCGTGATCGTAGCATGCATGGTCTCGACTCATATGACTGGGATTTCCCTGAAAAAGATTGTGGGCAGAAAATGGGTGATCACTGTATATTTCTCTTCTGTTTCCTATTTATATTTCTATTTTACCTCCTCAATTTAGCATTATGGACAGAGAAAGATCTAATCTAAGATCTGCAAAAAAATATTTTGCCTTCAAATTCATACCGTGATCGTAGCATGCATGGACTCGACTCATATGACGGGGATTTCCATGAAAAAGGTTGTGGGCAGAAAATGGGTGATCACTGAACATTTCTCTTCTGTTTCCTATTTATATTTATATTTTATTTCCTTAATTTAGCATTATAGAGAGGGAAAGACCTAATCTAAGATCTGCACAAAAATATTTTGCCTTCAAATTCATATTGTGATCGTAGCATGCATGGATTCGACTCATATGACTGGGATTTCCATGAAAAAGATTGTGGGCAGAAAATGGGTGATCACTGTACATTTCTCTTCTGTTTCCTATTTATATTTGTATTTTACTTACTTCATTTAGCATTATGGACAACGAAGAAGCTAATCTAAGATCTGCACAAAAATATTTTGCCTTCAAATTCATACCGTGATCGTCGCATGCATGGACTCGAATCATATGACTGGGATTTCCATGTAAAAGATTGTGGGCACAAAATGGGTGATGACTGTACATTTCTCTTCTGTTTCCTATTTATATTTCTATTTAACTCCTCAATTTCGCATTATGGACAGGGAAAGACCTAATCTAAGATCTGCACAAAAATATTTTGCCTTCAAATTCATATTGTGATCGTAGCATGCATGGATTCGACTCTTATGACTGGGATTTCCATGAAAAAGATTGTGGGCAGAAAATGGGTGATCACTGTACATTTTTCTTCTGTTTCCTATTTATATTTATATTTTACTTCCTCAATTTAGCATTATGGACAGGGAAAGACCTAATCTAAGATCTGCATAAAAATATTTTGCCTCAAATTCATACCGTGATCGCAGAATGCATGGACTCGACTCATATGACTGGCATTTCCATGAAAAAGATTGTCGGCAGAAAATGTGTGATCACTGTACATTTCTCTTCTGTTTCCTCTTTATATATATATTTTACTTCCTTAATTTAGCATTACGGACAGGGAAAGACCTAATCTAAGCTCTGCAAAAAAATATTTTGCTTTCAAATTCATACCGTGATCGTAGCACACATGGACTCGACTGATATGACTGGGATTTCCATGAAAAAGATTGTGGGCAGAAAATGGGTGATCACTGTACATTTCTCTTCTCTTTCCTATTTATATTTATATTTTAGCTCCTCAACTTAGCATTATGGACAGGGAAAGACCTAATCTAAGCTCTGCAAAAAAATATTTTGCCTTCAAATTCATACCGTGATCGTAGCATGCATAGACTCGACTCATATGACTGGGATTTGCATGAAAAAGATTGTGGGCAGAAAATGGGTGATCACTGTACATTTCTCTTCTGTTTCCTATTTATATTTATATTTTACCTCCTCAATTTAGCATTATGGACAGGGAAAGTCCTAATCTAAGATCTGCAAAAAAATATTTTGCCTTCAAATTCATATTGTGATCGTAGCATGCATGGATTCGACTCATATGACTGGGATTTCCATGAAAAAGATTGTGGGCAGAAAATGGGTGATCACTGTACATTTCTCTTCTCTTTCCTATTTATATTTATATTTTAGCTCCTCAACTTAGCATTATGGACAGGGAAAGACCTAATCTAAGCTCTGCAAAAAAATATTTTGCCTTCAAATTCATACCGTGATCGTAGCATGCATAGACTCGACTCATATGACTGGGATTTGCATGAAAAAGATTGTGGGCAGAAAATGGGTGATCACTGTACATTTCTCTTCTGTTTCCTATTTATATTTATATTTTACCTCCTCAATTTAGCATTATGGACAGGGAAAGACCTAATCTAAGATCTGCATAAAAATATTTTGCTTCAAATTCATACCGTGATAGTAGCATGTATGTACTCGACTCATATGACTGGGATTTCCATGGATTATGGGCAGAAAATGGGTGATCACTGTACATTTTTCTTCTGTTTCCTATTTATATTTGCATTTTACTTCCTACATTTAGCATTATGGACAGGGAAAGACCTAATCTAAGCTCTGCAAATAAATATGTTGCCTTCAAATTCATACCGTGATCGTAGCATGTATGGACTGGACTCATATGACTGGGATTTCCATGAAAAAGATTGTGGGCTGAAAATGGGTGATCACTGTACATTTCTCTTCTGTTTCCTATTTATATTTATATTTTACTTCCTTCATTTAGCATTATGAACAGTGAAAGATCTAATCTAAATTCGGCAAAAAAATATTTTGCCTTCAAATTCATACCGTGTTCGTAGCATGCATGGACTCGACTCATATGACTAGGATTTCCATGAAAAAGGTTGCCGGCAGAAAATGGGTGATCACTGTACATTTCTCTTCTGTTTCCTATTTATATTTCTATTTTACCTCCTCAATTTAGCATTATGGACAGGGAAAGACCTAAACTAAGATCTGCAAAAAAATATTTTGCCTTCAAATTCATACCTTGATAGTAGCATGCCTGGACTTGACTCATATGACTTGGATTTCAATGAAAAATATTGTGGGCAGAAAATGGGTGATCACTGTACATTTATCTTGTTTCCTATTTATATTTATATTTTACTTCCTACATTTATCATTATGTACAGAGAAAGACCTAAACTAAGATCTGCAAAAAAATATTTGCTTCAAATTCATACCGTGATCGTAGCATGTATGGACTGGACTCATATGTCTGGTATTTCCATTAAAAAGATTGTGGGCACAAAATGGGTGATCTCTGTACATTTCTCTTCTGTTTCCTATTTATATTTCTATTTAACTCCTCAATTTATGTAAAGGAAAAAGACCTAATCTAAGATCTGCAAAAATATATTTTGCCTTCAAATTCATACCGTGATCGTAGCATGCATGGACACGACTCATATGACTGGGATTTCCATGAAAAAGATTGTGGGCCGAAAATGGGTGATCACTGTACATTTCTCTTCTGTTTCCTATTTATATTTCTATTTTACTTCCTTCATTTAGCATTATGGACAGGAAAGGACCTAATCTAAGCTCTCCAAAAAAATATTTTGCTTTCAAATTCATACCGTGATCGTAGCATGTATGGACTCGACTCATATGACTGGGATTTCCATGAAAAAGATTGTGGGCAGAAAATGGGTGATCACTGTACATTTCTCTTCTGTTTCCTATTTATATTTTTATTTTACTTCCTTCATTTAGCATTATGGACAGGGAAAGACCTAATCTAAGATCTGCAAAAAAAAAAAATTTTGCCTTCAAATTCATACCGTGATCGTAGCATGTATGGACTGGACTCATATGACTGGGATTTCCATGAAAAAGATTGTGGGCAAAAAATGGGTGATCACTGTACATTTCTCGTATGTTTCCTATTTATATTTATATTTTACTTCCTTCATTTAGCATTATGAACAGGGAAAGACGTAATCTAAGAGCTGCAAAAAAATATTTTGCCTTCAAATTCATACCGTGATCGTAGCATGCATGGACTCGACTCATATGACTGGGATTTCCATGAAAAAGATTGTGGGCAGAAAATGGGTGATCACTGTACATTTCGCTTCTGTTTCCTATTTATATTTATATTTTACTTCCTTCATTTAGCATTATGGACAGTGAAAGATCTAATGTAAATTCGGCAAAAAAATATTTTGCCTTCAAATTCATACCGTGTTCGTAGCATGCATGGACTCGACTCATATGACTGGGATTTCCATGAAAAAGGTTGCCGGCAGAAAATGCATGATCACTGTACATTTCTCTTCTGTTTCCTATTTATATTTCTATTTTACCTCCTCAATTTAGCATTATGGACAGGGAAAGACCTAATCTAAGATCTGCATAAAAATATTTTGCCTTCAAATTTATACCGTGATAGTAGCATGTATGGACACGACTCATATGACTGGTATTTCCATTAAAAAGATTGTGGGCACAAAATGGGTGATCTCTGTACATTTCTCTTCTGTTTCCTATTTATATTTCTATTTAACTCCTCAATTTAGCATTATGTAAAGGGAAAGACCTAATCTAAGATCTGCAAAAAAATATTTTGCCTTCAAATTTATACCGTGATCGTAGCATGCATGCACTCGACTCATAATACTTGGAATTCCATGAAAAAGATTGTGGGCAGAAAATGGGTGATCACTGTACATTTTTCTTCTGTTTCCTATTTATATTTGTATTTTACTTCCTACATTTAGCATTATGGACAGGGAAAGACCAAATCTAAGCTCTGCAAATAAATATTTTGCCTTCAAATTCATACCGTGATCGTAGCATGTATGGACTGGACTCATATGACTGGGATTTCCATGAAAAAGATTGTGGGGAGAAAATGGGTGATCACAGTACTTTTCTCTTCTGTTTCCTATTTATATTTCTATTTAACTCCTCAATTTAGCATTCTGGACAGGGAAAGACCTAATCTAAGTTCTGCAAAAAAAAAATTTTGCCTTAAAATTCATACCGTGATCGTAGCATGCATGGACTCGACTCATATGACTGGGATTTCCATGAGAAAGATTGTGAGCCGAAAATGGGTGATCACTGTACATTTCTCTTCTGTTTCCTATTTATATTTCTATTTTACTTCCTCAATTTTGCATTATGGACAGGGAAAGACCTAATCTTAAATCTGCAAAAAAATATTTTGACTTCAAATTCATACCGTGATCGTCGCATGCATGGACTCGACTCATATGAATGGGATTTCCATGAAAAAGATTGTGGGCAGAAAATGGGTGATCACTGTACATTTCTCTTCTGTTTCCTATTTATTATTCTATTTTACTTCCTTCATTTAGCATTATGGACAGGGAAAGACCAAATCTATGCTCTGCAAAAAAATATTTTGCTTTCAAATTCATACCGTGATCGTAGCATGTATGGACACGACTCATATGACTGGGATTTCCATGAAAAAGATTGTGGGCAGAAAATGGGTGATCACTGTACATTTCTCTTCTGTTTCCTATTTATATTTTTATTTTACTTCCTTCATTTAGCATTATGGACAGGGAAAGACCTAATCTAAGCTCTCCAAAAAAATATTTTGCTTTCAAATTCATACCGTGATCGTAGCATGTATGGACTCGACTCATATGACTGGGATTTCCATGAAAAAGATTGTGGGCAGAAAATGGGTGACCACTTTACATTTCTCTTCTGTTTCCTATTTATATTTATATTTTACTTCCTTCATTTAGCATTATGAACAGGGAAAGACGTAATCTAACATCTGCAAAAAAATATTTTGCCTTCAAATTCATACCGTGATCGTAGCATGCATGGACTCGACTCATATGACCGGGATTTCCATGAAAAAGATTGTGGGCAGAAAATGGGTTATCACTGTACATTTCTCTTCTGTTTCCTATTTATATTTCTATTTTACTTCCTCAATTTAGCATTATGGACAGGGAAAGACTTAATCTAAGATATGCAAAAAAATATTTTGCCTTCAAATTCATACCGTGATCGTAGCATGCATGGACTCGACTCAAAAGACTGAGATTTCCATGAAAAAGATTGTGGGCAGAAAATGGGTGATCACTGTACATTTCTCTTCATTTTCTTATTTATATTTCTATTTTAATTCCTCAATTTAGCATTATGGACAGGGAAAGACCTAATATAAGATCTGCAAAAAAATATTTTGCCTTCAAATTCATACCGTGATCGTAGCATGCATGGACTCGACTTATATGACTGGGATTTCCATGAAAAAGATTGTGGGCAGACAATGGGTGATCACTGTACATTTCTCTTCTGTTTCCTATTTATATTTATATTTTACCTCCTCAATTTAGCATCATGGACAGGGAAAGACCTAATCTAAGATCTGCAAAAAAATATTTTGCCTTCAAATTCATACCGTGATCGTAGCATGCATGGACTCGACTCATATGACCGGGATTTCCATGAAAAAGATTGTGGGCAGAAAATGGGTTATCACTGTACATTTCTCTTCTGTTTCCTATTTATATTTCTATTTTACTTCCTCAATTTAGCATTATGGACAGGGAAAGACCTAATCTAAGATATGCAAAAAAATATTTTGCCTTCAAATACATACCGTGATCGTAGCATGCATGGACTCGACTCATATGACTGAGATTTCCATGAAAAAGATTGTGGGTAGAAAATGGGTGATCACTGTACATTTCTCTTCATTTTCTTATTTATATTTGTATTTTACTTCCTCAATTTAGCATTATGGACAGGGAAAGACCTAATCTTAAATCTGCAAAAAAATATTTTGACTTCAAATTCATACCGTGATCGTCGCATGCATGGACTCGACTCATATGAATGGGATTTCCATGAAAAAGATTGTGGGCAGAAAATGGGTGATCACTGTACATTTCTCTTCTGTTTCCTATTTATATTTCTATTTTACTTCCTTCATTTAGCATCATGGACAGGGAAAGACCTAATCTAATCTCTCCAAAAAAATATTTTGCTTTTAAATTCATACCGTGATCGTAGCATGTATGGACTCGACTCATATGACTGGGATTTCCATGAAAAAGATTGTGGGCAGAAAATGGGTGATCACTGTACATTTCTCTTCTGTTTCCTATTTATATTTTTATTTTACTTCCTTCATTTAGCATTATGGACAGGGAAAGACGTAATCTAAGCTCTCCAAAAAAATATTTTGCTTTCAAATTCATACCGTGATCGTAGCATGTATGGACTCGACTCATATGACTGGGATTTCCATGAAAAAGATTGTGGGCAGAAAATGGGTGATCACTGTACATTTCTCTTCTGTTTCCTATTTATATTTTTATTTTACTTCCTTCATTTAGCATTATGAACAGGGAAAGACCTAATCTAAGCTCTGCAAAAAAATATTTTGCTTTCAAATTCATACCGTGATCGTAGCATGTATGGACATGACTCATATGACTGGGATTTCCATAAAAAAGATTGTGGGCAGAAAATGGGTGATCACTGTACATTTCTCTTCTGTTTCCTATTTATATTTTACTTCCTTCATTTAGCATTATGAACATGGAAAGACTTAATCTAAGATCTGCAAAAAAATATTTTGCCTTCAAATTCATACCGTGATCGTAGCATGTATGGACTCGACTCATATGACTGGGATTTCCATGAAAAAGATTGTGGGCAGAAAATGGGTGATCACTGTACATTTCTCTTCTGTTTCCTATTTATATTTTTATTTTACTTCCTTCATTTAGCATTATGAACAGGGAAAGACCTAATATAAGATCTGCAAAAAAATATTTTGACTTCAAATTCATATCGTGATCGTAGCATGTATGGACTCGACTCATATGACTGGGATTTCCATGAAAAAGATTGTGGGCAGAAAATGGGTGATCACTGTACATTTCACTTCTGTTTCCTATTTATTATTCTATTTTATTTCCTTCATTTAGCATTATGGACAGGGAAAGACCAAATCTAAGCTCTGCAAAAAAATATTTTGCTTTCAAATTCATACCGTGATCGTAGCATGTATGAACACGACTCATATGACTGGGATTTCCATGAAAAAGATTGTGGGCAGAAAATGGGTGATCACTGTACATTTCTCTTCTGTTTCCTATTTATATTTATATTTTACTTCCTTCATTTAGCATTATGAACATGGAAAGACTTAATCTAAGATCTGCAAAAAAATATTTTGCCTTCAAATTCATACCGTGATCGTAGCATGCATGGACTCGACTCATATGACTGGGATTTCCATGAAAAACATTGTGGGCAGAAAATGGGTGATCACTTTACATTTCTCTTCTGTTTCCTATTTATATTTATATTTTACTTCCTTCATTTAGCATTATGAACAGCGAAAGACGTAATCTAAGATCTGCAAAAAAATATTTTGCCTTCAAATTCATACCGTGATCGTAGCATGCATGGACTCGACTCATATGACCGGGATTTCCATGAAAAAGATTGTGGGCAGAAAATGGGTCATCACTGTACATTTCTCTTCTGTTTCCTATTTATATTTATATTTTACTTCCTCAATTTAGCATTATGAACAGCGAAAGACCTAATCTAAGATCTGCAAAAAAATATTTTGCCTTCAAATTCATACCGTGATCGTAGCATGCATGGACTCGACTCATATGAATGGGATTTCCATGAAAAAGATTGTGGGCAGAAAATGGGTGATCACTGTACATTTCTCTTCTGTTTCCTATTTATATTTCTATTTTACCTCCTCAATTTAGCATTATGGACAGGGAAAGAACTAATCTAAGATCTGCAAAAAAATATTTTGCCTTCAAATTCATACCGTGATCGTAGCATGCATGGACTCGACTTATATAAACTGGGATTTCCATGTAAAAGATTGTGGGTAGAAAATGGATGATCACTGTACATTTCTCTTCTGTTTGCTATTTATATTTCTATTTTACCTCCTCAATTTAGCATTATGGACAGGGAAAGACCTAATCTTAAATCTGCAAAAAAATATTTTGACTTCAAATTCATACCGTGATCGTCGCATGCATGGACTCGACTCATATGAATGGGATTTCCATGAAAAAGATTGTGGGCAGAAAATGAGTGATCACTGTACATTTCTCTTCTGTTTCCTATTTATATTTATATTTTACTTCCTTCATTTAGCATTATGGACAGGGAAAGACCTAATCTAAGCTCTCCAAAAAAATATTTTGCTTTCAAATTCATACCGTGATCGTAGCATGTATGGACTCGACTCATATGACTGGGATTTCCATGAAAAAGATTGTGGGCAGAAAATGGGTGATCATTTTACATTTCTCTTCTGTTTCCTATTTATATTTTTATTTTACTTCCTTCATTTAGCATTATGAACAGGGAAAGACCTAATATAAGATCTGCAAAAAAATATTTTGACTTCAAATTCATATCGTGATCGTAGCATGTATGGACTCGACTCATATGACTGGGATTTCCATGAAAAAGATTGTGGGCAGAAAATGGGTGATCACTGTACATTTCACTTCTGTTTCCTATTTATTATTCTATTTTATTTCCTTCATTTAGCATTATGGACAGGGAAAGACCAAATCTAAGCTCTGCAAAAAAATATTTTGCTTTCAAATTCATACCGTGATCGTAGCATCTATGAACACGACTCATATGACTGGGATTTCCATGAAAAAGATTGTGGGCAGAAAATGGGTGATCACTGTACATTTCTCTTCTGTTTCCTATTTATATTTATATTTTACTTCCTTCATTTAGCATTATGAACATGGAAAGACTTAATCTAAGATCTGCAAAAAAATATTTTGCCTTCAAATTCATACCGTGATCGTAGCATGCATGGACTCGACTCATATGACTGGGATTTCCATGAAAAACATTGTGGGCAGAAAATGGGTGATCACTTTACATTTCTCTTCTGTTTCCTATTTATATTTATATTTTACTTCCTTCATTTAGCATTATGAACAGCGAAAGACGTAATCTAAGATCTGCAAAAAAATATTTTGCCTTCAAATTCATACCGTGATCGTAGCATGCATGGACTCGACTCATATGACCGGGATTTCCATGAAAAAGATTGTGGGCAGAAAATGGGTTATCACTGTACATTTCTCTTCTGTTTCCTATTTATATTTATATTTTACTTCCTCAATTTAGCATTATGAACAGCGAAAGACCTAATCTAAGATCTGCAAAAAAATATTTTGCCTTCAAATTCATACCGTGATCGTAGCATGCATGGACTCGACTCATATGAATGGGATTTCCATGAAAAAGATTGTGGGCAGAAAATGGGTGATCACTGTACATTTCTCTTCTGTTTCCTATTTATATTTCTATTTTACCTCCTCAATTTAGCATTATGGACAGGGAAAGAACTAATCTAAGATCTGCAAAAAAATATTTTGCCTTCAAATTCATACCGTGATCGTACCATGCATGGACTCGACTTATATAAACTGGGATTTCCATGTAAAAGATTGTGGGTAGAAAATGGATGATCACTGTACATTTCTCTTCTGTTTGCTATTTATATTTCTATTTTACCTCCTCAATTTAGCATTATGGACAGGGAAAGACCTAATCTTAAATCTGCAAAAAAATATTTTGACTTCAAATTCATACCGTGATCGTCACATGCATGGACTCGACTCATATGAATGGGATTTCCATGAAAAAGATTGTGGGCAGAAAATGGGTGATCACTGTACATTTCTCTTCTGTTTCCTATTTATATTTCTATTTTACTTCCTTCATTTAGCATTATGGACAGGGAAAGACCTAATCTAAGCTCTCCAAAAAAATATTTTGCTTTCAAATTCATACCGTGATCGTAGCATACATGGACTCGACTCATATGACTGGGATTTCCATGAAAAAGATTGTGGGCAGAAAATGGGTGATCACTTTACATTTCTCTTCTGTTTCCTATTCATATTTATATTTTACTTCCTTCATTTAGCATTATGAACAGGGAAAGACGTAATCTAAGATCTGCAAAAAAATATTTTGCCATCAAATTCATACCGTGATCGTACCATGCATGGACTCGACTCATATAAACTGGGATTTCCATGTAAAAGATTGTGGGTAGAAAATGGGTGATCACTGTACATTTCTCTTCTGTTTCCTATTTATATTTCTATTTTACCTCCTCAATTTAGCATTATGGAGAGGGAAAGAATTAATCTAAGATCTGCAAAAATATTTTGCCTTCAAATTTATACCGTGATCGTAGCATGCATGGACACGACTCATATGACTGGGATTTCCGTGAAAAAGATTGTGGGCAGAATATGGGTGATCACTGTACATTTCTCTTCTGCTTCCTCTTTATATTTCTATTTTACCTCCTGAATTTAGCATTATGGACAGGGAAAGACCTAATCTAAGATATGCAAAAAAATATTTTGCCTTCAAATTCATACCGTGATCGTAGCATGCATGGACTCGACTCATATGACTGGGATTTCCATGAAAAAGATTGTGGGCAGAAAATGGGTGATCACTGTACATTTCTCTTCTGTTTCCTATTTATATTTCTATTTTACCTCCTCAATTTAGCATTATGGACAGGGAAAGACCTAATCTAAGATCTGCAAAAAAAAAATTGCCTTCAAATTCATACCGTGATCGTACCATGCATGGACTCGACTCATATAAACTGGGATTTCCATGAAAAAGATTGTGGGTAGAAAATGGGTGATCACTGTACATTTCTCTTCTGTTTCCTATTTATATTTCTATTTTACTTCCTTCATTTAGCATTATGGACAGGGAAAGACCTAATCTAAGCTCTCCAAAAAAATATTTTGCTTTCAAATTCATACCGTGATCGTAGCATACATGGACTCGACTCATATGACTGGGATTTCCATGAAAAAGATGGTATGCAGAAAATGGGTGATCACTGTACATTTCTCTTCTGTTTCCTATTTATATTTTTATTTTACTTCCTCAATTTAGCATTATGGACAGGGAAAGAACTAATCTAAGCTCTGCAAAAAAATATTTTGCTTTCAAATTCATACTGTGATCGTAGCATGTATGGACACGACTCATATGACTGGGATTTCCATGAAAAAGATTGTGGGCAGAAAATGGGTGATCACTGTACATTTCTCTTCTGTTTCCTATTTATATTTCTATTTTACTTCCTTAATTTAGCATTATGGACAGGGAAAGACCAAATCTAAGCTCTGCAAAAAAATATTTTGCTTTCAAATTCATACCGTGATCGTAGCATGTATGGACACGACTCATATGACTGGGATTTCCATGAAAAAGATTGTGGGCAGAAAATGGGTGATCACTGTACATTTCTCTTCTGTTTCCTATTTATATTTTTATTTTACTTCCTTCATTTAGCATTATGGACAGGGAAAGACCTAATCTAAGCTCTCCAAAAAAATATTTTGCTTTCAATTTCATACCGTGATCGTAGCATGTATGGACTCAACTCATATGACTGGGATTTCCATGAAAAAGATTGTGGGCAGAAAATGGGTGATCACTGTACATTTCTCTTCTGTTTCCTATTTATATTTCTATTTTACTTCCTTCATTTAGCATTATGGACAGGGAAAGACCTAATCTAAGCTCTCCAAAAAAATATTTTGCTTTCAAATTCATACCGTGATCGTAGCATACATGGACTCGACTCATATGACTGGGATTTCCATGAAAAAGATGGTATGCAGAAAATGGGTGATCACTGTACATTTCTCTTCTGTTTCCTATTTATATTTTTATTTTACTTCCTTCATTTAGCATTATAGACAGGGAAAGACCTAATCTAAGCTCTGCAAAAAAATATTTTGCTTTCAAATTCATACCGTGATCGTAGCATGTATGGACACGACTCATATGACTGGGATTTCCATGAAAAAGATTGTGGGCAGAAAATGGGTGATCACTGTACATTTCTCTTCTGTTTCCTATTTATATTTTTATTTTACTTCCTTCATTTAGCATTATGGACAGGGAAAGACCTAATCTAAGCTCTCCAAAAAAATATTTTGCTTTCAAATTCATACCGTGATCGTAGCATGTATGGACTCGACTCATATGACTGGGATTTCCATGAAAAATATTGTGGGCAGAACATGGGTGATCACTGTACATTTCTCTTCTGTTTCCTATTTATATTTTTATTTTACTTCCTTCATTTAGCATTATGAACAGGGAAAGACCTATTCTAAGATCTGCAAATAAATATTTTGCCTTCAAATTCATACCGTGACCGTAGCATGCATGGACTCGACTCATATGAATGGGATTTCCATGAAAAAGATTGTGGGCAGATAATGGGAGATCACTGTACATTTTTCTGTTGTTTCTTATTTATATTTATATTTTACTTCCTCAATTTAGCATTATGGACAGGGAAAGAACTAATCTAAGATCTGCAAAAAAATATTTTGCCTTCAAATTCATACCGTGATCGTCGCATGCATGGAGTCGACTCATATGAGTGGGATTTCCATGAAAAAGATTGTGGGCAGAAAATGGGTGATCACTGTACATTTCTCTTCTGTTTCCTATTTATATTTATATTTTACTTCCTTCATTTAGCATTATGAACAGGGAAAGACGTAATCTAAGATCTGCAAAAAAATATTTTGCCATCAAATTCATACCGTGATCGTACCATACATGGACTCGACTCATATAAACTGGGATTTCCATGTAAAAGATTGTGGGTAGAAAATGGGTGATCACTGTACATTTCTCTTCTGTTTCCTCTTTATATTTCTATTTTACCTCCTCAATTTAGCATTATGGACAGGGAAAGACCTAATCTAAGATATGCAAAAAAATATTTTGCCTTCAAATTCATACCGTGATCGTAGCATGCATGGACTCGACTCATATGACTGGGATTTCCATGAAAAAGATTGTGGGCAGAAAATGGGTGATCACTGTACATTTCTCTTCTGTTTCGTATTTATATTTCTTTTTTACTTCCTTCATTTAGCATTATGGACAGGGAAAGACCTAATCTAAGCTCTCCAAAAAAATATTTTGCTTTCAAATTCATACCGTGATCGTAGCATACATGGACTCGACTCATATGACTGGGATTTCCATGAAAAATATGGTATGCAGAAAATGGGTGATCACTGTACATTTCTCTTCTGTTTCCTATTTATATTTTTATTTTACTTCCTTCATTTAGCATTATGGACAGGGAAAGACCTAATCTAAGCTCTCCAAAAAAATATTTTGCTTTCAAATTCATACCGTGATCGTAGCATGTATGGACTCGACTCATATGACTGGGATTTCCATGAAAAAGATTGTGGGCAGATAATGGGAGATCACTGTACATTTTTCTGTTGTTTCTTATTTATATTTATATTTTACTTCCTCAATTTAGCATTATGGACAGGGAAAGAACTAATCTAAGATCTGCAAAAAAATATTTTGCCTTCATCTTCATACCGTGATCGTACCATGCATGGACTCGACTCATATAAAATGGGATTTCCATGAAAAAGATTGTATGCAGAAAATGGGTGATCACTGTACATTTCTCTTCTGTTTCGTATTTATATTTCTATTTTACTTCCTTCATTTAGCATTATGGACAGGGAAAGACCTAATCTAAGATCTGCAAAAAAATATTTTGCTTTCAAATTCATACCGTGATCGTAGCATGTATGGACACGACTCATATGACTGGGATTTCCATGAAAAAGATTGTGGGCAGATAATGGGAGATCACTGTACATTTTTCTGTTGTTTCTTATTTATATTTATATTTTACTTCCTCAATTTAGCATTATGGACAGGGAAAGAACTAATCTAAGATCTGCAAAAAAATATTTTGCTTTCAAATTCATACCGTGATCGTAGCATGTATGGACTCGACTCATATGACTGGGATTTCAATGAAAAAGATTGTGGGCAGAAAATGGGTGATCACTGTACATTTCTCTTCTGTTTCCTATTGATATTTTTATTTTACTTCCTTCATTTAGCATTATGAACAGGGAAAAGACCTAATCTAAGACCTGCAAAAAAATATTTTGCCTTCAAATTCATACCGTGATCGTAGCATGTATGGACACGACTCATATGACTGGGATTTCCATGAAAAAGATTGTGGGCAGAAAATGGGTGATCACTGTACATTTCTCTTCTGTTTCCTATTTATATTTTTATTTTACTTCCTTCATTTAGCATTATGAACAGGGAAAAGACCTAATCTAAGACCTGCAAAAAAATATTTTGCCTTCAAATTCATACCGTGATCGTAGCATGTATGGACATGACTCATATGACTGGGATTTCAATGAAAAAGATTGTGGGCAGAAAATGGGTGATCACTGTACATTTCTCTTCTGTTTCCTATTTATATTTTTATTTTACTTCCTTCATTTAGCATTATGAACAGGGAAAAGACCTAATCTAAGACCTGCAAAAAAATATTTTGCCTTCACATTCATACCGTGATCGTAGCATGTATGGACACGACTCATATGACTGGGATTTCCATGAAAAAGATTGTGGGCAGAAAATGGGTGATCACTGTACATTTCTCTTCTGTTTCCTATTTATATTTTTATTTTACTTCCTTCATTTAGCATTATGGACAGGGAAAGACCTAATCTAAGCTCTCCAAAAAAATATTTTGCTTTCAAATTCATACCGTGATCGTAGCATGTATGGACTCGACTCATATGACTGGGATTTCCATGAAAAAGATTGTGGGCAGAAAATGGGTGATCACTTTACATTTCTCTTCTGTTTCCTATTTATATTTATATTTTACTTCCTTCATTTAGCATTAAGAACAGGGAAAGACGTAATCTAAGATCTGCAAAAAAATATTTTGCCTTCAAATTCATACCGTGATCGTAGCATGCATGGACTCGACTCATATGACTGGGATTTCCATGAAAAAGATTGTGGGCAGAAAATGGGTGATCACTGTACATTTCTCTTCTGTTTCCTATTTATATTTATATTTTACCTCCTCAATTTAGCATTATGGACAGGGAAAGACCTAATCTAAGCTCTCCAAAAAAATATTTTGCTTTCAAATTCATACCGTGATCGTAGCATACATGGACTCGACTCATATGACTGGGATTTCCATGAAAAAGATGGTATGCAGAAAATGGGTGATCACTGTACATTTCTCTTCTGTTTCCTATTTATATTTTTATTTTACTTCCTTCATTTAGCATTATGGACAGGGAAAGACCTAATCTAAGCTCTGCAAAAAAATATTTTGCTTTCAAATTCATACCGTGATCGTAGCATGTATGGACACGACTCATATGACTGGGATTTCCATGAAAAAGATTGTGGGCAGAAAATGGGTGATCACTGTACATTTCTCTTCTGTTTCCTTTTATATTTTTATTTCACTTCCTTCATTTATTGTTATGGACAGGGAAAGACGTAATATAAGATCTGCAAAAAAATATTTTGCCTTCAAATTCATATCGTGATCGTAGCATGTATGGACTCGACTCATATGACTGGGATTTCCATGAAAATATTGTGGGCAGAAAATGGGTGATCATTGTACATTTCTCTTCTGTTTCCTATTTATAGTTCTATTTTACTTCCTCAATTTAGCATTATGAACAGGGAAAGACCTAATCGAAGATCTGCAAAAAAATATTTTGCCTTCAAAATCATACCGTGATCGTAGCATGTATGGACTCGACTCATATGACTGGGATTTCCATGAAAAAGATTGTGGGCAGAAAATGGGTGATCACTGTACATTTCTCTTCTGTTTCCTATTTATTCTTCTATTTTACTTCCTTCATTTAGCATTATGGACAGGGAAAGACCAAATCTAAGATCTGCAAAAAAATATTTTGCTTTCAAATTCATACCGTTATCGTAGCATGTATGGACAGGACTCATATGACTGGGATTTCCATGAAAAAGATTGTGGGCAGAAAATGGGTGATCACTGTACATTTCTCTTCTGTTTCCTATTTATATTTTTATTTTACTTCCTTCATTTAGCGTTATGGACAGGGAAAGACGTAATATAAGATCTGCCAAAAAATATTTTGCCTTCAAATTCATATCGTGAACGTTGCATGTATGGACTCAACTCATATGACTGGGATTTCCATGAAAATATTGTGGGCAGAAAATGGGTGATCATTGTACATTTCTCTTCTGTTTCCTATTTATATTTATATTTTACTTCCTCAATTTAGCATTATGGACAGGGAAAGACCTAATCTAAGATCTGCAAAAAAATATTTTGCCTTCAAATTCATACCGTGATCGTAGCATGCATGGACTCGACTCATATGACTGGGATTTCCATGAGAAAGATTGTGGGCAGAAAATGGGTGATCACTGTACATTTCTCTTCTGTTTCCTATTTATATTTCTATTTTACCTTCTAAATTTAGCATTATGGACAGGGAAAGACCTAATCTAAGTTCTGCAAAAAAATATTTTGCCTTCAAATTCATACCGTGAACGTAGCATGCATGGACTCGACTCATATGAATGGGATTTCCATGAAAAAGATTGTGGGCAGAAAATGGGTGATCACTGTACATTTCTCTTCTGTTTCCTATTAATATTTCTATTTTACCTCCTCAATTTAGCATTATGGACAGGGAAAGACCTAATCTTAAATCTGCAAAAAAATATTTTGACTTCAAATTCATATCGTGATCGTAGCATGCATGGACTCGACCATATGACTGGGATTTCCATGAAAAAGTTTGTGGGCAGAAAATGGGTGATCACTGTACATTTCTCTTCTGTTTCCTATTTATATTTCTATTTTACTTCCTTCATTTAGCATTATGGACAGGGAAAGACGTAATCTAAGCTCTCCAAAAAAATATTTTGCTTTCAAATTCATACCGTGATCGTAGCATGTATGGACTCGACTCATATGACTGGGATTTCCATGAAAAAGATTGTGGGCAGAAAATGGGTGATCACTGTACATTTCTCTTCTGTTTCCTATTTATATTTTTATTTTACTTCCTTCATTTAGCATTATGAACAGGGAAAGACCTAATCGAAGATCTGAAAAAAATATTTTGCCTTCAAAATCATACCGTGATCGTAGCATGTATGGACTCGACTCATATGACTGGGATTTCCATGAAAAAGATTGTGGGCAGAAAATGGGTGATCACTGTACATTTCTCTTCTGTTTCCTATTTATTCTTCTATTTTACTTCCTTCATGTAGCATTATGGACAGGGAAAGACCAAATCTAAGATCTGCAAAAAAATATTTTGCTTTCAAATTCATACCGTTATCGTAGCATGTATGGACAGGACTCATATGACTGGGATTTCCATGAAAAAGATTGTGGGCAGAAAATGGGTGATCACTGTACATTTCTCTTCTGTTTCCTATTTATATTTTTATTTTACTTCCTTCATTTAGCGTTATGGACAGGGAAAGACGTAATATAAGATCTGCCAAAAAATATTTTGCCTTCAAATTCATATCGTGAACGTTGCATGTATGGACTCAACTCATATGACTGGGATTTCCATGAAAATATTGTGGGCAGAAAATCGGTGATCATTGTACATTTCTCTTCTGTTTCCTATTTATATTTATATTTTACTTCCTCAATTTAGCATTATGGACAGGGAAAGACCTAATCTAAGATCTGCAAAAAAATATTTGGCCTTCAAATTCATACCGTGATCGTAGCATGCATGGACTCGACTCATATGACTGGGATTTCCATGAGAAAGATTGTGGGCAGAAAATGGGTGATCACTGTACATTTCTCTTCTGTTTCCTATTTATATTTCTATTTTACCTTCTAAATTTAGCATTATGGACAGGTAAAGACCTAATCGAAGATCTGCAAAAACACATTTTGCTTTCAAATTCATACCATGATCGTAGCATGCATGGACTCGACTTATATGACTGGGATTCCCATGAAAAAGATTGTGGGCAGAAAATGGGTGATCACTGTACATTTCTCTTCTGTTTCCTATTCATATTTTTAATTTATATCCTCAATTTAGCATTATGGACAGGTAAAGACCTAATCTAAGATCTGCAAAAAATATTTTGCCTTCAAATTCATACCGTGATCGTAGCATGTATGGACTCGACTCAGATGACTGGGATTTCCATGAAAAAGATTGTGGGCTGAAAATAAGTGATCACTGTACATTTCTCTTCTGTTTCCTATTTATATTTATATTTTACTTCCTTCATTTAGCATTATGAACAGGGAAAGACCTAATCTAAGATCTGCAAAAAAACATTTTTCCTTCAAATTCATACCCTGATCGTAGCATGTATGGACTCGACTCAGATGACTGGGATTTCCATGAAAAAGATTGTGTGCAGAAAATGGGTGATCACTGTACATTTCTCTTCTGTTTCCTATTTATATTTCTATTTTACTTCCTTAATTTAGCATTATGGACAGAGGAAGACATAATCTAAGATCTGCAAAATAATATTTTGCCTTCCAATTCATACCGTGATCGTAGCATGCATGGACTCGACTCATATGACTGGGATTTCCATGAAAAAGATTGTGTGCAGAAAATGGGTGATCACTGAACATTTCTCTTCTGTTTCCTATTTATATTTCTATTTTACTTCCTTAATTTAGCATTATGGACAAGGAAAGACCTAATCTAAGATCTGCAAAATAATATTTTGCCTTCCAATTCATACCGTGATCGTAGCATGCATGGACTCGACTCATATGACTGGGATTCCCATGAAAAAGATTGTGGGCAGAAAATGGTTGATCACTGTACATTTCTCTACTGTTTCTTATTTATATTTCTATTTTACTTCCTTCATTTAGCATTATGAACGGGGAAAGACCTAATCTAAGATCTGCAAAAAAACATTTTGCTTTCAAATTCATACCGTGATCGCAGCATGCATGGACTCGACTTATATGACTGGGATTCCCATGAAAAAGATTGTGGGAAGAAAATGGGTGATCACTGTACATTTCTCTTCTGTTTCCTATTTATATTTCTAATTTACTTCCTCAATTTAGCATTATGGACAGGGAAACACCTAATCTAAAATCTGCTAAAAAATATTTTGCCATCAAATTCATACCGTGATTGTAGCATGCATGGACTCGACTCATATGACTGGGATTTCCATGAAAAAGACAGTGGGGACAAAATGGGTGATCACTGTACATTTCTCTTCTGTTTCCTATTTATATTTATATTTTACTTCCTTAATTTAGCGTTATGGACATGGAAAGACCTAATCTAAGATCTGCAAAAAAATATTTTGCCTTCAAATTCATACCGTGATCGTAGCATGCATGGACTCGACTCATATGAATGGGATTTCCATGAAAAAGATTGCGGGCCGAAAATGGGTGATCACTGTACATTTCTCTTCTGTTTCCTATTTATATTTCTAATTTACCTCCTCAATTTAGCATTATGTACAGGGAAAGACCTAATCTAAGATCTGCAAAAAAATATTTTGCCTTCAAATTCATACCGTGATCGTAGCATGCATGGACTCGACTTATATGACTGGGATTCCCATGAAAAAGATTGTGGGCAGAAAATGGGTGATCACTGTACATTTCTCTTCTGTTTCCTATTTATATTTATATTTTACTTCCTTCATTTAGCATTATGGACAGGGAAAGACCTCATCTAAGATCTACAAAAGTATATTTTCCTTTCAAGTTCATACCGTGATCGTAGCATGCATGGACTCGACTCATATGACTGGGATTCCCATGAAAAAGATTGTGGGCAGAAAATTGGTTATCACTGTACATTTCTCTTCTGTTTCCTATTTATATTTCTATTTTACTTCCTCAATTTAGCATTATGGACAGGGAAAGACCTGATCTAAGATCGGCAAAAAAATATTATATCCTTCAAATTCATACCGTGATCGTAGCATGTATGGACTCGACTTATATGACTGGGATGTCCATGAAAAAGATTGTGGCTAGAAAATGGGTGATCACTGTACATTTCTCGTCTGTTTAATATTTATATTTATATTTTACTTCCTTAATTTAGCATCATGGACAGGGAAAGACCTAATCTAAAATCTGAAAAAAAATATTTTGCCTTCAAATTCATACCGTGATCGTAGCATGCATGGACTCGACTCATATGACTGGGATTTCCATGAAAAAGATTGTGTGCAGAAAATGGGTGATCACTGTACATTTCTCTTCTGTTTCCTATTTATATTTCTATTTTACTTCCTCAATTTAGCATTATGGCCAGGGA
The DNA here is from genome assembly GCA_963932145.1 of Acanthosepion lycidas. NCBI lineage: Eukaryota > Metazoa > Mollusca > Cephalopoda > Sepiida > Sepiidae > Acanthosepion > Acanthosepion lycidas. The sequence goes on along the minus strand of CAWVQA010000569.1, from coordinate 1,655,221 downwards.
AAGACCTAATCTAAGATCTGCAAAAAAATATTTTGCCTTCAAATTCATACCGTGATTGTAGCATGTATGGACTCGACTTATATGACTGGGATTCCCATGAAAAAGATTGTGGGAAGAAAATGGGTGATCACTGTACATTTCTCTTCTGTTTCCTATTTATATTTCTAATTTACTTCCTCAATTTAGCATTATGGCCAGGGAAAGACCTAATCTAAGATCTGCAAAAAAATATTTTGCCTTCAAATTCATACCGTGATTGTAGCATGTATGGACTCGACTTATATGACTGGGATTCCCATGAAAAAGATTGTGGGAAGAAAATGGGTGATCACTGTACATTTCTCTTCTGTTTCCTATTTATATTTCTAATTTACTTCCTTAATTTAGCATTATGGACAGGGAAAGACCTAATCTAAGTTCTGCAAAATAATATTTTGCCTTCCAATTCATACCGTGATCGTAGCATGCATGGACTCGACTCATATGACTGGGATTTCCATGAAAAAGATTGTGGGAAGAAAATGGGTGATCACTGTACATTTCTCTTCTGTTTCCTATTTATATTTCTATTTTACTTCCTTAATTTAGCGTTATGGACATGGAAAGACCTAATCTAAGTTCTGCAAAATAATATTTTGCCTTCAAATTCATACCGTGATCGTAGCATGTATGGACTCGACTTATATGACTGGGATTTCCATGAAAAAGTTTGTGGGCAGAAAATGGGTGATCACTGTACATTTCTCTTCTGTTTCCTATTTATATTTCTAATTTACCTCCTCAATTTAATCTTATGGACAGGGAAAGACCTGATCTAAGTTCTGCAAAAAAATATTTTGCCTTCAAATTCATACCGTGATCGTAGCATTTATGGACTCGACTTATATGACTGGGATTTCCATGAAAAAGATTGTGGGTAGAAAATGCGTGATCACTGTACATTTCTCTTCTGTTTCCTATTTATATTTATATTTTACTTCCTTCATTTAGCATTATGGACAGGGAAAGACCTCATCTAAGATCTACAAAAATATATTTTCCTTTCAAATACATACCGTGATCGTAGCATGCATGGTCTCGACTCATATGACTGGGATTCCCATGAAAAAGATTGTGGGCAGAAAATTGGTGATCACAGGACATTTCTCTTCTGTTTCCTATTTATATTTATATTTTACTTCCTTCATTTAGCATTATAGACAAGGAAAGACCTAATCTAAGATCTGCAAAAAAATATTTTGCCTTCAAATTTATACTGTGATCGTAGCATGCATGGACTCGACTCATATGACTGGGATTCCCATGAAAAAGATTGTGGGCAGAAAATTGGTGATCACTGTACAATTCTCTTCTGTTTTCTATTCATATTTCTATTTTACTTCCTCAATTTAGCATTATGGACAGGGAAAGACCTAATCTAAAATCTGCACACAAATATTTGGCCTTCAAATTCATACCGTGATCGTAGCATGCATGGACTCGACTCATATGACTTGGATTTCCATGAAAAAGATTGTGGGCAGAAAATGGGTGATCACTGTACATTTCTCTTCTGTTTCCTATTTATATTTCTAATTTACCTCCTCAATTTAGCATTATGGACAGGGAAAGACCTCATCTAAGATCTGCTAAAAATATTTTGCCTTCAAATTCATACCGTGATCGTAGCATGCATGGACTCGACTCATATGACTGGGATTTCCATGAGAAACATTGTGGGCAGAAAATGGGTGATCTCTGTACATTTCTCTTCTGTTTCCTATTTATATTTATATTTTACTTCCTCAATTTAGCATTATGGACAGGGAAACACCTAATCTAAAATCTGCACAAAAATATTTTGCCATCAAATTCATACCGTGATCGTAGCATGCATGGACTCGACTCATATGACTGGGATTTCCATGAAAAAGATTGTGGGCAGAAAATGGGTGATCACTGTACATTTCTCGTCTGTTTAATATTTATATTTATATTTTACTTCCTTAATTTAGCATCATGGACAGGGAAAGATCTAATCTAAAATCTGAAAAAAAATATTTTGCCTTCAAATTCATACCGTGATCGTAGCATGCATGGACTCGACTCATATGACTGGGATTTCCATGAAAAAGATTGTGTGCAGAAAATGGGTGATCACTGTACATTTCTCTTCTGTTTCCTATTTATATTTATATTTTACTTCCTTAATTTAGCATTATGGACAGGGAAAGACCTAATCTAAGATCTGCAAAATAATATTTTGCCTTCCAATTCATACCGTGATCGTAGCATGCATGGACTCGACTCATATGACTGGGATTTCCATGAGAAACATTGCGGCCAGAAAATGGGTGATCTCTGTACATTTCTCTTCTGTTTCCTATTTATATTTATATTTTACTTCCTTAATTTAGCGTTATGGACATGGAAAGACCTAATCTAAGATCTGCAAAAAAATATTCTGCCTTCAAATTCATACCGTGATCGTAGCATGTATGGACTCGACTTATATGACTGGGATTTCCATGAAAAAGATTGTGGGCAGAAAATGGGTGATCACTGTACATTTCTCTTCTGTTTCCTATTTATATTTCTAATTTACCTCCTCAATTTAATCTTATGGACAGGGAAAGACCTCATCTAAGTTCTGCAAAAAAATATTTTGCCTTCAAATTCATACCGTGATCGTAGCATTTATGGACTCGACTTATATGACTGGGATTTCCATGAAAAAGATTGTGGGCAGAAAATGCGTGATCACTGTACATTTCTCTTCTGTTTCCTATTTATATTTATATTTTACTTCCTTCATTTAGCATTATGGACAGGGAAAGACCTCATCTAAGATCTACAAAAATATATTTTCCTTTCAAATACATACCGTGATCGTAGCATGCATGGTCTCGACTCATATGACTGGGATTCCCACGAAAAAGATTGTGGGCAGAAAATTGGTGATCACTGTACATTTCTCTTCTGTTTCCTATTTATATTTATATTTTACTTCCTTCATTAACATTTTGGACAGGGAAAGACCTAATCTAAGATCTGCAAAAAAATATTTTGCCTTCAAATTCATACCGTGATCGTAGCATGCATGGACTCGACTCATATGACTGGGATTTCCATGAGAAAGATTGTGGGCAGAAAATGGGTGATCTCTGTACATTTCTCTTCTGTTACCTATTTATATTTATATTTTACTTCCTCAATTTAGCATTATGGACAGGGAAACACCTAATCTAAAATCTGCAAAAAAATATTTTGCCATCAAATTCATACCGTGATTGTAGCATGCATGGACTCGACTCATATGACTGGGATTTCCATGAAAAAGACAGTGGGCACAAAATGGGTGATCACTGTACATTTCTCTTCTGTTTCCTATTTATATTTATATTTTACTTCCTTAATTTAGCGTTATGGACATGGAAAGACCTAATCTAAGATCTGCAAAAAAATATTTTGCCTTCAAATTCATACCGTGATCGTAGCATGCATGGACTCGACTCATATGAATGGGATTTCCATGAAAAAGATTGCGGGCAGAAAATGGGTGATCACTGTACATTTCTCTTCTGTTTCCTATTTATATTTCTAATTTACCTCCTCAATTTAGCATTATGTACAGGGAAAGACCTAATCTAAGATCTGCAAAAAAATATTTTGCCTTCAAATTCATACCGTGATCGTAGCATGCATGGACTCGACTTATATGACTGGGATTCCCATGAAAAAGATTGTGGGCAGAAAATGGGTGATCACTGTACATTTCTCTTCTGTTTCCTATTTATATTTATATTTTACTTCCTTCATTTAGCATTATGGACAGGGAAAGACCTCATCTAAGATCTACAAAAGTATATTTTCCTTTCAAGTTCATACCGTGATCGTAGCATGCATGGACTCGACTCATATGACTGGGATTCCCATGAAAAAGATTGTGGGCAGAAAATTGGTTATCACTGTACATTTCTCTTCTGTTTCCTATTTATATTTATATTTTACTTCCTCAATTTAGCATTATGGACAGGGAAAGACCTGATCTAAGATCGGCAAAAAAATATTTTGCCTTCAAATTCATACCGTGATCGTAGCATGTATGGACTCGACTTATATGACTGGGATTTCCATGAAAAAGATTGTGGCTAGAAAATGGGTGATCACTGTACATTTCTCTTCTGTTTCCTATTTATATTTATATTTTACTTCCTTCATTTAGCATTATGGACAGGGAAAGACCTCATCTAAGATCTACAAAAGTATATTTTCCTTTCAAGTTCATACCGTGATCGTAGCATGCATGGACTCGACTCATATGACTGGGATTCCCATGAAAAAGATTGTGGGCAGAAAATTGGTGATCACTGTACATTTCTCTTCTGTTTCCTATTTATATTTCTAATTTACTTCCTTAATTTAGCATTATGGACAAGGAAAGACCTAATCTAAGTTCTGCAAAATAATATTGTGCCTTCTAATTCATACCGTGATCGTAGCATGCATGGACTCGACTCATATGACTGGGATTTCCATGAAAAGGATTGTGTGCAGAAAATGGGTGATCACAGTACATTTCTCTTCTGTTTCCTATTTATATTTCTATATTACTTCCTTAATTTAGCATTATGGACAGGGAAAGACCTAATCTAAGATCTGCAAAATAATATTTTGCCTTCCAATTCGTACCGTGATCGTAGCATGCATGGACTCGACTCATATGACTGGGATTTCCATGAGAAAGATTGTGGGCAGAAAATGGGTGATCTCTGTACATTTCTCTTCTGTTACCTATTTATATTTATATTTTACTTCCTCAATTTAGCATTATGGACAGGGAAAGACCTAATCTAAGATCTGCAAAAAAATATTTTGCCTTCAAATTCATACCGTGATTGTAGCATGTATGGACTCGACTTATATGACTGGGATTCCCATGAAAAAGATTGTGGGAAGAAAATGGGTGATCACTGTACATTTCTCTTCTGTTTCCTATTTATATTTCTAATTTACTTCCTCAATTTAGCATTATGGCCAGGGAAAGACCTAATCTAAGATCTGCAAAAAAATATTTTGCCTTCAAATTCATACCGTGATTGTAGCATGTATGGACTCGACTTATATGACTGGGATTCCCATGAAAAAGATTGTGGGAAGAAAATGGGTGATCACTGTACATTTCTCTTCTGTTTCCTATTTATATTTCTAATTTACTTCCTTAATTTAGCATTATGGACAGGGAAAGACCTAATCTAAGTTCTGCAAAATAATATTTTGCCTTCCAATTCATACCGTGATCGTAGCATGCATGGACTCGACTCATATGACTGGGATTTCCATGAAAAAGATTGTGGGAAGAAAATGGGTGATCACTGTACATTTCTCTTCTGTTTCCTATTTATATTTCTAATTTACTTCCTTAATTTAGCGTTATGGACATGGAAAGACCTAATCTAAGTTCTGCAAAATAATATTTTGCCTTCAAATTCATACCGTGATCGTAGCATGTATGGACTCGACTTATATGACTGGGATTTCCATGAAAAAGTTTGTGGGCAGAAAATGGGTGATCACTGTACATTTCTCTTCTGTTTCCTATTTATATTTCTAATTTACCTCCTGAATTTAATCTTATGGACAGGGAAAGACCTGATCTAAGTTCTGCAAAAAAATATTTTGCCTTCAAATTCATACCGTGATCGTAGCATTTATGGACTCGACTTATATGACTGGGATTTCCATGAAAAAGATTGTGGGTAGAAAATGCGTGATCACTGTACATTTCTCTTCTGTTTCCTATTTATATTTATATTTTACTTCCTTCATTTAGCATTATGGACAGGGAAAGACCTCATCTAAGATCTACAAAAATATATTTTCCTTTCAAATACATACCGTGATCGTAGCATGCATGGTCTCGACTCATATGACTGGGATTCCCATGAAAAAGATTGTGGGCAGAAAATTGGTGATCACAGGACATTTCTCTTCTGTTTCCTATTTATATTTATATTTTACTTCCTTCATTTAGCATTATAGACAAGGAAAGACCTAATCTAAGATCTGCAAAAAAATATTTTGCCTTCAAATTTATACTGTGATCGTAGCATGCATGGACTCGACTCATATGACTGGGATTCCCATGAAAAAGATTGTGGGCAGAAAATTGGTGATCACTGTACAATTCTCTTCTGTTTTCTATTCATATTTCTATTTTACTTCCTCAATTTAGCATTATGGACAGGGAAAGACCTAATCTAAAATCTGCACACAAATATTTGGCCTTCAAATTCATACCGTGATCGTAGCATGCATGGACTCGACTCATATGACTTGGATTTCCATGAAAAAGATTGTGGGCAGAAAATGGGTGATCACTGTACATTTCTCTTCTGTTTCCTATTTATATTTCTAATTTACCTCCTCAATTTAGCATTATGGACAGGGAAAGACCTCATCTAAGATCTGCTAAAAATATTTTGCCTTCAAATTCATACCGTGATCGTAGCATGCATGGACTCGACTCATATGACTGGGATTTCCATGAGAAACATTGTGGGCAGAAAATGGGTGATCTCTGTACATTTCTCTTCTGTTTCCTATTTATATTTATATTTTACTTCCTCAATTTAGCATTATGGACAGGGAAACACCTAATCTAAAATCTGCACAAAAATATTTTGCCATCAAATTCATACCGTGATCGTAGCATGCATGGACTCGACTCATATGACTGGGATTTCCATGAAAAAGATTGTGGGCAGAAAATGGGTGATCACTGTACATTTCTCGTCTGTTTAATATTTATATTTATATTTTACTTCCTTAATTTAGCATCATGGACAGGGAAAGATCTAATCTAAAATCTGAAAAAAAATATTTTGCCTTCAAATTCATACCGTGATCGTAGCATGCATGGACTCGACTCATATGACTGGGATTTCCATGAAAAAGATTGTGTGCAGAAAATGGGTGATCACTGTACATTTCTCTTCTGTTTCCTATTTATATTTATATTTTACTTCCTTAATTTAGCATTATGGACAGGGAAAGACCTAATCTAAGATCTGCAAAATAATATTTTGCCTTCCAATTCATACCGTGATCGTAGCATGCATGGACTCGACTCATATGACTGGGATTTCCATGAGAAACATTGTGGCCAGAAAATGGGTGATCTCTGTACATTTCTCTTCTGTTTCCTATTTATATTTATATTTTACTTCCTTAATTTAGCGTTATGGACATGGAAAGACCTAATCTAAGATCTGCAAAAAAATATTCTGCCTTCAAATTCATACCGTGATCGTAGCATGTATGGACTCGACTTATATGACTGGGATTTCCATGAAAAAGATTGTGGGCAGAAAATGGATGATCACTGTACATTTCTCTTCTGTTTCCTATTTATATTTCTAATTTACCTCCTCAATTTAATCTTATGGACAGGGAAAGACCTCATCTAAGTTCTGCAAAAAAATATTTTGCCTTCAAATTCATACCGTGATCGTAGCATTTATGGACTCGACTTATATGACTGGGATTTCCATGAAAAAGATTGTGGGCAGAAAATGCGTGATCACTGTACATTTCTCTTCTGTTTCCTATTTATATTTATATTTTACTTCCTTCATTTAGCATTATGGACAGGGAAAGACCTCATCTAAGATCTACAAAAATATATTTTCCTTTCAAATACATACCGTGATCGTAGCATGCATGGTCTCGACTCATATGACTGGGATTCCCACGAAAAAGATTGTGGGCAGAAAATTGGTGATCACTGTACATTTCTCTTCTGTTTCCTATTTATATTTATATTTTACTTCCTTCATTAACATTTTGGACAGGGAAAGACCTAATCTAAGATCTGCAAAAAAATATTTTGCCTTCAAATTCATACCGTGATCGTAGCATGCATGGACTCGACTCATATGACTGGGATTCCCATGAAAAAGATTGTGGGCAGAAAATTGGTGATCACTGTACATTTCTCTTCTGTTTCCTATTCATATTTCTATTTTACTTCCTCAATTTAGCATTATGGACAGGGAAAGACCTAATCTAAAATCTGCACACAAATATTTGGCCTTCAAATTCATACCGTGATCGTAGCATGCATGGACTCGACTCATATGACTGGGATTTCCATGAAAAAGATTGTGGGCAGAAAATGGGTGATCACTGTACATTTCTCTTCTGTTTCCTATTTATATTTCTAATTTACCTCCTCAATTTAGCATTATGGACAGGGAAAGACCTCATCTAAGATCTGCAAAAAATATTTTGCCTTCAAATTCATACCGTGATCGTAGCATGCATGGACTCGACTCATATGACTGGGATTTCCATGAGAAACACTGTGGGCAGAAAATGGGTGATCTCTGTACATTTCTCTTCTGTTTCCTATTTATATTTATATTTTACTTCCTTAATTTAGCGTTATGGACATGGAAAGACCTAATCTAAGATCTGCAAAAAAATATTTTGCCTTCAAATTCATACCGTGATCGTAGCATGTATGGACTCGACTTAGATGACTGGGATTTCCATGAAAAAGATTCTGGGCAGAAAATGGGTGATCACTGTACATTTCTCTTCTGTTTCCTATTTATATTTCTAATTTACGTCCTCAATTTAAACTTATGGACAGGGAAAGACCTGATCTAAGTTCTTCAAAAAAATATTTTGCCTTCAAATTCATACCGTGAACGTAGCATTTATGGACTCGACTTATATGACTGGGATTTCCATGAAAAAGATTGTGGGCAGAAAATGCATGATTACTGTACATTTCTCTTTCGTTTCCTATTTATATTTATATTTTACTTCCTTCATTTAGCATTATGGACAGGGAAAGACCTCATCTAAGATCTACAAAAATATATTTTCCTTTCAAATTCATACCGTGATCGTAGCATGCATGGACTCGACTCATATGACTGGGATTTCCATGAAAAAGATTGTGGGCAGAAAATTGGTGATCACTGTACATTTCTCTTCTGCTTCCTATTTATATTTATATTTTATCTTCTCAATTTAGCATTATGGACAGGGAAAGACCTAATCTAAGTTCAGCAAAAAAATATTTTGCCTTCAAATTCATACCGTGATCGTAGCATGTATGGACTCGACTTATATGACTGGGATTTCCATGAAAAAGTTTGTGGGCAGAAAATGGGTGATCACTGTACATTTCTCTTCTGTTTCCTATTTATATTTCTAATTTACCTCCTCAATTTAATCTTATGGACAGGGAAAGACCTGATCTAAGTTCTGCAAAAAAATATTTTGCCTTCAAATTCATACCGTGATCGTAGCATTTATGGACTCGACTTATATGACTGGGATTTCCATGAAAAAGATTGTGGGTAGAAAATGCGTGATCACTGTACATTTCTCTTCTGTTTCCTATTTATATTTATATTTTACTTCCTTCATTTAGCATTATGGACAGGGAAAGACCTCATCTAAGATCTACAAAAATATATTTTCCTTTCAAATACATACCGTGATCGTAGCATGCATGGTCTCGACTCATATGACTGGGATTCCCATGAAAAAGATTGTGGGCAGAAAATTGGTGATCACAGGACATTTCTCTTCTGTTTCCTATTTATATTTATATTTTACTTCCTTCATTTAGCATTATAGACAAGGAAAGACCTAATCTAAGATCTGCAAAAAAATATTTTGCCTTCAAATTTATACTGTGATCGTAGCATGCATGGACTCGACTCATATGACTGGGATTCCCATGAAAAAGATTGTGGGCAGAAAATTGGTGATCACTGTACAATTCTCTTCTGTTTTCTATTCATATTTCTATTTTACTTCCTCAATTTAGCATTATGGACAGGGAAAGACCTAATCTAAAATCTGCACACAAATATTTGGCCTTCAAATTCATACCGTGATCGTAGCATGCATGGACTCGACTCATATGACTTGGATTTCCATGAAAAAGATTGTGGGCAGAAAATGGGTGATCACTGTACATTTCTCTTCTGTTTCCTATTTATATTTCTAATTTACCTCCTCAATTTAGCATTATGGACAGGGAAAGACCTCATCTAAGATCTGCTAAAAATATTTTGCCTTCAAATTCATACCGTGATCGTAGCATGCATGGACTCGACTCATATGACTGGGATTTCCATGAGAAACATTGTGGGCAAAAAATGGGTGATCTCTGTACATTTCTCTTCTGTTTCCTATTTATATTTATATTTTACTTCCTCAATTTAGCATTATGGACAGGGAAACACCTAATCTAAAATCTGCACAAAAATATTTTGCCATCAAATTCATACCGTGATCGTAGCATGCATGGACTCGACTCATATGACTGGGATTTCCATGAAAAAGATTGTGGGCAGAAAATGGGTGATCACTGTACATTTCTCGTCTGTTTAATATTTATATTTATATTTTACTTCCTTAATTTAGCATCATGGACAGGGAAAGATCTAATCTAAAATCTGAAAAAAAATATTTTGCCTTCAAATTCATACCGTGATCGTAGCATGCATGGACTCGACTCATATGACTGGGATTTCCATGAAAAAGATTGTGTGCAGAAAATGGGTGATCACTGTACATTTCTCTTCTGTTTCCTATTTATATTTATATTTTACTTCCTTAATTTAGCATTATGGACAGGGAAAGACCTAATCTAAGATCTGCAAAATAATATTTTGCCTTCCAATTCATACCGTGATCGTAGCATGCATGGACTCGACTCATATGACTGGGATTTCCATGAGAAACATTGTGGCCAGAAAATGGGTGATCTCTGTACATTTCTCTTCTGTTTCCTATTTATATTTATATTTTACTTCCTTAATTTAGCGTTATGGACATGGAAAGACCTAATCTAAGATCTGCAAAAAAATATTCTGCCTTCAAATTCATACCGTGATCGTAGCATGTATGGACTCGACTTATATGACTGGGATTTCCATGAAAAAGATTGTGGGCAGAAAATGGGTGATCACTGTACATTTCTCTTCTGTTTCCTATTTATATTTCTAATTTACCTCCTCAATTTAATCTTATGGACAGGGAAAGACCTCATCTAAGTTCTGCAAAAAAATATTTTGCCTTCAAATTCATACCGTGATCGTAGCATTTATGGACTCGACTTATATGACTGGGATTTCCATGAAAAAGATTGTGGGCAGAAAATGCGTGATCACTGTACATTTCTCTTCTGTTTCCTATTTATATTTATATTTTACTTCCTTCATTTAGCATTATGGACAGGGAAAGACCTCATCTAAGATCTACAAAAATATATTTTCCTTTCAAATACATACCGTGATCGTAGCATGCATGGTCTCGACTCATATGACTGGGATTCCCACGAAAAAGATTGTGGGCAGAAAATTGGTGATCACTGTACATTTCTCTTCTGTTTCCTATTTATATTTATATTTTACTTCCTTCATTAACATTTTGGACAGGGAAAGACCTAATCTAAGATCTGCAAAAAAATATTTTGCCTTCAAATTCATACCGTGATCGTAGCATGCATGGACTCGACTCATATGACTGGGATTCCCATGAAAAAGATTGTGGGCAGAAAATTGGTGATCACTGTACATTTCTCTTCTGTTTCCTATTCATATTTCTATTTTACTTCCTCAATTTAGCATTATGGACAGGGAAAGACCTAATCTAAAATCTGCACACAAATATTTGGCCTTCAAATTCATACCGTGATCGTAGCATGCATGGACTCGACTCATATGACTGGGATTTCCATGAAAAAGATTGTGGGCAGAAAATGGGTGATCACTGTACATTTCTCTTCTGTTTCCTATTTATATTTCTAATTTACCTCCTCAATTTAGCATTATGGACAGGGAAAGACCTCATCTAAGATCTGCAAAAAATATTTTGCCTTCAAATTCATACCGTGATCGTAGCATGCATGGACTCGACTCATATGACTGGGATTTCCATGAGAAACACTGTGGGCAGAAAATGGGTGATCTCTGTACATTTCTCTTCTGTTTCCTATTTATATTTATATTTTACTTCCTTAATTTAGCGTTATGGACATGGAAAGACCTAATCTAAGATCTGCAAAAAAATATTTTGCCTTCAAATTCATACCGTGATCGTAGCATGTATGGACTCGACTTAGATGACTGGGATTGCCATGAAAAAGATTCTGGGCAGAAAATGGGTGATCACTGTACATTTCTCTTCTGTTTCCTATTTATATTTCTAATTTACGTCCTCAATTTAAACTTATGGACAGGGAAAGACCTGATCTAAGTTCTTCAAAAAAATATTTTGCCTTCAAATTCATACCGTGAACGTAGCATTTATGGACTCGACTTATATGACTGGGATTTCCATGAAAAAGATTGTGGGCAGAAAATGCATGATTACTGTACATTTCTCTTTCGTTTCCTATTTATATTTATATTTTACTTCCTTCATTTAGCATTATGGACAGGGAAAGACCTCATCTAAGATCTACAAAAATATATTTTCCTTTCAAATTCATACCGTGATCGTAGCATGCATGGACTCGACTCATATGACTGGGATTTCCATGAAAAAGATTGTGGGCAGAAAATTGGTGATCACTGTACATTTCTCTTCTGCTTCCTATTTATATTTATATTTTATCTTCTCAATTTAGCATTATGGACAGGGAAAGACCTAATCTAAGTTCAGCAAAAAAATATTTTGCCTTCAAATTCATAATGTGATCGTAGCATGCATGGACTCGACTCATATGACTGGGATTTCCATGAAAAATATTGTGGGCAGAAAATGGGTGATCACTGTGCCTTTCTCTTCTGTTTCCTATTTAAATTTCTATTTTACTTCCTTCATTTAGCATTATGGACAGGGAAAGAACTAATCTAAGCTCTGCAAAAAAATATTTTACCTTCAAATTCATGCCGTGAACGTAGCATGCATGGACTTGACTCATATGACTGGGATTTCAATGAAAAAGATCGTGGGCAGAAAATGGGTGATCACTGTACATTTCTCCTCTGTTTCCTATTTATATTTCTATTTTACTTCCTCAATTTAGCATTATGGACAGTGAAAGACCTAATCTAAGATCTGCAAAAAAATATTTTGCCTTCAAATTTATACCGTGATCGTAGCATGCATGGACTCGACTCATATGACTGGGATTTCCATGAAAAAGATTGTGGGCAGAAAATTGGTGATCACTGTACATTTCTCTTCTGTTTCCTATTTATATTTCTATTTTATTTCCTTCATTTAGCATTACGGACAGGGAAAAACCTAATCTAAGATCTGCAAAAAAATATTTTGCCTTCAAATTCATACCGTGATCGTAGCATGCATGGACTCGACTCATATGACTGGGATTTCCATGAAAAAGATTGTGGGCAGAAAATGGGTGATCACTGTACATTTCTCTTCTGTTTCCTATTTATATTTCTATTTTACCTTCTCAATTTAGCATTATGGACAGGGAAAGACCTAATCTAAGATATGCAAAAAAATATTTTGCCTTCAAATTCATACCGTGATCGTAGAATGCATGGACTCGACTCATATGACTGGGATTCCCATGAAAAAGATTGTGGGCAGAAAATTGGTGGATAACTGTACATTTCTCTTCTGTTTCCTATTTATATTTATATTTTACTTCCTCAATTTAGCATTATGGACAGGGAAAGACCTAATCTAAGTTCAGCAAAAAAATATTTTGCCTTCAAATTCATAACGTGATCGTAGCATGCATGGACTCGACTCATATGACTGGGATTCCCATGAAAAAGATTATGGGCCGAAAATGGGTGATCCCTGTACATTTCTCTTCTGTTTCCTATTTATATTTCTATTTTAGCTCCTCAATTTAGCATTATGGCCAGGGAAAGACCTAATCTAAGATCTGCACAAAAATATTTTGCCTTCAAATTCATACGGTGATCGTAGCATGCATGGATTCGACTCATATGACTGGGATTTCCATGAAAAAGATTGTGGGCAGAAAATGTGTGATCACTGTACATTTCTCTTCTGTTTCCTATTTATATTTATATTTTACCTCCTCAATTTAGCATTATGGACAGGGAAAGATTTAATCTAAGCTCCGCACAACAATATTTTGCCTTCAATTTCATACCGTGATCGTAGCATGCATGGACTCGACTCATATGACTGGGATTTACATGAAAAAGTTTCTGGGCCGAAAATGGCTGATAACTGTACATTTCTCATCTGTTTCTTATTTATATTTCTCTTTTAGTCCTCAATTTAGCATTATGGACAGGGAAAGACCTAATCTAAGCTCTGCACAAAAATATTTTACCTTCAAATTCATACCGTGATCGTAGCATGCATGGACTCGTCTCATATGACTGGGATTTCTATGAAAAAGGTTGTGGGCCGAAAATGGTTGATCACTGTACATTTCTCTTCTGTTTCCTATTTATCTTTTTATTTTAACTCCTCAGTTTAGCATTATGACCAGGGAAAGACCTTATCTAAGATCTGCACAGAAATATTTTGCCTTCAAAGTCATACCGTGATCGTCGCATGCATGGACTCGACTCATATGACTGGGATTTCCATGAAAAAGGTTGTGTGCCGAAAATGGGTGATCACTGTACATTTCTCTTCTGTTTCCTATTTATATTTATATTTTATGTCCTCAATTTAGCATTATGGCCAGGGAAAGACCTAATCTAAGATCTGCACAGAAATATTTTGCCTTAAATTCATACCCTGACCGTAGCATGCTTGGACTTGACTCATATAACTGGGATTTCCATGAAAAAGATTGTGGGCCGAAAATGGGTGATCACTGTACATTTCTCTTCTGTTTCCTATTTACATTTCTATTTTACCTCCTCAATTTACCTTTATGGACAGGGAAAGACCTAATCTAAGATCTGCACAAAAATATTTTGCCTTCAAATTCATACCGTGATCGTAGCATGCATGGACTCGACTCATATGACTGGGATTTCCATGAAAAATATTGTGGGCAGAAAATGGGTGATCACTGTATATTTCTCTTCGGTTTCCTATTTATATTTCTATTTTACATCCTCAATTTAGCATTATGGCCAGGGAAAGACCTAATCTAAGCTCTGTAGAAAAATATTTTGCCTTCAAATTCATACCGTGAACGTAGGATGCATGGACTCGGCTCATATGACTGGGATTTCCATGAAATAGATTCTGGGCCGAAAATGGGTGATCACTGTACATGTCGCTTCTGTTTCATATTTATATTTCTATTTTACCTCCTCAATTTAGCATTATGGACAGGGAAAGACATAATCTAAGATCTGCAAAAAAATATTTTGCCTTCAAATTCATACCGTGATCGTAGCATGCATAGACTTGACTCATATGACTGGGATTTCCATGAAAAAGATTGTGGGCCGAAAATGGGTGATCACTGTACATTTCTCTTCTGTTTCCTATTTATATTTCTATTTTACCTCCTCAATTTAGCATTATGGACAGGGAAAGATCTAATCTAAAATCTGCACAAAAATATTTTGTCTTCAAATTCATACCGTGATCATAGCATGCATGGACTCGACTCATATGACTGGGATTTCCATGAAAAAGATTGTGGGCGAAAATGGGTGATCACTGTACTTTTCTCTTCTGTTTCCTATTTATATTTCTATTTTACCTCCTCAATTTAGCATTATGGACAGGGAAAGACCTAATCTAAGATCAGCACAAAAATATTTTGCCTTAAATTAATACCCTGATCATAGCATGCATGGAACTGACTCATATGACTGGGATTTCCATGAAAAAGATTGTGGGCCAAAAATGGGTGATCACTGTACATTTCTCTTCTGTTTCCTATTTACATTTCTATTTTACCTCCTCAATTTAGCTTTATGGACAGGGAAAGACCTAATCTAAGATCTGCACAAAAATATTTAGCCTTCAAATTCATACCGTGACCGTAGCATGCATGGACTCGTCTCATATGACTGGGATTTCCATGAAAAAGATTGTGGGCGAAAATGGGTGATCACTGTACTTTTCTCTTCTGTTTCCTATTTATATTTCTATTTTACCTCCTCAATTTAGCATTATGGACAGGGAAAGACCTAATCTAAGATCTGCACAAAAATATTTTGCCTTAAAATCATACCTTCATCGTAGCATGCAAGGACTCGTCTCATATGAGTGGGATTTCCATGAAAAAGATTGTGTGCAGAAAATGTGTGATCACTCTACATTTCTCTTCTGTTTCCTATTTATATTTCTATTTTACATCCTCAATTTACCATTATGGACAGGGAAAGTCCTAATCTAAGATCAGCCCTAAAATATTTTGCGTTCCAATTCATACCGTGATCGTAGCATGCATGGACTCGACTCATATGACTAGGATTTCCATGAAAAAGATAGTGGGCCGAAAATGGGTGATCACTGTACATGTCTCTTCTGTTTCCTATTTATATTTCTATTTTACATCCTCAATTTAGCATTATGGCCAGGGTAAGACCTAATCTAAGATCTGCACTAAAAATATTTTGCCTTCAAATTCATACCGTGATCGTAGGATGCATGGACTCGACTCATATGACTGGGATTTCCATGAAAAATATTGTGGGCAGAAAATCTGTGATCACTGTACATTTCTCTTCTGTTTCCTATTTATAATTCTATTTTACCGTCTCAATTTATCATTATGGACAGGGAAAGTCCTAATCTAAAATCTGCACAAAAATATTTTGCCTTCAAATTCATACCGTGATCGTAGTATGCATGGACTCGACTCATATGACTGGGATTTCCATGAAAAAGATTGTGGGCCGAAAATGGGTGATCACTGTATATTTCTCTTCTGTTTCCTATTTATATTTATATTTTACATCCTCAATTTAGCATTATGGATAGGGAAAGACCTAATCTAAGATCTGCACATAAATATTTTGCCTTCAAATTCATACCGTCATCGTAGCATGCATGGACTCGACTCATATGACTGGGATTTACATGAAAAAGATTGTGGGCCGAAAATGGGTGATCACTGTACATTTCTCTTCTGTTTCCTATTTATATTTCTATTTTACCTCCTCAATTTAGCATTATGGACAGGGAAAGACCTAATCTAAAATCTGCTCAAAAATATTTTGCCTTCAAATTCATACCGTGATCGTAGCATGCATGGACTTGACTCATATGACTGGGTTTCCATGAAAAAGATTGTGGGCCGAAAATGGGTGATCACTGTACATTTCTCTTATTTTCCTATATATATTTCTATTGTACCTCCTCAATTTAGCATTATTGACAGGGAAAGACATAATCTAAGATCTGCACAAAAATATTTTGCCTTCAAATTCATACCGTGATCGTAGCATGCATGGACTCGACTCATATGACTGGGATTTCCATGAAAAAGATTGTGGGGGAAAATGGGTGATCACTGTACCTTTCTCTTCTGTTTCCTATTTATATTTATATTTTACATCCTCAATTTAGCATTATAGACAGGGAAAGACCTAATCTAAGATCTGCACAAAAATATTTTGCCTTAAAATCATACCTTCATCGTAGCATGCAAGGACTCGTCTCATATGAGTGGGATTTCCATGAAAAAGATTGTGTGCAGAAAATGTGTGATCACTCTACATTTCTCTTCTGTTTCCTATTTATATTTCTATTTTACATCCTCAATTTACCATTATGGACAGGGAAAGTCCTAATCTAAGATCAGCCCTAAAATATTTTGCGTTCCAATTCATACCGTGATCGTAGCATGCATGGACTCGACTCATATGACTGGGATTTCCATGAAAAAGATAGTGGGCCGAAAATGGGTGATCACTGTACATGTCTCTTCTGTTTCCTATTTATATTTCTATTTTACATCCTCAATTTAGCATTATGGCCAGGGAAAGTCCTAATCTAAAATCTGCACAAAAATATTTTGCCTTCAAATTCATACCGTGATCGTAGTATGCATGGACTCGACTCATATGACTGGGATTTCCATGAAAAAGATTGTGGGCCGAAAATGGGTGATCACTGTATATTTCTCTTCTGTTTCCTATTTATATTTATATTTTACATCCTCAATTTAGCATTATGGATAGGGAAAGACCTAATCTAAGATCTGCACATAAATATTTTGCCTTCCAATTCATACCGTGATCGTAGCATGCATGGACTCGACTCATATGACTGGGATTTCCATGAAAAAGTTTGTGGGCCGAAAATGGGTGATCACTGTACCTTTCTCTTCTGTTTCCTATTTATATTTATATTTTACATCCTCAATTTAGCATTATGGACAGGGAAAGACCTAATCTAAAATCTGCACAAAAATATTTTGCCTTCAAATTCATACCATGATCATAGCATGCATGGACTCGACTCATATGACTGGGATTTCCATGAAAAAGATTGTGGGCAGAAAATGGGTGATCACTCTACATTTCTCTTCTGTTTCCTATTAATATATCTATTTTACCTCCTCAATTTAGCATTATGGACAGGGAAAGACCTAATCTAAGATCAGCCCAAAAATATTTTGCGTTCCAATTCATACCGTGATCGTAGCATGCATGGACTCGACTCATATGACTGGGATTTCCATGAATTATTGTGGGCCGAAAATGGGTGATCACTGTACATTTCTCTTCTGTTTCCTATTTATATTTCTATTTTACATCCTCAATTTAGCATTATGGACAGGGAAAGACCTAATCTAAGATCTGCACAAAAATATTTTGCCTTAAATTCATACCGTCATCGTAGCATGCATGGACTCGACTCATATGACTGGGATTTCCATGAAAAAGATTGTGGGCCGAAAATGGGTGATCACTGTACATGTCTCTTCTGTTTCCTATTTATATTTATATTTTACATCCGCAATTTAGCATTATGGACAGGGAAAGACCTAATCTAAGATCTGCACAAAAATATTTAGCCTTCAAATTCATACCGTGATCGTAGCATGCATGGACTCGACTCATATGACTGGGATTTCCATGAAAAAGTTTGTGGGCCGAAAATTGGTGATCACTGTACCTTTCTCTTCTGCTTCCTATTTATATTTATATTTTACATCCTCAATTTAGCATTATGGACAGGGAAAGACCTAATCTAAAATCTGCACAAAAATATTTTGCCTTCAACTTCATACCGTGATCGTAGCATGCATGGACTCGACTCATATGACTGGGATTTCCATGAAAAAGATTGTGGGCCGAAAATGGGTGATCACTGTACATTTCTCTTCTGTGTCCTATTTATATTTCTAATTTACCTCCTCAATTTAGCAATATGGACAGGGAAAGACCTAATCTAAGATCTGCACAAAAATATTTTGCCTTCAAATTTATACCGTGATCATACCATGCATGGACTCGACTCATATGACTGTTATTTCCATGAAAAAGTTTGTGAGCCGAAAATGGGTGATCACTGTACATGTCTCTTCTGTTTCCTATTTATATTTCTATTTTACCTTCTCAATTTAGCATTATGGCCAGGGAAAGACCTAATCTAAGATCTGTAAAAAAATATTTTGCCTTCAAATTCATACCGTGATCGTAGGATGCATGGACTCGGCTCATATGACTGGGATTTCCATGAAAAAGATTGTGGGCCGAAAATTGGTGATCACTGTACCTTTCTCTTCTGTTTCCTATTTATATTTATATTTTACCTCCTCAATTTAGCATTATGAACAGGGAAAGACCTAATCTAAGATCTGCACAAAAATATTTTGCCTTCAAATTCATACCGTGATCGTAGCATGCATGGACTCGACTCATATGACTGGGATTTCCATGAAAAAGATTGTGGGCCAAAAATGGGTGATCACTGTACATATCTCTTCTGTTTCCTATTTATATTTCTATTTTATCTCCTCAATTTACCTTTATGGACCGGGAAAGACCTAATCTCAGATCTGCAAAAAAATATTTAGCCTTCAAATTCATACCGTGATCGTAGCATGCATGGACTCGACTCATATGACTGTGATTTCCATGAAAAATATTGTGGGACGAAAATGGGTGATCACTGTACATTTCTCGTCTGTTTCCTATTTATATTTCTATTTTACCTCCTCAATTTAGCATTATGGACAGGGAAAGACCTAATCTAAGATCTGCACAAAAATATTTTGCCTTAAATTCATACCGTCATCGTAGCAGGCATGGACTCGACTCATATGACTGGGATTTCCATGAAAAAGATTGTGGGCCGAAAATGGGTGATCACTGTACATGTCTCTTCTGTTTCCTATTTATATTTCTATTTTACATCCTCAATTTAGCATTATGGACAGGGAAAGACCTAATCTAAGATCTGCACAAAAATATTTAGCCTTCAAATTCATACCGTGATCGTAGCATGCATGGACTCGACTCATATGACTGGGATTTCCATGAAAAAGTTTGTGGGCCGAAAATGGGTGATCACTGTACCTTTCTCTTCTGTTTCCTATTTATATTTATATATTACATCCTCAATTTAGCATTATGGACAGGGAAAGACCTAATCTAAAATCTGCACAAAAATATTTTGCCTTCAACTTCATACCGTGATCCTAGCATGCATGGACTCGACTCATATGACTGGGATTTCCATGAAAAAGATTGTGGGCCGAAAATGGGTGATCACTGTACATTTCTCTTCTGTTTCCTATTTATATTTCTAATTTACCTCCTCAATTTAGCATTATGGACAGGGAAAGACCTAATCTAAGATCTGCACAAAAATATTTTGCCTTCAAATTTATACCATGATCGTAGCATGCATGGACTCGACTCATATGACTGGGATTTCCATGAAAAAGTTTGTGGGCCGAAAATGGGTGATCACTGTACATGTCTCTTCTGTTTCCTATTTATATTTCTATTTTACCTTCTCAATTTAGCATTATGGCCAGCGAAAGACCTAATCTAAGATCTGTAAAAAAATATTTTGCCTTCAAATTCATACCGTGATCGTAGGATGCATGGACTCGGCTCATATGACTGGGATTTCCATGAAAAAGATTGTGGGCCGAAAATTGGTGATCACTGTACATGTCGCTTCTGTTTCATATTTATATTTCTATTTTACCTCCTCAATTTAGCATTATGGACAGGGAAAGACCTAATCTAAGATCTGCACAAAAATATTTTGCCTTCAAATTTATACCGTGATCGTAGCATGTATGGACTCGACCCATATGAAGGTGAATTCCATGAAAAAGATTGTGGGCCGAAAATGGGTGATCACTGTAAATTTCTCTTCTGTTTCCTATTTATATTTCTATTTTACCTCATCAATTTAGCATTATGGACAGGGAAAGACATAATATAAGATCTGCACAAAAATATTTAGCCTTCAAATTCATACCGTGATCGTAGCATGCATGGACTCGACTCATATGCCAGGGATTTCCATGAAAAATATTGTGGGCAGAAAATGGGTGATCACTGTACATTTCTCTTCTGTTTCCTATTTATATTTCTATTTTACCTCCTCAATTTAGCATTATGGACAGGGAAAGACCTAATCTAAGATCTGCACAAAAATATTTTGCCTTCAAATTCATACCGTGATTGTAGCATGCATGGACTCGACTCATATGACTGGGATTTCCATGAAATAGATTGTGGGCCGAAAATGGGTGATCACTGTACATGTCGCTTCTGTTTCATATTTATATTTCTATTTTACCTCCTCAATTTAGCATTATGGCCAGGGAAAGACCTAATCTAAGATCTGCATAAAAATATTTTGCCTTCAAATTCATACTGTGATCGTAGCATGCATGGACTCGACTCATATGAATGGGAATTCCATGAAAAAGATTGTGGGCCGAAAATGGGTGATCACTGTACATTTCTCTTCTGTTTCCTATTTATATTTATATTTTACCTCCTCAATTTAGCATTATGGACAGGGAAAGACCTAATCTAAAATCTGTACAAAAATATTTTGCCTTCAAATTCATACCGTGATCGTAGGATGCATGGACTCGACTCATATGACTGGGATTTCCATGAAAAAGATTGTGGGCCGAAAATGGGTGATCACTGTACATATCTCTTCTGTTTCCTATTTATATTTCTATTTTACCTCCTCAATTTACCTTTATGGACAGGGAAAGACCTAATCTAAGATCTGCACAAAAATATTTAGCCTTCAAATTCATACCGTGATCGTAGCATGCATGGACTCGACTCATATGACTGGGATTTCCATGAAAAAGATTGTGGGCAGAAAATGGGTGATCACTGTACATTTCTCTTCTGTTTCCTATTTATATTTATATTTTACCTTCTCAATTTAGCATTATGGACAGGGAAAGACCTAATCTAAGTTCTGCACATAAATATTTAGCCTTCAAATTCATACCGTGATCGTAACATGCATGGACTCGACTCATATGAATGGGATTTCCATGAAAAAGATTGTGGGCCGAAAATGGGTGATCACTGTGCATTTCTCTTCTGTTTCCTATTTATATTTATATTTTACCTCCTCAATTTAGCATTATGGACAGGGAAAACCTAATCTAAGATCTGCACAAAAATATTTTGCCTTCAAATTCATACTGTGAACGTAGCATGCATGGACTCGACTCATATGAGTGGGATTTCCATGAAAAAGATTGTGGGCAGAAAATGGGTGATCACTCTACATTTCTCTTCTGTTTCCTATTTATATTTCTATTTTACATCCTCAATTTAGCATTATGGACAGGGAAAGACATAATCTAAGATCTGCACAAAAATATTTTGCCTTAAATTCATACCGTCATAGTAGCATGCATGGACTCGACTCATATGACTGGGATTTCCATGAAAAAGATTGTGGGCAGAAAATGGGTGATCACTCTACATTTCTCTTCTGTTTCCTATTTACATTTCTATTTTACCTCCTCAATTTAGCATTATGGACAGGGAAAGACCTAATCTAAGATCAGCCCAAAAATATTTTGCGTTCCAATTCATACCGTGATCGTAGCATGCATGGACTCGACTCATATGACTGGGACTTCCATGAAAAAGATTGTGGGCCGGAAATGGGTGATCACTGTACATTTCTCTTCTGTTTCCTATTTATATTTATATTTTACATCCTCAATTTAGCATTATGGCCAGGGAAAGACCTAATCTAAGATCTGCACAAAAATATTTTGCCTTCAAATTCATACGGTGATCGTAGGATGCATGGACTCGGCTCATATGACTGGGATTTCCATGAAAAGATTGTGGGCCGAAAATGGGTGATCACTGTACATTTCTCTTCTGTTTCCTATTTATATTTCTATTTTACATCCTCAATTTAGCATTATGGACAGGGAAAGACCTAATCTAAGATCTGCACAAAAATATTTTGCCTTAAATTCATACCGTCATCGTAACATGCATGGACTCGACTCATATGACTGGGATTTCCATGAAAAAGATTGTGGGCCGAAAATGGGTGATCACTGTACATGTCTCTTCTGTTTCCTATTTATATTTCTATTTTACCTTCTCAATTTAGCATTATGGCCAGGGAAAGACCTAATCTAAGATCTGTAAAAAAATATTTTGCCTTCAAATTCATACCGTGATCGTAGGATGCATGGACTCGGCTCATATGACTGGGATTTCCATGAAAAAGATTGTGGGCCGAAAATTGGTGATCACTGTACATGTCGCTTCTGTTTCATATTTATATTTCTATTTTACCTCCTCAATTTAGCATTATGGACAGGGAAAGACCTAATCTAAGATCTGCACAAAAATATTTTGCCTTCAAATTTATACCGTGATCGTAGCATGTATGGACTCGACCCATATGAAGGTGAATTCTATGAAAAAGATTGTGGGCCGAAAATGGGTGATCACTGTAAATTTCTCTTCTGTTTCCTATTTATATTTCTATTTTACCTCATCAATTTAGCATTATGGACAGGGAAAGACATAATATAAGATCTGCACAAAAATATTTAGCCTTCAAATTCATACCGTGATCGTAGCATGCATGGACTCGACTCATATGCCAGGGATTTCCATGAAAAATATTGTGGGCAGAAAATGGGTGATCACTGTACATTTCTCTTCTGTTTCCTATTTATATTTATATTTTACCTCCTCAATTTAGCATTATGGACAGGGAAAGACCTAATCTAAGATCTGCACAAAAATATTTTGCCTTCAAATTCATACCGTGATTGTAGCATGCATGGACTCGACTCATATGACTGGGATTTCCATGAAATAGATTGTGGGCCGAAAATGGGTGATCACTGTACATGTCGCTTCTGTTTCATATTTATATTTCTATTTTACCTCCTCAATTTAGCATTATGGCCAGGGAAAGACCTAATCTAAGATCTGCATAAAAATATTTTGCCTTCAAATTCATACTGTGATCGTAGCATGCATGGACTCGACTCATATGAATGGGAATTCCATGAAAAAGATTGTGGGCCGAAAATGGGTGATCACTGTACATTTCTCTTCTGTTTCCTATTTATATTTATATTTTACCTCCTCAATTTAGCATTATGGACAGGGAAAGACCTAATCTAAAATCTGTACAAAAATATTTTGCCTTCAAATTCATACCGTGATCGTAGGATGCATGGACTCGGCTCATATGACTGGGATTTCCATGAAAAAGATTGTGGGCCGAAAATGGGTGATCACTGTACATGTCGCTTCTGTTTCCTATTTATATTTATATTTTACCTCCTCAATTTATCATTATTGACAGGGAAAGACCTAATCTAAGATCTGCACAAAAATATTTAACCTTCAAATTCATACCGTCATCGTAGCATGCATGGACTCGACTCACATGAATGGGATTTCCATGAAAAAGATTGTGGGCCGAAAATGGGTGATCACTGTACATTTCTCTTCTGTTTCCTATTTATATTTCTATTTTACCTCCTCAATTTAGCATTATTGACAGGGAAAGACCTAATCTAAGATCTGCACAAAAATATTTAGCGTTCAAATTCATACCGTGATCGTAGCATGCATGGACTCGACTCATATGACTGGGATTTCCATGAAAAATATTGTGGGCAGAAAATGGGTGATTACTGTACATTTCTCTTCTGTTTCCTATTTATATTTCTATTTTACCTCCTCAATTTAGCATTATGGACAGGGAAAGACCTAATCTAAGATCTGCACAAAAATATTTAGCCTTCAAATCCATACCGTCATCGTAGCATGCATGGACTCGACTGATATGACTGGGATTTCCATGAAAAAGATTGTGGGCCGAAAATGGGTGATCACTGTACATTTCTCTTCTGTTTCCTATTTATATTTGTATTTTACCTCCTCAATTTAGCATTATGGACAGGGAAAGACCTAATCTAAGATCTGCACAAAAATATTTAGCCTTCAAATTCATACCGTGATCGTAGCATGCATGGACTCGACTCATATGACTGGGATTTCCATGAAAAATATTATGGGCAGAAAATGGGTGATCACTGTACATTTCTCTTCTGTTTCCTATTTATATTTCTATTTTACCTCCTCAATTTAGCATTATGGACAGGGAAAGACCTAATCTAAGACGTGCACAAAAATATTTTGCCTTCAAATTCATACGGTGATCGTAGGATGCATGGACTCGGCTCATATGACTGGGATTTCCATGAAAAGATTGTGGGCCGAAAATGGGTGATCACTGTACATTTCTCTTCTGTTTCCTATTTATATTTCTATTTTACATCCTCAATTTAGCATTATGGACAGGGAAAGACCTAATCTAAGATCTGCACAAAAATATTTTGCCTTAAATTCATACCGTCATCGTAACATGCATGGACTCGACTCATATGACTGGGATTTCCATGAAAAAGATTGTGGGCCGAAAATGGGTGATCACTGTACATGTCTCTTCTGTTTCCTATTTATATTTATATTTTACATCCTCAATTTAGCATTATGGCCAGGGAAAGACCTAATCTAAATCTGCACAAAAATATTTTGCCTTCAAATTCATACGGTGATCGTAGGATGCATGGACTCGGCTCATATGACTGGGATTTCCATGAAAAAGATTGTGGGCCGACAATGGTTGGTCACTGTACATGTCGCTTCTGTTTCCTATTTTGTATTTATATTTTGCTTCCCCAATTTAGCATTATGGACAGGGAAAGACCTAATCTAAGATCTACAAACAATATTTTGCCTTCAAATTTATACCGTGATTGTAGCATGCATGGACTCGACTCATATGTCTGGGATTTCCATGAAAAAGATTGTGGGGGGAAAATGGGTGATCACTGTACCTTTCTCTTCTGCTTCCTATTTATATTTATATTTTACATCCTCAATTTAACATTATGGACAGGGAAAGACCTAATCTAAGATCTGCACAAAAATATTTTGCCTTAAATTCATACCGTCATCGTAGCATGCATGGACTCGACTCATATGACTGGGATTTCCATGAAAAAGATTGTGGGCCGAAAATGGGTGATCACTGTACATTTCTCTTCTGTTTCCTATTTATATTTATATTTTACCTCCTCAATTTAGCATTATGGACAGGGAGAGACCTAATCTAAAATCTGCACAAAAATATTTTGCCTTCAAATTCATACCGTGATCGTAGCATGCATGGACTCGACTCATATGACTGGGATTTCCATGAAAAAAATTGTGGGCCGAAAATGGGTGATCACTGTACATGTCTCTTCTGTTTCCTATTTATATTTCTATTTTACCTTCTCAATTTAGCATTATGGCAAGGGAAAGACCTAATCTAAGATCTGCATAAAAATATTTTGCCTTCAAATTCATACTGTGATCGTAGCATGCATGGACTCGACTCATATGAATGGGAATTCCATGAAAAAGATTGTGGGCCGAAAATGGGTGATCACTGTACATTTCTCTTCTGTTTCCTATTTATATTTATATTTTACCTCCTCAATTTAGCATTATGGACAGGGAAAGACCTAATCTAAAATCTGCACAAAAATATTTTGCCTTCAAATTCATACCGTGATCGTAGCATGCATGGACTCGACTCATATGACTGGGATTTCCATGAAAAAAATTGTGGGCCGAAAATGGGTGATCACTGTACATGTCTCTTCTGTTTCCTATTTATATTTCTATTTTACCTTCTCAATTTAGCATTATGGCAAGGGAAAGACCTAATCTAAGATCTGTACAAAAATATTTTGCCTTCAAATTCATACCGTGATCGTAGGATGCATGGACTCGGCTCATATGACTGGGATTTCCATGAAAAAGATTGTGGGCCGAAAATGGGTGATCACTGTACATGTCGCTTCTGTTTCCTATTTATATTTATATTTTACCTCCTCAATTTATCATTATTGACAGGGAAAGACCTAATCTAAGATCTGCACAAAAATATTTAACCTTCAAATTCATACCGTCATCGTAGCATGCATGGACTCGACTCACATGAATGGGATTTCCATGAAAAAGATTGTGGGCCGAAAATGGGTGATCACTGTACATTTCTCTTCTGTTTCCTATTTATATTTCTATTTTACCTCCTCAATTTAGCATTATTGACAGGGAAAGACCTAATCTAAGATCTGCACAAAAATATTTAGCGTTCAAATTCATACCGTGATCGTAGCATGCATGGACTCGACTCATATGACTGGGATTTCCATGAAAAATATTGTGGGCAGAAAATGGGTGATTACTGTACATTTCTCTTCTGTTTCCTATTTATATTTCTATTTTACCTCCTCAATTTAGCATTATGGACAGGGAAAGACCTAATCTAAGATCTGCACAAAAATATTTAGCCTTCAAATCCATACCGTCATCGTAGCATGCATGGACTCGACTGATATGACTGGGATTTCCATGAAAAAGATTGTGGGCCGAAAATGGGTGATCACTGTACATTTCTCTTCTGTTTCCTATTTATATTTGTATTTTACCTCCTCAATTTAGCATTATGGACAGGGAAAGACCTAATCTAAGATCTGCACAAAAATATTTAGCCTTCAAATTCATACCGTGATCGTAGCATGCATGGACTCGACTCATATGACTGGGATTTCCATGAAAAATATTATGGGCAGAAAATGGGTGATCACTGTACATTTCTCTTCTGTTTCCTATTTATATTTCTATTTTACCTCCTCAATTTAGCATTATGGACAGGGAAAGACCTAATCTAAGACGTGCACAAAAATATTTTGCCTTCAAATTCATACGGTGATCGTAGGATGCATGGACTCGGCTCATATGACTGGGATTTCCATGAAAAGATTGTGGGCCGAAAATGGGTGATCACTGTACATTTCTCTTCTGTTTCCTATTTATATTTCTATTTTACATCCTCAATTTAGCATTATGGACAGGGAAAGACCTAATCTAAGATCTGCACAAAAATATTTTGCCTTAAATTCATACCGTCATCGTAACATGCATGGACTCGACTCATATGACTGGGATTTCCATGAAAAAGATTGTGGGCCGAAAATGGGTGATCACTGTACATGTCTCTTCTGTTTCCTATTTATATTTATATTTTACATCCTCAATTTAGCATTATGGCCAGGGAAAGACCTAATCTAAATCTGCACAAAAATATTTTGCCTTCAAATTCATACGGTGATCGTAGGATGCATGGACTCGGCTCATATGACTGGGATTTCCATGAAAAAGATTGTGGGCCGACAATGGTTGGTCACTGTACATGTCGCTTCTGTTTCCTATTTTGTATTTATATTTTGCTTCCCCAATTTAGCATTATGGACAGGGAAAGACCTAATCTAAGATCTACAAACAATATTTTGCCTTCAAATTTATACCGTGATTGTAGCATGCATGGACTCGACTCATATGTCTGGGATTTCCATGAAAAAGATTGTGGGGGGAAAATGGGTGATCACTGTACCTTTCTCTTCTGCTTCCTATTTATATTTCTATTTTACATCCTCAATTTAACATTATGGACAGGGAAAGACCTAATCTAAGATCTGCACAAAAATATTTTGCCTTAAATTCATACCGTCATCGTAGCATGCATGGACTCGACTCATATGACTGGGATTTCCATGAAAAAGATTGTGGGCCGAAAATGGGTGATCACTGTACATTTCTCTTCTGTTTCCTATTTATATTTATATTTTACCTCCTCAATTTAGCATTATGGACAGGGAGAGACCTAATCTAAAATCTGCACAAAAATATTTTGCCTTCAAATTCATACCGTGATCGTAGCATGCATGGACTCGACTCATATGACTGGGATTTCCATGAAAAAAATTGTGGGCCGAAAATGGGTGATCACTGTACATGTCTCTTCTGTTTCCTATTTATATTTCTATTTTACCTTCTCAATTTAGCATTATGGCAAGGGAAAGACCTAATCTAAGATCTGTACAAAAATATTTTGCCTTCAAATTCATACCGTGATCGTAGGATGCATGGACTCGGCTCATATGACTGGGATTTCCATGAAAAAGATTGTGGGCCGAAAATGGGTGATCACTGTACATGTCGCTTCTGTTTCCTATTTATATTTATATTTTACCTCCTCAATTTATCATTATTGACAGGGAAAGACCTAATCTAAGATCTGCACAAAAATATTTAACCTTCAAATTCATACCGTCATCGTAGCATGCATGGACTCGACTCACATGAATGGGATTTCCATGAAAAAGATTGTGGGCCGAAAATGGGTGATCACTGTACATTTCTCTTCTGTTTCCTATTTATATTTCTATTTTACCTCCTCAATTTAGCATTATTGACAGGGAAAGACCTAATCTAAGATCTGCACAAAAATATTTAGCGTTCAAATTCATACCGTGATCGTAGCATGCATGGACTCGACTCATATGAATGGGATTTCCATGAAAAATATTGTGGGCAGAAAATGGGTGATTACTGTACATTTCTCTTCTGTTTCCTATTTATATTTCTATTTTACCTCCTCAATTTAGCATTATGGACAGGGAAAGACCTAATCTAAGATCTGCACAAAAATATTTAGCCTTCAAATCCATACCGTCATCGTAGCATGCATGGACTCGACTGATATGACTGGGATTTCCATGAAAAAGATTGTGGGCCGAAAATGGGTGATCACTGTACATTTCTCTTCTGTTTCCTATTTATATTTGTATTTTACCTCCTCAATTTAGCATTATGGACAGGGAAAGACCTAATCTAAGATCTGCACAAAAATATTTAGCCTTCAAATTCATACCGTGATCGTAGCATGCATGGACTCGACTCATATGACTGGGATTTCCATGAAAAATATTATGGGCAGAAAATGGGTGATCACTGTACATTTCTCTTCTGTTTCCTATTTATATTTCTATTTTACCTCCTCAATTTAGCATTATGGACAGGGAAAGACCTAATCTAAGACGTGCACAAAAATATTTTGCCTTCAAATTCATACCGTGATCGTAGCATTTATGGACTCGACTCATATGAATGGGATTTCCATGAAAAATATTGTGGGCAGAAAATGGGTGATTACTGTACATTTCTCTTCTGTTTCTTATTTATATTTATATTTTACCTCCTCAATTTATCATTATTGACAGGGAAAGACCTAATCTAAGATCTGCACAAAAATATTTAACCTTCAAATTCATACCGTGATCGTATCATGCATGGACTCGACTCATATGACTTGGATTTCCATGAAAAATATTGTGGGCAGAAAATGGGTGATCACTGTACATTTCTCTTCTGTTTCCTATTTATATTTCTATTTTACCTCCTCAATTTAGCATTATGGACAGGGAAAGACCTAATCTAAGATCTGCACAAAAATATTTAGCCTTCAAATTCATACCGTGATCGTAGCATGCATGGACTCGACTCATATGACTGGGATTTCCATGAAAAATATTGTGGGCAGAAAATGGGTGATTACTGTACATTTCTCTTCTGTTTCTTATTTATATTTCTATTTTACCTCCTCAATTTAGCATTATGGACAGGGAAAGACCTAATCTAAGATCTGCACAAAAATATTAACCTTCAAATTCATACCGTCATCGTAGCATGCATGGACTCGACTCATATGACTGGGATTTCCATGAAAAATATTGTGGGCAGAAAATGGGTGATCACTGTACATTTCTCTTCTGTTTCCTATTTATATTTCTATTTTACCTCCTCAATTTAGCATTATTGACAGGGAAAGACCTAATCTAAGATATGCCCAAAAATATTTAGCCTTCAAATTCATACCGTCATCGTAGCATGCATGGACTCGACTCATATGAATGGGATTTCCGTGAAAAAGATTGTGGGCCGAAAATTGGTGATCACTGTACATTTCTCTTCTGTTTCCTATTTATATTTATATTTTACCTCTTCAATTTAGCATTATGGACAGGGAAAGACCTAATCTAATATCTGCACAAAAATATTTAGCCTTCAAATTCATACCGTGATCGTAGCATGCATGGACTTGACTCATATGACTGGGATTTCCATGAAAAATATTGTGGGCAGAAAATGGGTGATCACTGTACATTTCTCTACTCTTTCCTATTTATATTTCTATTTTACCTCCTCAATTTAGCATTATGGACACGGAAAGACCTAATCTAAGATCTGCACAAAAATATTTAGCCTTCAAATTCATACCGTCATCGTAGCATGCATGGACTCGACTCATATGAATGGGATTTCCATGAAAAAGATTGTGGGCCGAAAATGGGTGATCACTGTACATTTCTCTTCTGTTTCCTATTTATATTTGTATTTTACCTCCTCAATTTAGCATTATGGACAGGGAAAGACCTAATCTAAGATCTGCACAAAAATATTTAGCCTTCAAATTCATACCGTGATCGTAGCATGCATGGACTCGACTCATATGACTGGGATTTCCATGAAAAATATTATGGGCAGAAAATGGGTGATCACTGTACATTTCTCTTCTGTTTCCTATTTATATTTCTATTTTACCTCCTCAATTTAGCATTATGGACAGGGAAAGACCTAATCTAAGACGTGCACAAAAATATTTTGCCTTCAAATTCATACCGTGATCGTAGCATTTATGGACTCGACTCATATGAATGGGATTTCCATGAAAAATATTGTGGGCAGAAAATGGGTGATTACTGTACATTTCTCTTCTGTTTCTTATTTATATTTATATTTTACCTCCTCAATTTATTATTATTGACAGGGAAAGACCTAATCTAAGATCTGCACAAAAATATTTAACCTTCAAATTCATACCGTGATCGTATCATGCATGGACTCGACTCATATGACTTGGATTTCCATGAAAAATATTGTGGGCAGAAAATGGGTGGTCACTGTACATTTCTCTTCTGTTTCCTATTTATATTTCTATTTTACCTCCTCAATTTAGCATTATGGACAGGGAAAGACCTAATCTAAGATCTGCACAAAAATATTTAGCCTTCAAATTCATACCGTGATCGTAGCATGCATGGACTCGACTCATATGACTGGGATTTCCATGAAAAATATTGTGGGCAGAAAATGGGTGATTACTGTACATTTCTCTTCTGTTTCTTATTTATATTTCTATTTTACCTCCTCAATTTAGCATTATGGACAGGGAAAGACCTAATCTAAGATCTGCACAAAAATATTAACCTTCAAATTCATACCGTCATCGTAGCATGCATGGACTCGACTCATATGACTGGGATTTCCATGAAAAATATTGTGGGCAGAAAATGGGTGATCACTGTACATTTCTCTTCTGTTTCCTATTTATATTTCTATTTTACCTCCTCAATTTAGCATTATTGACAGGGAAAGACCTAATCTAAGATATGCCCAAAAATATTTAGCCTTCAAATTCATACCGTCATCGTAGCATGCATGGACTCGACTCATATGAATGGGATTTCCGTGAAAAAGATTGTGGGCCGAAAATTGGTGATCACTGTACATTTCTCTTCTGTTTCCTATTTATATTTATATTTTACCTCTTCAATTTAGCATTATGGACAGGGAAAGACCTAATCTAATATCTGCACAAAAATATTTAGCCTTCAAATTCATACCGTGATCGTAGCATGCATGGACTTGACTCATATGACTGGGATTTCCATGAAAAATATTGTGGGCAGAAAATGGGTGATCACTGTACATTTCTCTTCTCTTTCCTATTTATATTTCTATTTTACCTCCTCAATTTAGCATTATGGACACGGAAAGACCTAATCTAAGATCTGCACAAAAATATTTAGCCTTCAAATTCATACCGTCATCGTAGCATGCATGGACTCGACTCATATGAATGGGATTTCCATGAAAAAGATTGTGGGCCGAAAATGGGTGATCACTGTACATTTCTCTTCTGTTTCCTATTTATATTTATATTTTACCTCCTCAATTTAGCATTATTGACAGGGAAAGACCTAATCTAAGATCTGCACAAAAATATTTAGCCTTCAAATTCATACCGTGATCGTAGCATGCATGGACTCGACTCATATGAATGGGATTTCCATGAAAAAGATTGTGGGCCGAAAATGGGTGATCACTGTACATTTCTCTTCTGTTTCCTATTTATATTTATATTTTACCTCCTCAATTTAGCATTATGGACATTGAAAGACCTAATCTAAGATCTGCACAAAAATATTTAGCCTTCAAATTCATACCGTGATCATAGCATGCATGGACTCGACTCATATGACTGGGATTTCAATGAAAAATATTGTGGACAGAAAATGGGTGATCACTGTATATTTCTCTTCTGTTTCTTATTTATATTTCTATTTTACATCCTCAATTTAGCATTATGGACAGGGAAAGACATAATCTAAGATCTGCACAAAAATATTTAGCCTTCAAATTCATACCGTCATCGTAGCATGCATGGACTCGACTCATATGAATGGGATTTCCGTGAAAAAGATTGTGGGCCGAAAATTGGTGATCACTGTACATTTCTCTTCTGTTTCCTATTTATATTTATATTTTACCTCTTCAATTTAGCATTATGGACAGGGAAAGACCTAATCTAATATCTGCACAAAAATATTTAGCCTTCAAATTCATACCGTGATCGTAGCATGCATGGACTTGACTCATATGACTGGGATTTCCATGAAAAATATTGTGGGCAGAAAATGGGTGATCACTGTACATTTC
This sequence comes from Acanthosepion lycidas, assembly GCA_963932145.1. Classification (NCBI taxonomy): domain Eukaryota; kingdom Metazoa; phylum Mollusca; class Cephalopoda; order Sepiida; family Sepiidae; genus Acanthosepion; species Acanthosepion lycidas. The sequence continues at coordinate 1,621,145 of CAWVQA010000569.1, read as the reverse complement.
TCTACTCTTTCCTATTTATATTTCTATTTTACCTCCTCAATTTAGCATTATGGACACGGAAAGACCTAATCTAAGATCTGCACAAAAATATTTAGCCTTCAAATTCATACCGTCATCGTAGCATGCATGGACTCGACTCATATGAATGGGATTTCCATGAAAAAGATTGTGGGCCGAAAATGGGTGATCACTGTACATTTCTCTTCTGTTTCCTATTTATATTTGTATTTTACCTCCTCAATTTAGCATTATGGACAGGGAAAGACCTAATCTAAGATCTGCACAAAAATATTTAGCCTTCAAATTCATACCGTGATCGTAGCATGCATGGACTCGACTCATATGACTGGGATTTCCATGAAAAATATTATGGGCAGAAAATGGGTGATCACTGTACATTTCTCTTCTGATTCCTATTTATATTTCTATTTTACCTCCTCAATTTAGCATTATGGACAGGGAAAGACCTAATCTAAGACGTGCACAAAAATATTTTGCCTTCAAATTCATACCGTGATCGTAGCATTTATGGACTCGACTCATATGAATGGGATTTCCATGAAAAATATTGTGGGCAGAAAATGGGTGATTACTGTACATTTCTCTTCTGTTTCTTATTTATATTTATATTTTACCTCCTCAATTTATTATTATTGACAGGGAAAGACCTAATCTAAGATCTGCACAAAAATATTTAACCTTCAAATTCATACCGTGATCGTATCATGCATGGACTCGACTCATATGACTTGGATTTCCATGAAAAATATTGTGGGCAGAAAATGGGTGGTCACTGTACATTTCTCTTCTGTTTCCTATTTATATTTCTATTTTACCTCCTCAATTTAGCATTATGGACAGGGAAAGACCTAATCTAAGATCTGCACAAAAATATTTAGCCTTCAAATTCATACCGTGATCGTAGCATGCATGGACTCGACTCATATGACTGGGATTTCCATGAAAAATATTGTGGGCAGAAAATGGGTGATTACTGTACATTTCTCTTCTGTTTCTTATTTATATTTCTATTTTACCTCCTCAATTTAGCATTATGGACAGGGAAAGACCTAATCTAAGATCTGCACAAAAATATTAACCTTCAAATTCATACCGTCATCGTAGCATGCATGGACTCGACTCATATGACTGGGATTTCCATGAAAAATATTGTGGGCAGAAAATGGGTGATCACTGTACATTTCTCTTCTGTTTCCTATTTATATTTCTATTTTACCTCCTCAATTTAGCATTATTGACAGGGAAAGACCTAATCTAAAATATGCCCAAAAATATTTAGCCTTCAAATTCATACCGTCATCGTAGCATGCATGGACTCGACTCATATGAATGGGATTTCCGTGAAAAAGATTGTGGGCCGAAAATTGGTGATCACTGTACATTTCTCTTCTGTTTCCTATTTATATTTATATTTTACCTCTTCAATTTAGCATTATGGACAGGGAAAGACCTAATCTAATATCTGCACAAAAATATTTAGCCTTCAAATTCATACCGTGATCGTAGCATGCATGGACTTGACTCATATGACTGGGATTTCCATGAAAAATATTGTGGGCAGAAAATGGGTGATCACTGTACATTTCTCTTCTCTTTCCTATTTATATTTCTATTTTACCTCCTCAATTTAGCATTATGGACACGGAAAGACCTAATCTAAGATCTGCACAAAAATATTTAGCCTTCAAATTCATACCGTCATCGTAGCATGCATGGACTCGACTCATATGAATGGGATTTCCATGAAAAAGATTGTGGGCCGAAAATGGGTGATCACTGTACATTTCTCTTCTGTTTCCTATTTATATTTATATTTTACCTCCTCAATTTAGCATTATTGACAGGGAAAGACCTAATCTAAGATCTGCACAAAAATATTTAGCCTTCAAATTCATACCGTGATCGTAGCATGCATGGACTCGACTCATATGAATGGGATTTCCATGAAAAAGATTGTGGGCCGAAAATGGGTGATCACTGTACATTTCTCTTCTGTTTCCTATTTATATTTATATTTTACCTCCTCAATTTAGCATTATGGACATTGAAAGACCTAATCTAAGATCTGCACAAAAATATTTAGCCTTCAAATTCATACCGTGATCATAGCATGCATGGACTCGACTCATATGACTGGGATTTCAATGAAAAATATTGTGGACAGAAAATGGGTGATCACTGTATATTTCTCTTCTGTTTCTTATTTATATTTCTATTTTACATCCTCAATTTAGCATTATGGACAGGGAAAGACATAATCTAAGATCTGCACAAAAATATTTAGCCTTCAAATTCATACCGTCATCGTAGCATGCATGGACTCGACTCATATGAATGGGATTTCCATGAAAAAGATTGTGGGCCGAAAATGGGTGATCACTGTACATTTCTCTTCTGTTTCCTATGTATATATATATTTTACCTCCTGAATTTAGCATTATGGACAGGGAAAGACATAATCTAAGATCTGCACAAAAATATTTAGCCTTCAAATTCATACCGTGATCGTAGCATGCATGGACTCGACTCATATGACTGGGATTTCCATGAAAAATGTTGTGGGCAGAAAATAGGTGATCACTGTACATTTCTCTTCTGTTTCTTATTTATATTTCTATTTTACCTCCTCAATTTAGCATTATGGACAGGGAAAGACCTATTCTAAGATCTGCACAAAAATATTTAGCCTTCAAATTCATACCGTCATCGTAGCATGCATGGACTCGACTCATATGACTGGGATTTCCATGAAAAATATTGTGGGCCGAAAATGGGTGATCACTGTACATTTCACTTCTGTTTCCTATTTATATTTCTATTTTACCTCCTCAATTTAGCATTATGGACAGGGAAAGACCTAATCTAAGATCTGCACAAAAATATTAACCTTCAAATTCATACCGTCATCGTAGCATGCATGGACTCGACTCATATGACTGGGATTTCCATGAAAAATATTGTGGGCAGAAAATGGGTGATCACTGTACATTTCTCTTCTGTTTCCTATTTATATTTCTATTTTACCTCCTCAATTTAGCATTATGGACAGGGAAAGACCTAATCTAAGATCTGCACAAAAATATTTAGCCTTCAAATACATACCGTCATCGTAGCATGCATGGACTCGACTCAGATGACTGGGATTTCCATGAAAAAGATTGTGGGCCGAAAATGGGTGATCACTGTACATTTCTCTTCTGTTTCCTATTTATATTTATATTTTACCTCCTCAATTTAGCATTATGGACAGGGAAAGACCTAATCTAAGATCTGCACAAAAATATTTAGTCTTCAAATTCATACCGTGATCGTAGCATGCATGGACTCGACTCATATGAATGGGATTTCCATGAAAAAGATTGTGGGCCGAAAATGGGTGATCACTGTACATTTCTCTTCTGTTTCCTATTTATATTTATATTTTACCTCCTCAATTTAGCATTATGGACATTGAAAGACCTAATCTAAGATCTGCACAAAAATATTTAGCCTTCAAATTCATACCGTGATCATAGCATGCATGGACTCGACTCATATGACTGGGATTTCAATGAAAAATATTGTGGACAGAAAATGGGTGATCACTGTATATTTCTCTTCTGTTTCTTATTTATATTTCTATTTTACATCCTCAATTTAGCATTATGGACAGGGAAAGACCTAATCTAAGATCTGCACAAAAATATTTAGCCTTCAAATTCATACCGTCATCGTAGCATGCATGGACTCGACTCATATGACTGGGATTTCCATGAAAAATATTGTGGGCAGAAAATGGGTGATCACTGTATATTTCTCTTCTGTTTCTTATTTATATTTCTATGTTACCTCCTCAATTTAGCATTATGGACAGGGAAAGACCTAATCTAAGATCTGCACAAAAACATTTAGCCTTCAAATTCATACGGTCATCGTAGCATGCATGGACTCGACTCATATGACTGGGATTTCCATGAAAAATATTGTGGGCCGAAAATGGGTGATCACTGTACATTTCTCTTCTGTTTCCTATTTATATTTATATTTTACCTCCTCAATTTAGCATTATGGACAGGGAAAGACATAATCTAAGATCTGCACAAAAATATTTAGCCTTCAAATTCATGCCGTCATCGTAGCATGCATGGACTCGACTCATATGAATGGGATTTCCATGAAAAAGATTGTGGGCCGAAAATTGGTGATCACTGTACATTTCTCTTCTGTTTCCTATTTATATTCATATTTTGCCTCCTCAATTTAGCATTATGGACAGGGAAAGACCTAATCTAAGATCTACACAAAAATATTAACCTTCAAATTCATACCGTGATCGTAGCATGCATGGACTCGACTCATATGACTGGGATTTCCATGAAAAATATTATGGACAGAAAATGGGTGATCACTGTACATTTCTCTTCTGTTTCCTATTTATATTTATATTTTACCTCCTCAATTTAGCATTATGGACAGGGAAAGACCTAACCTAAGTTCTGCACAAAAATATTTAGCCTTCAAATTCATACCGTCATCGTAGCATGCATGGACTCGACTTATATGAATGGGATTTCCATGAAAAAGATTGTGGACCGAAAATGGGTGATCACTGTACATTTCTCTTCTGTTTCCTATTTATATTTCTATTTTACCTCCTCAATTTAGCATTATTGACAGGGAAAGACCTAATCTAAGATCTGCCCAAAAATATTTAGCCTTCAAATTCATACCGTCATCGTAGCATGCATGGACTCTACTCATATGAATGGGATTTCCATGAAAAAGATTGTGGGCCGAAAATGGGTGATCACTGTACATTTCTCTTCTGTTTCCTATTTATATTTATATTTTACCTCCTCAATTTAGCATTATTGACAGGGAAAGACCTAATCTAAGATCTGCACAAAAATATTTAGCCTTCAAATTCATACCGTGATCGTAGCATGCATGGACTCGACTCATATGAATGGGATTTCCATGAAAAAGATTGTGGGCCGAAAATGGGTGATCACTGTACATTTCTCTTCTGTTTCCTATTTATATTTATATTTTACCTCCTCAATTTAGCATTATGGACAGTGAAAGACCTAATCTAAGATCTGCACAAAAATATTTAGCCTTCAAATTCATACCGTGATCGTAGCATGCATGGACTCGACTCATATGACTGGGATTTCAATGAAAAATATTGTGGACAGAAAATGGGTGATCACTGTATATTTGTCTTCTGTTTCTTATTTATATTTCTATTTTACCTCCTCAATTTAGCATTATGGACAGGGAAAGACCTAATCTAAGATCTGCACAAAAATATTTAGCCTTCAAATTCATACCGTCATCGTAGCATGCATGGACTCGACTCATATGACTGTTATTTCCATGAAAAATATTGTAGGCTGAAAATGGGTGATCACTGTACATTTCTCTTCTGTTTCCTATGTATATATATATTTTAATTCCTGAATTTAGCATTATGGACAGGGAAAGACCTAATCTAAGATCTGCACAAAAATATTTAGCCTTCAAATTCATACCGTGATCGTAGCATGCATGGACTCGACTCATATGACTGGGATTTCCATGAAAAATGTTGTGGGCAGAAAATGGGTGATCACTGTACATTTCTCTTCTGTTTCTTATTTATATTTCTATTTTACCTCCTCAATTTAGCATTATGGACAGGGAAAGACCTATTCAAAGATCTGCACAAAAATATTTAGCCTTCAAATTCATACCGTCATCGTAGCATGCATGGACTCGACTCATATGACTGGGATTTCCATGAAAAATATTGTGGGCCGAAAATGGGTGATCACTGTACATTTCTCTTCTGTTTCCTATTTATATTTCTATTTTACCTCCTGAATTTAGCATTATGGACAGGGAAAGACCTAATCTAATATCTGCACAAAAATATTTAGCCTTCAAATTCATACCGTGATCGTAGCATGCATGGACTCGACTCATATGACTGTTATTTCCATGAAAAATATTGTGGGCCGAAAATGGGTGATCACTGTACATTTCTCTTCTGTTTCTTATTTATATTTCTATTTTACCTCCTCAATTTAGCATTATGGACAGGGAAAGACCTAATCTATGATCTGCACAAAAATATTTAGCCTTCAAATTCATATCGTCATCGTAGCATGCATGGACTCGACTCATATGAATGGGATTTCCATGAAAAAGATTGTGGGCCGAAAATGGGTGATCACTGTACATTTCTCTTCTGTTTCCTATTTATATTTATATTTTACCTCCTCAATTTAGCATTATGGACAGGGAAAGACCTAATCTAAGATCTGCACAAAAATATTTAGCCTTCAAATTCATACCGTGATCGTAGCATGCATGGACTCGACTCATATGACTGGGATTTCCATGAAAAATATTGTGGGCAGAAAATGGGTGATCACTGTACATTTCTCTTCTGTTTCTTATTTATATTTCTATTTTACCTCCTCAATTTAGCATTATGGACAGGGAAAGACCTAATCTAAGATCTGCACAAAAACATTTAGCCTTCAAATTCATACCGTCATCGTAGCATGCATGGACTCGACTCATATGACTGGGATTTCCATGAAAAATATTGTGGGCCGAAAATGGGTGATCACTGTACATTTCTCTTCTGTTTCCTATTTATATTTCTATTTTACCTCCTCAATTTAGCATTATGGACAGGGAAAGACCTAATCTAAGATCTGCACAAAAATATTTAGCCTTCAAATTCATACCGTCATCGTAGCATGCATGGACTCGACTTATATGAATGGAATTTCCATGAAAAACATTGTGGGCCGAAAATGGGTGATCACTGTACATTTCTCTTCTGTTTCCTATTTATATTTATATTTTACCTCCTGAATTTAGCATTATGGACAGGGAAAGACCTAATCTAAGATCTGCACAAAAATATTTAGCCTTCAAATACATACCGTGATCGTAGCATGCATGGACTCGACTCATATGACTGGGATTTCCATGAAAAATATTGTGGGCAGAAAATGGGTGATCACTTTACATTTCTCTTCTCTTTCCTATTTATATTTCTATTTTGCCTGCTCAATTTAGCATTATGGACAGGGAAAGACCTAATCTAAGTTCTGCACAAAAATATTTAGCCTTCAAATTCATACCGTGATCGTAGCATGCATGGACTCGACTCATATGAATGGGATTTCCATGAAAAAGATTGTGGGCCGAAAATGGGTGATCACTGTACATTTCTCTTCTGTTTCCTAATTATATTTATATTTTACCTCCTGAATTTAGCATTATGGACAGGGAAAGACCTAATCTAATATCTGCACAAAAATATTTAGCCTTCAAATTCATACCGTGATCGTAGCATGCATGGACTCGACTCATATGACTGGGATTTCCATGAAAAATATTGTGGGCAGAAAATGGTTGATCACTGTACATTTCTCTTCTGTTTCTTATTTATATTTCTATTTTACCTCCTCAATTTAGCATTATGGACAGGGAAAGACCTAATCTAAGATCTGCACAAAAATATTTAGCCTTCAAATTCATATCGTCATCGTAGCATGCATGGACTCGACTCATATGAATGGGATTTCCATGAAAAAGATTGTGGGCCGAAAATGGGTGATCACTGTACATTTCTCTTCTGTTTCCTATTTATATTTATATTTTACCTCCTCAGTTTAGCATTATGGACAGGGAAAGACCTAATCTAAGATCTGCACAAAAATATTTAGCCTTCAAATTCATACCGTGATCGTAGCATGCATGGACTCGACTCATATGACTGGGATTTCCATGAAAAATATTGTGGGCAGAAAATGGGTGATCACTGTACATTTCTCTTCTCTTTCCTAATTATTTTTCTATTTTACCTCCTCAATTTAGCATTATGGACAGGGAAAGAGCTAATCTTAAATCTGCAAAAAAATATTTTGCCTTCAAATTCATACCGTGATCGTAGCATGCATGGACTCGACTCATATGACTGGGATTTCCATGAAAAATATTGTGGGCAGAAAATGGGTGATCACTGTACATTTCTCTTCTCTTTCCTATTTATATTTCTATTTTACCTCCTCAATTTAGCATTATGGACAGGGAAAGACCTAATCTAAGATCTGCACAAAAATATTTAGCCTTCAAATTCATACCGTGATCGTAGCATGCATGGACTCGACTCATATGAATGGGATTTCCATGAAAAAGATTGTGGGCCGAAAATGGGTGATCACTGTACATTTCTCTTCTGTTTCCTATTTATATTTCTATTTTACCTCCTCAATTTAGCATTATGGACAGGGAAAGACCTAATCTAAGATCTGCACAAAAATATTTAGCCTTCAAATTCATACAGTGATCGTAGCATGCATGGACTCGACTCATATGACTGGGATTTCAATGAAAAATATTGAGGGCCGAAAATGGGTGTTCACTGTACATTTCTCTGCTGTTTCCTATTTATATTTCTATTTTACCTCCTCAATTTAGCATTATGGACAGGGAAAGACCTAATCTAATATCTGCACAAAAATATTTAGCCTTCAAATTCATACCGTGATCGTAGCATGCATGGACTCGACTCATATGAATGGGATTTCCATGAAAAAGATTGTGGGCCGAAAATGGGTGATCACTGTACATTTCTCTTCTGTTTCCTAATTATATTTATATTTTACCTCCTGAATTTAGCATTATGGACAGGGAAAGACCTAATCTAATATCTGCACAAAAATATTTAGCCTTCAAATTCAAACCGTGATCGTAGCATGCATGGACTCGACTCATATGACTGGGATTTCCATGAAAAATACTGTGGGCAGAAAATGGGTGATCACTGTACATTTCTCTTCTGTTTCTTATTTATATTTCTATTTTACCTCCTCAATTTAGCAATATGGACAGGGAAAGACCTAATCTAAGATCTGCACAAAAATATTTAGCCTTCAAATTCATATCGTCATCGTAGCATGCATGGACTCGACTCATATGAATGGGATTTCCATGAAAAAGATTGTGGGCCGAAAATGGGTGATCACTGTACATTTCTCTTCTGTTTCCTATTTATATTTATATTTTACCTCCTCAGTTTAGCATTATGGACAGGGAAAGACCTAATCTAAGATCTGCACAAAAATATTTAGCCTTCAAATTCATACCGTGATCGTAGCATGCATGGACTCGACTCATATGACTGGGATTTCCATGAAAAATATTGTGGGCAGAAAATGGGTGATCACTGTACATTTCTCTTCTCTTTCCTCATTATTTTTCTATTTTACCTCCTCAATTTAGCATTATGGACTGGGAAAGAGCTAATCTTAAATCTGCAAAAAAATATTTTGCCTTCAAATTCATACCGTGATCGTAGCATGCATGGACTCGACTCATATGAATGGGATTTCCATGAAAAAGATTGTGGGCCGAAAATGGGTGATCACTGTACATTTCTCTTCTGTTTCCTATTTATATTTCTATTTTACCTCCTCAATTTAGCATTATGGACAGGGAAAGACCTAATCTAAGATCTGCACAAAAATATTTAGCCTTCAAATTCATACCGTGATCGTAGCATGCATGGACTCGACTCATATGAATGGGATTTCCATGAAAAATATTGTGGGCCGAAAATGGGTGATCACTGTACATTTCTCTTCTCTTTCCTAATTATTTTTCTATTTTACCTCCTCAATTTAGCATTATGGACAGGGAAAGACCTAATCTAAGATCTGCACAAAAATATTTAGCCTTCAAATTCATACCGTGATCGTAGCATGCATGGACTCGACTCATATGACTGGGATTTCCATGAAAAATATTGTCGGCAGAAAATGGGTGATCACTGTACATTTCTCTCCTCTTTCCTAATTATATTTCTATTTTACCTCCTCAATTTAGCATTATGGACAGGGAAAGACCTAATCTAAGATCTGCACAAAAATATTTAGCCTTCAAATTCATACCGTCATCGTAGCATGCATGGACTCGACTCATATGAATGGGATTTCCATGAAAAAGATTGTGGGCCGAAAATGGGTGATCACTGTACATTTCTCTTCTCTTTCCTATTTATATTTATATTTTACCTCCTCAATTTAGCATTATTTACAGGGAAAGACCTAATCTAAGATCTGCACAAAAATATTTAGCCTTCAAATTCATACCATGATCGTAGCTTGCATGGACTCGACTCATATGAATGGGATTTCCATGAAAAAGATTGTGGGCCGAAAATGGGTGATCACTGTACATTTCTCTTCTGTTTCCTATTTATATTTATATTTTACCTCCTCAATTTAGCATTATGGACAGGGAAAGACATAATCTATTATCTGCACAAAAATATTTAGCCTTCAAATTCATACCGTGATCGTAGCATGCATGGACTCGACTCATATGACTGGGATTTCCATGAAAAATATTGTGGGCAGAAAATGGGTGATCACTGTACATTTCTCTTCTGTTTCTTATTTATATTTCTATTTTACCTCCTCAATTTAGCATTATGGACAGGGAAAGACCTAATCTAAGATCTGCACAAAAATATTTAGCCTTCAAATTCATACCGTGATCGTAGCATGCATGGACTCGACTCATATGACTGGGATTTCCATGAAAAATATTGTGGGCAGAAAATGGGTGATCACTGTACATTTCTCTTCTCTTTCCTATTTATATTTCTATTTTACCTCCTCAATTTAGCATTATAGACAGGGAAAGACCTAATCTAAGATCTGCACAAAAATATTGAGCCTTCAAATTCATACCGTGATCGTAGCATGCATGGACTCGACTCATATGAATGGGATTTCCATGAAAAAGAATTCGGGCCGAAAATGGGTGATCACTGTACATTTCTCTTCTGTTTCCTATTTATATTTATATTTTACCTCCTCAATTTAGCATTATGGACAGGGAAAGACCTAATCTAATATCTGCACAAAAATAATTAGCCTTCAAATTCATACCGTGATCGTAGCATGCATGGACTCGACTCATATGAATGGGATTTCCATGAAAAAGATTGCGGGCCGAAAATGGGTGATCACTGTACATTTCTCTTCTGTTTCCTATTTATATTTATATTTTACCTCCTCAATTTAGCATTATGGACAGGGAAAGACCTAATCTAAGATCTGCACAAAAATATTTTGCCTTCAAATTCATACCGTCATCGTAGCATGCATGGACTCGACTCATATGAATGGGATTTCCATGAAAAAGATTGTGGGCCGAAAATGGGTGATCACTGTACATTTCTCTTCTGTTTCCTATTTATATTTCTATTTTACCTCCTCAATTTAGCATTATGGACAGGGAAAGACCTAATCTAAGATCTGCACAAAAATATTTAGCCTTCAAATTCATACAGTGATCGTAGCATGCATGGACTCGACTCATATGACTGGGATTTCAATGAAAAATATTGAGGGCCGAAAATGGGTGTTCACTGTACATTTCTCTGCTGTTTCCTATTTATATTTCTATTTTACCTCCTCAATTTAGCATTATGGACAGGGAAAGACCTAATCTAATATCTGCACAAAAATATTTAGCCTTCAATTTCATACCGTGATCGTAGCATGCATGGACTCGACTCATATGACTGGGATTTCCATGAAAAATATTGTGGGCAGAAAATGGGTGATCACTGTACATTTCTCTTCTCTTTCCTATTTATATTTCTATTTTACCTGCTCAATTTAGCATTATGGACAGGGAAAGACCTAATCTAAGTTCTGCACAAAAATATTTAGCCTTCAAATTCATACCGTGATCGTAGCATGCATGGACTCGACTCATATGAATGGGATTTCCATGAAAAAGATTGTGGGCCGAAAATGGGTGATCACTGTACATTTCTCTTCTGTTTCCTAATTATATTTATATTTTACCTCCTGAATTTAGCATTATGGACAGGGAAAGACCTAATCTAATATCTGCACAAAAATATTTAGCCTTCAAATTCATACCGTGATCGTAGCATGCATGGACTCGACTCATATGACTGGGATTTCCATGAAAAATATTGTGGGCAGAAAATGGGTGATCACTGTACATTTCTCTTCTGTTTCTTATTTATATTTCTATTTTACCTCCTCAATTTAGCATTATGGACAGGGAAAGACCTAATCTAAGATCTGCACAAAAATATTTAGCCTTCAAATTCATATCGTCATCGTAGCATGCATGGACTCGACTCATATGAATGGGATTTCCATGAAAAAGATTGTGGGCCGAAAATGGGTGATCACTGTACATTTCTCTTCTGTTTCCTATTTATATTTATATTTTACCTCCTCAATTTAGCATTATGGACAGGGAAAGACCTAATCTAAGATCTGCACAAAAATATTTAGCCTTCAAATTCATACCGTGATCGTAGCATGCATGGACTCGACTCATATGACTGGGATTTCCATGAAAAATATTGTGGGCCGAAAATGGGTGATCACTGTACATTTCTCTTCTCTTTCCTAATTATTTTTCTATTTTACCTCCTCAATTTAGCATTATGGACAGGGAAAGACCTAATCTAAGATCTGCACAAAAATATTTAGCCTTCAAATTCATACCGTGATCGTAGCATGCATGGACTCGACTCATATGAATGGGATTTCCATGAAAAAGATTGTGGGCCGAAAATGGGTGATCACTGTACATTTCTCTTCTGTTTCCTATTTATATTTATATTTTACCTCCTCAATTTAGCATTATGGACAGGGAAAGACCTAATCTAAGATCTGCACACAAATATTTAGCCTTCAAATTCATACCGTGATCGTAGCATGCATGGACTCGACTCATATGACTGGGATTTCCATGAAAAATATTGTCGGCAGAAAATGGGTGATCACTGTACATTTCTCTCCTCTTTCCTATTTATATTTCTATTTTACCTCCTCAATTTAGCATTATGGACAGGGAAAGACCTAATCTAAGATCTGCACAAAAATATTTAGCCTTCAAATTCATACCGTCATCGTAGCATGCATGGACTCGACTCATATGACTGGGATTTCCATGAAAAATATTGTGGGCAGAAAATGGGTGATCACTGTACATTTCTCTTCTCTTTCCTATTTATATTTCTATTTTACCTGCTCAATTTAGCATTATGGACAGGGAAAGACCTAATCTAAGTTCTGCACAAAAATATTTAGCCTTCAAATTCATACCGTGATCGTAGCATGCATGGACTCGACTCATATGAATGGGATTTCCATGAAAAAGAATGTGGGCCGAAAATGGGTGATCACTGTACATTTCTCTTCTGTTTCCTAATTATATTTATATTTTACCTCCTGAATTTAGCATTATGGACAGGGAAAGACCTAATCTAATATCTGCACAAAAATATTTAGCCTTCAAATTCATACCGTGATCGTAGCATGCATGGACTCGACTCATATGACTGGGATTTCCATGAAAAATATTGTGGGCCGAAAATGGGTGATCACTGTACATTTCTCTTCTGTTTCCTATTTATATTTATATTTTACCTCCTCAATTTAGCATTATGGACAGGGAAAGACATAATCTATTATCTGCACAAAAATATTTAGCCTTCAAATTCATACCGTGATCGTAGCATGCATGGACTCGACTCATATGACTGGGATTTCCATGAAAAATATTGTGGGCAGAAAATGGGTGATCACTGTACATTTCTCTTCTGTTTCTTATTTATATTTCTATTTTACCTCCTCAATTTAGCATTATGGACAGGGAAAGACCTAATCTAAGATCTGCACAAAAATATTTAGCCTTCAAATTCATACCGTGATCGTAGCATGCATGGACTCGACTCATATGACTGGGATTTCCATGAAAAATATTGTGGGCAGAAAATGGGTGATCACTGTACATTTCTCTTCTCTTTCCTATTTATATTTCTATTTTACCTCCTCAATTTAGCATTATGGACAGGGAAAGACCTAATCTAAGATCTGCACAAAATTATTTAGCCTTCAAATTCATACCGTCATCGTAGCATCCATGGACTCGACTCATATGAATGGGATTTCCATGAAAAAGAATGTGGGCCGAAAATGGGTGATCACTGTACATTTCTCTTCTGTTTCCTATTTATATTTCTTTTTTACCTGATCAATTTAGCATTATTGACAGGGAAAGACCTAATCTAAGATCTGCACAAAAATATTTAGCCTTCAAATTCATACCGTCATCGTAGCATGCATGGACTCGACTCATATGACTGGGATTTCCATGAAAAATATTGTGGGTAGAAAATGGGTGATCACTGTACATTTCTCTTCTGTTTCCTATTTATGTTTCTATTTTACCTCCTCAATTTAGCATTATGGACAGGGAAAGACCTAATCTAAGATCTGCACAAAAATATTTAGCCTTCAAATTCATACCGTCATCGTAGCATGCATGGACTCGAATCATATGAATGGGATTTCCATGAAAAAGATTGTGGGCCGGAAATGGGTGATCACTGTACATTTCTCTTCTGTTTCCTATTTATATTTCTATTTTACCTCCTCAATTTAGCACTATGGACAGGGAAAGACCTAATCTAAGATCTGCACAAAAATATTTAGCCTTCAAATTCATACCGTCATCGTAGCATGCATGGACTCGACTCATATGAATGGGATTTCCATGAAAAAGATTGCGGGCCGAAAATGGGTGATCACTGTACATTTCTCTTCTGTTTCCTATTTATATTTATATTTTACCTCCTCAATTTAGCATTATGGACAGGGAAAGACCTAATCTAAGATCTGCACAAAAATAGTTAGCCTTCAAATTCATACCTTCATCGTAGCCTGCATGGACTCGACTCATATGAATGGGATTTCCATGAAAAAGATTGTGGGCAGAAAATGGGTGATCACTGTACATTTCTCTTCTGTTTCCTATTTATATTTATATTTTACCTCCTCAATTTAGCATTATGGAAAGGGAATGACCTAATCTAAGCTCTGCACAAAAATATTTAGCCTTCAAATTCATACCGTCATCGTAGCATGCATGGACTCGACTCATATGACTGGGATTTCCATGAAAAAGATTGTGGGCCGAAAATGGGTGATCACTGTACATTTCTCTCCTGTTTCCTATTTATATTTATATTTTACCTCCTCAATTTAGCATTATGGACAGGGAAAGACCTAATCTAAGATCTGCACAAAAATATTTAGCCTTCAAATTCATACCGTCATCGTAGCATGCATGGACTCGACTCATATGAATGGGATTTCCATTAAAAAGATTGTGGGCGGAAAATGGGTGATCACTGTAAATTTCTCTTCTGTTCCCTATTTATATTTATATTTTACCTCCTCAATTTAGCATTATGGACAGGGAAAGACCTAATCTAAGATCTGCACAAAAATATTTAACCTTCAAATTCATACCGTGATCGTAGCATGCATGGACTCGACTCATATGAATGGGATTTCCATGAAAAATATTCTGGGCCGAAAATGGGTGATCACTGTACATTTCTCTTCTGTTACCTATTTATATTTATATTTTACCTCCTCAATTTAGCATTATGGACAGGGAAAGACATAATCTATTATCTGCACAAAAATATTTAGCCTTCAAATTCATACCGTGATCGTAGCATGCATGGACTCGACTCATATGACTGGGATTTCCATGAAAAATATTGTGGGCAGAAAATGGGTGATCACTGTACATTTCTCTTCTGTTTCTTATTTATATTTCTATTTTACCTCCTCAATTTAGCATTATGGACAGGGAAAGACCTAATCTAAGATCTGCACAAAAATATTTAGCCTTCAAATTCATACCGTGATCGTAGCATGCATGGACTCGACTCATATGACTGGGATTTCCATGAAAAATATTGTGGGCAGAAAATGGGTGATCACTGTACATTTCTCTTCTCTTTCCTATTTATATTTCTATTTTACCTCCTCAATTTAGCATTATGGACAGGGAAAGACCTAATCTAAGATCTGCACAAAATTATTTAGCCTTCAAATTCATACCGTCATCGTAGCATCCATGGACTCGACTCATATGAATGGGATTTCCATGAAAAAGAATGTGGGCCGAAAATGGGTGATCACTGTACATTTCTCTTCTGTTTCCTATTTATATTTCTTTTTTACCTGATCAATTTAGAATTATTGACAGGGAAAGACCTAATCTAAGATCTGCACAAAAATAGTTAGCCTTCAAATTCATACCTTCATCGTAGCCTGCATGGACTCGACTCATATGAATGGGATTTCCATGAAAAAGATTGTGGGCAGAAAATGGGTGATCACTGTACATTTCTCTTCTGTTTCCTATTTATATTTATATTTTACCTCCTCAATTTAGCATTATGGAAAGGGAATGACCTAATCTAAGCTCTGCACAAAAATATTTAGCCTTCAAATTCATACCGTCATCGTAGCATGCATGGACTCGACTCATATGACTGGGATTTCCATGAAAAAGATTGTGGGCCGAAAATGGGTGATCACTGTACATTTCTCTCCTGTTTCCTATTTATATTTATATTTTACCTCCTCAATTTAGCATTATGGACAGGGAAAGACCTAATCTAAGATCTGCACAAAAATATTTAGCCTTCAAATTCATACCGTCATCGTAGCATGCATGGACTCGACTCATATGAATGGGATTTCCATTAAAAAGATTGTGGGCGGAAAATGGGTGATCACTGTAAATTTCTCTTCTGTTCCCTATTTATATTTATATTTTACCTCCTCAATTTAGCATTATGGACAGGGAAAGACCTAATCTAAGATCTGCACAAAAATATTTAACCTTCAAATTCATACCGTGATCGTAGCATGCATGGACTCGACTCATATGAATGGGATTTCCATGAAAAATATTCTGGGCCGAAAATGGGTGATCACTGTACATTTCTCTTCTGTTACCTATTTATATTTATATTTTACCTCCTCAATTTAGCATTATGGACAGGGAAAGACATAATCTATTATCTGCACAAAAATATTTAGCCTTCAAATTCATACCGTGATCGTAGCATGCATGGACTCGACTCATATGACTGGGATTTCCATGAAAAATATTGTGGGCAGAAAATGGGTGATCACTGTACATTTCTCTTCTGTTTCTTATTTATATTTCTATTTTACCTCCTCAATTTAGCATTATGGACAGGGAAAGACCTAATCTAAGATCTGCACAAAAATATTTAGCCTTCAAATTCATACCGTGATCGTAGCATGCATGGACTCGACTCATATGACTGGGATTTCCATGAAAAATATTGTGGGCAGAAAATAGGTGATCACTGTACATTTCTCTTCTCTTTCCTATTTATATTTCTATTTTACCTCCTCAATTTAGCATTATGGAAAGGGAATGACCTAATCTAAGCTCTGCACAAAAATATTTAGCCTTCAAATTCATACCGTCATCGTAGCATGCATGGACTCGACTCATATGACTGGGATTTCCATGAAAAAGATTGTGGGCCGAAAATGGGTGATCACTGTACATTTCTCTCCTGTTTCCTATTTATATTTATATTTTACCTCCTCAATTTAGCATTATGGACAGGGAAAGACCTAATCTAAGATCTGCACAAAAATATTTAGCCTTCAAATTCATACCGTCATCGTAGCATGCATGGACTCGACTCATATGAATGGGATTTCCATTAAAAAGATTGTGGGCGGAAAATGGGTGATCACTGTAAATTTCTCTTCTGTTCCCTATTTATATTTATATTTTACCTCCTCAATTTAGCATTATGGACAGGGAAAGACCTAATCTAAGATCTGCACAAAAATATTTAACCTTCAAATTCATACCGTGATCGTAGCATGCATGGACTCGACTCATATGAATGGGATTTCCATGAAAAATATTCTGGGCCGAAAATGGGTGATCACTGTACATTTCTCTTCTGTTACCTATTTATATTTATATTTTACCTCCTCAATTTATCATTATTGACAGGGAAAGATCTAATCTAAGATCTGCACAAAAATATTTAGCCATCAAATTCATACCGTGATCGTAGCATGCATGGACTCGACTCATAAGACTGGGATTTCCATGAAAAATATTGTGGGCAGAAAATGGGTGATCACTGTACATTTCTCTTCTGTTTCCTATTTATATTTCTATTTTACCTCCTCAATTTAGCATTATGGACAGGGAAAGACCTAATCTAAGATCTGCATAAAAATAGTTAGCCTTCAAATTCATACCTTCATCGTAGCCTGCATGGACTCGACTCATATGAATGGGATTTCCATGAAAAAGATTGTGGGCAGAAAATGGGTGATCACTGTACATTTCTCTTCTGTTTCCTATTTATATTTATATTTTACCTCCTCAATTTAGCATTATGGAAAGGGAATGACCTAATCTAAGCTCTGCACAAAAATATTTAGCCTTCAAATTCATACCGTCATCGTTGCATGCATGGACTCGACTCATATGACTGGGATTTCCATGAAAAAGATTGTGGGCCGAAAATGGGTGATCACTGTACATTTCTCTCCTGTTTCCTATTTATATTTATATTTTACCTCCTCAATTTAGCATTATGGACAGGGAAAGACATAATCTAAGATCTGCACTAAAATATTTAGCCTGCAAATTCATACCGTCATCGTAGCATGCATGGACTCGACTCATATGAATGGGATTTCCATGAAAAAGATTGTGGGCCGAAAATGGGTGATCACTGTACAATTCTCTTCTGTTTCCTATTTATATTTATATTTTACCTCCTCAATTTAGCATTATGGTCAGGGAAAGACCTAATCTAAGATCTGCACAAAAATATTTAGCCTTCAAATTCATACCGTCATCGTAGCATGCAAGGACTCGACTCATATGAATGGGATTTCCATGAAAAAGATTGTGGGCCGAAAATGGGTGATCACTGTACATTTCTCTTCTGTTTCCTATTTATATTTATATTTTACCTCCTCAATTTAGCATTATGGACAGGGAAAGACCTAATCTAATATCTGCACAAAAATATTTAGCCTTCAAATTCATACCGTCATCGTAGCATGCATGGACTCGAATCATATGAATGGGATTCCATGAAAAAGATTGTGGGCCGAAAATGGGTGATCACTGTACATTTCTCTTCTGTTTCCTATTTATATTTCTATTTTATCTCCTCAATTTAGCATTATGGACAGGGAAAGACCTAATCTAAGATCTGCACAAAAATATTTAGCTTTCAAATTCATACCGTCATCGTAGCATGCATGGACTCGACTCATATGAATGGGATTTCCATGAAAAAGATTGTGGGCCGAAAATGGGTGATCACTGTACATTTCTCTTCTGTTTCCTATTTATATTTATATTTTACCTCCTCAATTTAGCATTATGGACAGGGAAAGACATAATCTAAGATCTGCACAAAAATATTTAGCCTTCAAATTCATATCGTCATCGTAGCATGCATGGACTCGACTCATATGAATGGGATTTCCATGAAAAAGATTGTGGGCCGAAAATGGGTGATCACTGTACATTTCTCTTCTGTTTCCTATTTATATTTATATTTTACCTCCTCAATTTAGCATTATGGACAGGGAAAGACCTAATCTAAGATCTGTACAAAAATATTTAGCCTTCAAATTCATACCGTGATCGTAGGATGCATGGACTCGACTCATATGACTGGGATTTCCATGAAAAATATTGTGGGCCGAAAATGGGTGATCACTGTAGATTTCTCTTCTGTTTCCTATTTATATTTATATTTTACCTCCTCAATTTAGCATTATGGACAGGGAAAGACCTAATCTAAGATCTACACAAAAATATTTAGCCTTCAAATTCATACCGTCATCGTAGCATGCATGGACTCGACTCATATGACTGGGATTTCCATGAAAAATATTGTGGGTAGAAAATGGGTGATCACTGTACATTTCTCTTCTGTTTCCTATTTATATTTATATTTTACCTCCTCAATTTAGCATTATTGACAGGGAAAGACCTAATCTACGATCTGCACAAAAATATTTAGCCTTCAAATTCATACCGTGATCGTAGCATGGATGGACTCGACTCATATGAATGGGATTTCCATGAAAAAGATTGTGGGCCGAAAATGGGTGATCACTGTACATTTCTCTTCTGTTTCCTATTTATATTTATATTTTACCTCCTCAATTTAGCATTATGGAAAGGGAATGACCTAATCTAAATTCTGCACAAAAATATTTAGCCTTCAAATTCATACCGTCATCGTAGCATGCATGGACTCGACTCATATGAATGGGATTTCCATGAAAAAGATTGTGGGCCGAAAATCGGTGATCACTGTACATTTCTCTTCTGTTACCTATTTATATTTATATTTTACCTCCTCAATTTAGCATTATGGACAGGGAAAGACCTAATCTAAGATCTGCACAAAAATATTTAGCCTTCAAATTCATACCGTCATCGTAGCATGCATGGACTCGACTCATATGAATGGGATTTCCATGAAAAATATTGTGGGCAGAAAATGGGTGATCACTGTACATTTCTCTTCTGTTTCCTATTTATATTTCTATTTTACCTCCTCAATTTAGCATTATGGACAGGGAAAGACCTAATCTAAGATCTGCACAAAAATAGTTAGCCTTCAAATTCATACCTTCATCGTAGCCTGCATGGACTCGACTCATATGAATGGGATTTCCATGAAAAAGATTGTGGGCAGAAAATGGGTGATCACTGTACATTTCTCTTCTGTTTCCTATTTATGTTTATATTTTACCTCCTCAATTTAGCATTATGGAAAGGGAATGACCTAATCTAAGCTCTGCACAAAAATATTTAGCCTTCAAATTCATACCGTCATCGTAGCATGCATGGACTCGACTCATATGACTGGGATTTCCATGAAAAAGATTGTGGGCCGAAAATGGGTGATCACTGTACATTTCTCTCCTGTTTCCTATTTATATTTATATTTTACCTCCTCAATTTAGCATTATGGACAGGGAAAGACCTAATCTAAGATCTGCACAAAAATATTTAGCCTTCAAATTCATACCATCATCGTAGCATGCATGGACTCGACTCATATGAATGGGATTTCCATTAAAAAGATTGTGGGCGGAAAATGGGTGATCACTGTAAATTTCTCTTCTGTTCCCTATTTATATTTATATTTTACCTCCTCAATTTAGCATTATGGACAGGGAAAGACCTAATCTAAGATCTGCACAAAAATATTTAACCTTCAAATTCATACCGTGATCGTAGCATGCATGGACTCGACTCATATGAATGGGATTTCCATGAAAAATATTCTGGGCCGAAAATGGGTGATCACTGTACATTTCTCTTCTGTTACCTATTTATATTTATATTTTACCTCCTCAATTTATCATTATTGACAGGGAAAGATCTAATCTAAGATCTGCACAAAAATATTTAGCCTTCAAATTCATACCGTGATCGTAGCATGCATGGACTCGACTCATAAGACTGGGATTTCCATGAAAAATATTGTGGGCAGAAAATGGGTGATCACTGTACATTTCTCTTCTGTTTCCTATTTATATTTCTATTTTACCTCCTCAATTTAGCATTATGGACAGGGAAAGACCTAATCTAAGATCTGCATAAAAATAGTTAGCCTTCAAATTCATACCTTCATCGTAGCCTGCATGGACTCGACTCATATGAATGGGATTTCCATGAAAAAGATTGTGGGCAGAAAATGGGTGATCACTGTACATTTCTCTTCTGTTTCCTATTTATATTTATATTTTACCTCCTCAATTTAGCATTATGGAAAGGGAATGACCTAATCTAAGATCTGCACAAAAATATTTAGCCTGCAAATTCATACCGTCATCGTAGCATGCATGGACTCGACTCATATGAATGGGATTTCCATGAAAAAGATTGTGGGCCGAAAATGGGTGATCACTGTACAATTCTCTTCTGTTTCCTATTTATATTTATATTTTACCTCCTCAATTTAGCATTATGGTCAGGGAAAGACCTAATCTAAGATCTGCACAAAAATATTTAGCCTTCAAATTCATACCGTCATCGTAGCATGCAAGGACTCGACTCATATGAATGGGATTTCCATGAAAAAGATTGTGGGCCGAAAATGGGTGATCACTGTACATTTCTCTTCTGTTTCCTATTTATATTTATATTTTACCTCCTCAATTTAGCATTATGGACAGGGAAAGACCTAATCTAATATCTGCACAAAAATATTTAGCCTTCAAATTCATACCGTCATCGTAGCATGCATGGACTCGAATCATATGAATGGGATTCCATGAAAAAGATTGTGGGCCGAAAATGGGTGATCACTGTACATTTCTCTTCTGTTTCCTATTTATATTTCTATTTTATCTCCTCAATTTAGCATTATGGACAGGGAAAGACCTCATCTAAGATCTGCACAAAAATATTTAGCTTTCAAATTCATACCGTCATCGTAGCATGCATGGACTCGACTCATATGAATGGGATTTCCATGAAAAAGATTGTGGGCCGAAAATGGGTGATCACTGTACATTTCTCTTCTGTTTCCTATTTATATTTATATTTTACCTCCTCAATTTAGCATTATGGACAGGGAAAGACATAATCTAAGATCTGCACAAAAATATTTAGCCTTCAAATTCATATCGTCATCGTAGCATGCATGGACTCGACTCATATGAATGGGATTTCCATGAAAAAGATTGTGGGCCGAAAATGGGTGATCACTGTACATTTCTCTTCTGTTTCCTATTTATATTTATATTTTACCTCCTCAATTTAGCATTATGGACAGGGAAAGACCTAATCTAAGATCTGTACAAAAATATTTAGCCTTCAAATTCATACCGTGATCGTAGGATGCATGGACTCGACTCATATGACTGGGATTTCCATGAAAAATATTGTGGGCCGAAAATGGGTGATCACTGTAGATTTCTCTTCTGTTTCCTATTTATATTTATATTTTACCTCCTCAATTTAGCATTATGGACAGGGAAAGACCTAATCTAAGATCTACACAAAAATATTTAGCCTTCAAATTCATACCGTCATCGTAGCATGCATGGACTCGACTCATATGACTGGGATTTCCATGAAAAATATTGTGGGTAGAAAATGGGTGATCACTGTACATTTCTCTTCTGTTTCCTATTTATATTTATATATTACCTCCTCAATTTAGCATTATTGACAGGGAAAGACCTAATCTACGATCTGCACAAAAATATTTAGCCTTCAAATTCATACCGTGATCGTAGCATGGATGGACTCGACTCATATGACTGGGATTTCCATGAAAAAGATTGCGGGCCGAAAATGGACGATCACTGTAAATTTCTCTTCTGTTTCCTATTTATATTTATATTTTACCTCCTCAATTTAGCATTATGGACAGGGAAAAACCTAATCTAAGTTCTGCACAAAAATATTTAGCCTTATAATTCATACCGTGATCGTAGCATGCATGGACTCGACTCATATGACTGGGATTTCCATGAAAAAGATTGTGGGCCGAAAATGGGTGATCACTGTACAATTCTATTCTGTTTCCTATTTATATTTATATTTTACCTCCTCAATTTAGCATTATGGACAGGGAAAGACCTAATCTAAGATCTGCACAAAAATATTTAGCTTTCAAATTCATACAATCATCGTAGCATGCAAGGACTCGAGTCATATGAATGGGATTTCCATGAAAAAGATTGTGGGCCGAAAATGGGTGATCACTGTACATTTCTCTTCTGTTTCCTATTTATATTTATATTTTACCTCCTCAATTTAGCATTATGGAAAGGGAATGACCTAATCTAAGCTCTGCACAAAAATATTTAGCCTTCAAATTCATACCGTCATCGTAGCATGCATGGACTCGACTCATATCACTGGGATTTCCATGAAAAAGATTGTGGGCCGAAAATGGGTGATCACTGTACATTTCTCTTCTGTTTCCTATTTATATTTCTATTTTACCTCCTCAATTTAGCATTATGGACAGGAAAGACCTAATCTAAGATCTGCACTAAAATATTTAGCCTGCAAATTTATACCGTCATCGTAGCATGCATGGACTCGACTCATATGAATGGGATTTCCATGAAAAAGATTGTGGGCCGAAAATGGGTGATCACTGAACATTTCTCTTCTGTTTCCTATTTATATTTATATTTTACCACCTCAATTTAGCATTATGGACAGGGAAAGACCTAATCTAAGATCTGCACAAAAATATTTAGCTTTCAAATTCATACCGTCATCGTAGCATGCATGGACTCGACTCATATGAATGGGATTTCCATGAAAAAGATTGTGGGCCGAAAATGGACGATCACTGTACATTTCTCTTCTGTTACCTATTTATATTTATATTTTACCTCCTCAATTTAGCATTATGAACAGGGAAAGACCTAATCTAAGATCTGCACAAAAATATTTAGCCTTCAAATTCATACCGTCATCGTAGCATGCATGGACTCGAATCATATGAATGGGATTTCCATGAAAAAGATTGTGGGCCGAAAATGGGTGATCACTGTACATTTCTCTTCTGTTTCCTTTTTATATTTATATTTTATCTCCTCAATTTAGCATTATGGACAGGGAAAGACCTAATCTAAGATCTGCACAAAAATATTTAGCTTTAAAATTCATACCGTCATCGTAGCATGCATGGACTCGACTCATATGAATGGGATTTCCATGAAAAAGATTGTGGGCCGAAAATGGGTGATCACTGTACATTTCTCTTCTGTTTCCTATTTATATTTCTATTTTACCTCCTCAATTTAGCATTATGGACAGGGAAAGACCTAATCTAAGTTCTGCACAAAAATATTTAGCCTTCTAATTCATACCGTGATCGTAGCATGGATGGACTCGACTCATATGACTGGGATTTCCATGAAAAAGATTGCGGGCCGAAAATGGACGATCACTGTAAATTTCTCTTCTGTTTCCTATTTATATTTATATTTTACCTCCTCAATTTAGCATTATGGACAGGGAAAAACCTAATCTAAGTTCTGCACAAAAATATTTAGCCTTATAATTCATACCGTGATCGTAGCATGCATGGACTCGACTCATATGACTGGGATTTCCATGAAAAAGATTGTGGGACGAAAATGGGTGATCACTGTACAATTCTATTCTGTTTCCTATTTATATTTATATTTTACCTCCTCAATTTAGCATTATGGACAGGGAAAGACCTAATCTAAGATCTGCACAAAAATATTTAGCTTTCAAATTCATACAATCATCGTAGCATGCAAGGACTCGAGTCATATGAATGGGATTTCCATGAAAAAGATTTTGGGCCGAAAATGGGTGATCACTGTACATTTCTCTTCTGTTTCCTATTTATATTTATATTTTACCTCCTCAATTTAGCATTATGGAAAGGGAATGACCTAATCTAAGCTCTGCACAAAAATATTTAGCCTTCAAATTCATACCGTCATCGTAGCATGCATGGACTCGACTCATATCACTGGGATTTCCATGAAAAAGATTGTGGGCCGAAAATGGGTGATCACTGTACATTTCTCTTCTGTTTCCTATTTATATTTCTATTTTACCTCCTCAATTTAGCATTATGGACAGGAAAGACCTAATCTAAGATCTGCACTAAAATATTTAGCCTGCAAATTCATACCGTCATCGTAGCATGCATGGACTCGACTCATATGAATGGGATTTCCATGAAAAAGATTGTGGGCCGAAAATGGGTGATCACTGAACATTTCTCTTCTGTTTCCTATTTATATTTATATTTTACCACCTCAATTTAGCATTATGGACAGGGAAAGACCTAATCTAAGATCTGCACAAAAATGTTTAGCCTTCAAATTCATACCGTCATCGTAGCATGCATGGACTCGACTCATATGAATGGGATTTCCATGAAAAAGATTGTGGGCCGAAAATGGGTGATCACTGTACATTTCTCTTCTGTTTCCTATTTATATTTCTATTTTATCTCCTCAATTTAGCATTATGGACAGGGAAAGACCTAATCTAAGATCTGCACAAAAATATTTAGCTTTCAAATTCATACCGTCATCGTAGCATGCATGGACTCGACTCATATGAATGGGATTTCCATGAAAAAGATTGTGGGCCGAAAATGGATGATCACTGTACATTTCTCTTCTGTTTCCTATTTATATTTTATTTTACCTCCTCAATTTAGCATTATGGACAGGAAAGACCTAATCTAAGATCTGCACAAAAATATTTAGCCTTCAAATTCATACCGTCATCGTAGCATGCAAGGACTCGACTCATATGAATGGGATTTCCATGAAAAAGATTGTGGGCCGAAAATGGGTGATCACTGTACATTTCTCTTCTGTTTCCTATTCATATTTATATTTTACCTCCTCAATTTAGCATTATGGACAGGGAAAGACCTAATCTAAGATCTGCACAAAAATATTTAGCTTTCAAATTCATACCGTCATCGTAGCATGCATGGACTCGACTCATATGACTGGGATTTCCATGAAAAAGATTGTGGGCCGAAAATGGGTGATCACTGTACAATTCTATTCTATTTCCTATTTATATTTATATTTTACCTCCTCAATTTAGCATTATAAACAGGGAAAGACCTAATCTAAGATCTGCACAAAAATATTTAGCCATCAAATTCATACCGTCATCGTAGCCTGCATGGACTCGACTCATATGAATGGGATTTCCATGAAAAAGATTGTGGGCCGAAAATGGGTGATCACTGTACATTTCTCTTCTGTTTCCTATTTATATTTATATTTTACCTCCTCAATTTAGCATTATGGACAGGGAAAGACCTAATCTAAGATCTGTACAAAAATATTTTGCCTTCAAATTCATACCGTGTTCGTAACATTTATGGACTCGACTCATATGAATGGGATTTCCAGGAATAAGATTATGGGCCGAAAATGGGTGATCACTGTACATTTCTCTTCTGTTTCCTATTTATATTTCTATTTTACCTCCTCAATTTAGCATTATGGTCAAGGAAAGACCTAATCTAAGTTCTGCACATAAACATTTAGCCTTCAAATTCATACCGTGATCGTAGCATGCATGGACTCGACTCATATGACTGGGATTTCCATGAAAAAGATTGTGAGCAGAAAATGGGTGATCACTGTACATTTCTCTTCTGTTTCCTATTTATATTTCTATTTTACCTCCTCAATTTAGCATTATGGACAGAGAAAGACCTAATCTAAGATCTGCACAAAAATATTTAGCCTTCAAATTCATACCGTCATCGTAGCATGCATGGACTCAACTCATATGACTGGGATTTCCATGAAAAATATTGGGGGCAGAAAATGGCTGATCACTGTACATTTCTCTTCTGTTTCCTATTTATATTTCTATTTTACCTCCTCAATTTAGCATTATGGAAAGGGAAAGACCTAATCTAAGATATGCACAAAAATATTTATCTTTCAAATTCATACCGTCATTGTAGCATGCATGGACTTGACTCATATGACTGGGATTTCCAGGAAAATGATTGTGGGCAGAAAATGGGTGATCACTGTACATTTCTCTTCTGTTTCCTATTTATATTTCTATTTTACATCCTCAATTTAGCATTATGGACAGGGAAAGACATAATCTAAGATCTGCACAAAAATATTTAGCCTTCAAATTCATACCATCATCGTAGCATGCATGGACTCGATTCATATGAATGGGATTTCCATGAAAAAGATTGTGGGCCGAAAATGGGTGATCCCTGTACATTTCTCTTCTGTTTCCTATTTATATTTCTATTTTACCTCCTTAATATAGCATTATGGACAGGGAAAGACCTAATCTAAGATCTGCACAAAAATATTTAGCTTTCAAATTCATACCGTCATCGTAGCATGCATGGACTCGACTCATATGACTGGGATTTCCATGAAAAATATTGTGGGCAGAAAATGGGTGATCACTGTACATTTCTCTTCTGTTTCCTATTTATATTTCTATTTTACCTCCTCAATTTAGCATTATGGACAGGGAAAGACCTAATCTAAGATCTGCACAAAAATATTTAGCCTTCAAATTCATACCGTCATCGTAGCATGCATGGACTCGACTCATATGAATGGGATTTTCATGAAAAAGATTGTGGGCCGAAAATGGGTGATCACTGAACATTTCTCTTCTGTTTCCTATTTATATTTCTATTTTACCTCCTCAATTTAGCATTATGGACAGGGAAAGACGTAATCTAAAATCTGCATAAAAATATTTAGCCTTCAAATTCATACCGTCATCGTAGCATGCATGGACTCGACTCATATGAATGGGATTTCCATGAAAATATTGTGGGCCGAAATTGGGTGATCACTGTACATTTTTCTTCTCTTTCCTATTCATATTTATATTTTACCTCCTCAATTTAGCATTATTGACAGGGAAAGACCTAATCTAAGATCTGCACAAAAATATTTACCCTTCAAATTCATACCGTCATCGTAGCATGCATGGACTCGACTCATATGAATGGGATTTCCATGAAAAAGATTGTGGGCCGAAAATGGGTGATCACTGTACATTTCTCTTCTGTTTCCTATTTATATTTCTATTTTACCTCCTCAATTTAGCATTATAGACAGGGAAACACCTAATCTAAGATCTGCACAAAAATATTTAGCCTGCAAATTCATACCGTCATCGTAGCATGCATGGACTCGACTCATATGAATGGGATTTCCATGAAAAAGATTGTGGGCCGAAAATGGGTGATCACTGTACAATTCTCTTCTGTTTCCTATTTATATTTATATTTTACCTCCTCAATTTAGCATTATGGACAGGGAAAGACCTAATCTAAGATCTGCACAAAAATATTAAGCCTTCAAATTCATACCGTCATCGTAGCATGCAAGGACTCGACTCATATGAATGGGATTTCCAGGAATAAGATTATGGGCCGAAAATGGGTGATCACTGTACATTTCTCTTCTGTTTCCTATTTATATTTCTATTTTACCTCCTCAATTTAGTATTATGGTCAGGGAAAGACCTAATCTAAGTTCTGCACATAAACATTTACCCTTCAAATTCATACCGTGATCGTAGCATGCATGGACTCGACTCATATGACTAGGATTTCCATGAAAAAGATTGTGAGCAGAAAATGGGTGATCACTGTACATTTCTCTTCTGTTTCCTATTTCTATTTCTATTTTACCTACTCAATTTAGCATTATGGACAGGGAAAGACCTAATCTAAGATCTGAACAAAAATATTTAGCCTTCAAATTCATACCCTCATCGTAGCATGCATGGACTCGACTCATATGAATGGGATTTCCATGAAAAAGATTGTGGGCCGAAAATGGGTGATCACTGTACATTTCTCTTCTGTTTCCTATTTATATTTCTATTTTACCTCCTCAATTTAGCATTATGGACAGGGAAAGACCTAATCTAAGATCTGCACAAAAATATTTAGCCTTCAAATTCATACCGTGATCGTAGGATGCATGGACACGACTCATATGACTGGGATTTCCATGAAAAATATTTTGGGCAGAAAATGGGTGATCACTGTACATTTCTCTTCTGTTTCCTATTTATATTTCTATTTTACCTCCTCAATTTAGCATTATGGACAGGGAAAGACCTAATCTAAGATCTGCACAAAAATATTTAGCCTTCAAATTCATACCGTCATCGTAGCATGCATGGACTCGACTCATATGAATGGGATTTCGATGAAAAAGATTGTGGGCAAAAAATGGTTGATCACTGTACATTTCTCTTCTGTTTCCTGTTTATATTTCTATTTACCTCCTCAATTTAGCATTATGGACAGGGAAAGAACTAATCTAAGTTCTGCATGAAAATATTTTGCCTTCAAATTCATACCGTCATCGTAGCATGCATGGACTCGACTCATATGACTGGGGTTTCCATGAAAAAGATTGTGGGCAGAAAATGGGTGATCACTGTACATTTCTCTTCTGTTTCCTATTTATATTTCTATTTTACTTCCTTCATTTAGCATTACGGACAGGGAAAGACCTAATCTAAGATCTGCAAAAAAATATTTTGCCTTCAAATTCATACCGTGATCGTAGCATGCATGGACTCGACTCATATGACTGGGATTTCCATGAAAAAGATTGTGGGCAGAAAATTGGTGATCACTGTACATTTCTCTTCTGTTTCCTATTTATATTTCTATTTTACTTCCTTCATTTAGCATTACGGACAGGGAAAGACCTAATCTAAGATCTGCAAAAAAATATTTTGCCTTCAAATTCATACCGTGATCGTAGCATGCATGGACTTGACTCATATGACTTGGATTTCCATGAAAAAGATCGTGGGCAGAAAATGGGTGATCACTGTACATTTCTCCTCTGTCTCCTATTTATATTTCTATTTTACTTCCTCAATTTAGCATTATGGACAGGGAAAGATCTAATCTAAGATCTGCAAAAAAATATTTTGCCTTCAAATTCATACCGTGATCGTAGCATGCATGGACTCGACTCCTATTACTGGGATTTCCATGAAAAAGATTGTGGGCAGAAAATTGGTGATCACTGTACATTTCTCTTCTGTTTCCTATTTATATTACTATTTTACTTCCTTCATTTAGCATTACGGACAGGGAAAGACCTAATCTAAAATCTGCAAAAAAATATTTTGCCTTCAAATTCATACCGTGATCGTAGCATGCATGGACTCGACTCATATGACTGGGATTTCCATGAAAAAGATTGTGGGCAGAAAATTGGTGATCACTGTACATTTCTCTTCTGTTTCCTATTTATATTACTATTTTACTTCCTTCATTTAGCATTATGGACAGGGAAAGACCTAATCTAAGATCTGCACAAAAATATTTTGCCTTCAAATTCATACCGTGATCGTAGAATGCATGGACTCGACTCATATGACTGGGATTCCCATGAAAAAGATTGTGGGCAGAAAATTGGTGAACAACTGTACATTTCTCTTCTGTTTCCTATTTATATTTATATTTTACTTCCTCAATTTAGCATTATGGACAGGGAAAGACCTAATCTAAGTTCAGCAAAAAAATATTTTGCCTTCAAATTCATAACGTGATCGTAGCATGCATGGTCTCGACTCATATGACTGGGATTTCCATGAAAAAGATTGTGGGCAGAAAATGCGTGATCAATGTACATTTCTCTTCTGTTTCCTATTTATATTTCTATTTTACCTCCTCAATTTAGCATTATGGACAGGGAAAGACCTAATCTAAGATCTGCACAAAAATATTTAGCCTTCAAATTCATACCGTCATCGTAGCATGCATGGACTCGACTCATATGACTGGGATTTCCATGAAAAAGATTGTGGGCAGAAAATTGGTGATCACTGTACATTTCTCTTCTGTTTCCTATTTATATTTCTATTTTACTTCCTCCATTTAGCATTACGGACAGGGAAAGACCTAATCTAAGATCTGCAAAAAATGTTTTGCCTTCAAATTCATACCGTGATCGTAGCATGCATGGACTCGACTCATATGACTGGGATTTCCATGAAAAAGATTGTGGGCAGAAAATGGGTGATCACTGTACATTTCTCTTCTGTTTCCTATTTATATTTATATTTTACCTTCTCAATTTAGCATTATGGACAGGGAAAGACCTAATCTAAGATATGCAAAAAAATATTTTGCCTTCAAATTCATACCGTGATCGGAGAATGCATGGACTCGACTCATATGACTGGGATTCCCATGAAAAAGATTGTGGGCAGAAAATTGGTGAACAACTGTACATTTCTCTTCTGTTTCCTATTTATATTTATATTTTACTTCCTCAATTTAGCATTATGGACAGGGAAAGACCTAATCTAAGTTCAGCAAAAAAATATTTTGCCTTCAAATTCATAACGTGATCGTAGCATGCATGGTCTCGACTCATATGACTGGGATTTCCATGAAAAAGATTGTGGGCAGAAAATGGGTGATCACTGTACATTTCTCTTCTGTTTCCTATTTATATTTCTATTTTACTTCCTTCATTTAGCATTACGGACAGGGAAAGACCTAATCTAAGATCTGCAAAAAAATATTTTGCCTTCAAATTCATACCGTGATCGTAGCATGCATGGACTCGACTCATATGACTGGGATTTCCATGAAAAAGATTGTGGGCAGAAAATTGGTGATCACTGTACATTTCTCCTCTGTTTCCTAATTATATTCATATTTTACTTCCTTCATTTAGCATTACGGACAGGGAAAGACCTAATCTAAGATCTGCAAAAAAATATTTTGCCTTCAAATTCATACCGTGATCGTAGCATGCATGGACTCGACTCATATGACTGGGATTTCCATGAAAAAGATTGTGGGCAGAAAATTGGTGATCACTGTACATTTCTCTTCTATTTCCTATTTATATTTCTATTTTACTTCCTTCATTTAGCATTATGGACAGGGAAAGACCTAATCTAAGATCTGCAAAAAAATATTTTGCCTTCAAATTCATACCGTGATCGTAGCATGCATGGACTCGACTCATATGACTGGGATTTCCATGAAAAAGATTGTGGGCAGAAAATTGGTGATCACTGTACATTTGTTCTCTGTTTCCTATTTATATTTATATTTTACATTCTCAATTTAGCATTATAGACAGGGAAAGACCTAATCTAAGATCTGCACAAAAATATTTTGCCTTAAAATCATACCTTCATCGTAGCATGCAAGGACTCGACTCATATGAGTGGGATTTCCATGAAAAAGATTGTGGGCAGAAAATGGGTGATCACTCTACATTTCTCTTCTGTTTCCTATTTATATTTCTATTTTACATCCTCAATTTAGCATTATGGACAGGGAAAGACCTAATCTAAGATCTGCACAAAAATATTTTGCCTTAAATTCATACCGTCATCGTAGCATGCATGGACTCGAATCATATGACTGGGATTTCCATGAAAAAGATTGTGGGCAGAAAATGGGTGATCACTGTACATTTCTCTTCTGTTTCCTATTTATATTTCTATTTTACATCCTCAATTTACCATTATGGACAGGGAAAGACCTAATCTAAGATCACCCCTAAAATATTTTGCGTTCCAATTCATACCGTGATCGTAGCATGCATGGACTCGACTCATATGACTGGGATTTCCATGAAAAAGATTGTGGGCCGAAAATGGGTGATCACTGTACATTTCTCTTCTGTTTCCTATTTATATTTCTATTTTACCTTCTCAATTTAGCATTATGGACAGGGCAAGACCTAATCTAAGATCTGCACAAAAATATTTAGCCTTCAAATTCATACTCTGATCGTAGCATGCATGGACTCGACTCATATGCCTGGGATTTCCATGAAAAATATTGTGGGCAGAAAATGTGTGATCACTGTACATTTCTCTTCTGTTTCCTATTTATATTTCTATTTTACCTTCTCAATTTAGCATTATGGACAGGGCAAGACCTAATCTAAAATCTACACAAAAATATTTTGCCTTCAAATTCCTACCGTGATCGTAAGATGCATGGACTCGACTCATATGAATGGGATTTCCATGAAAAAGATTGTGGGCCAAAAATGGGTGATCACTGTGCATTTCTCTACTGTTTCCTATTTATATTTATATTTTACCTCCTCAATTTAGCATTATGGACAGGGAAAGACTTAATCTAAGATCTGCACAAAAATATTTTGCCTTCAAATTTATACCGTGATCGTAGCATGCATGGACTCGACTCATATGACTGGGATTTCCATGAAAAAGATTGTAGGCCGAAAATGGGTGATCACTGTACATTTCTCTTCTGTTTCCTATTTATATTTCTATTTTACATCCTCAATTTAGCATTATGGACAGGGAAAGACCTAATCTAAGATCTGCACAAAAATATTTTCCCTTAAATTCATACCGTCATCGTAGCATGCATGGACTCGACTCATATGACTGGGATTTCCATGAAAAAGATTGTGGGCAGAAAATGGGTGATCACTCTACATTTCTCTTCTGTTTCCTATTTATATTTCTATTTTACCTCCTCAATTTAGCATTATGGACAGGGAAAGACCTAATCTAAAATCTGCACAAAAATATTTTGCCTTCAAATTTATACCATGATCATAGCATGCATGGACTCGACTCATATGACTGGGATTTCCATGAAAAAGATTGTGGGCCGAAAA
This sequence comes from Acanthosepion lycidas, assembly GCA_963932145.1. NCBI lineage: Eukaryota > Metazoa > Mollusca > Cephalopoda > Sepiida > Sepiidae > Acanthosepion > Acanthosepion lycidas. Next base: position 1,587,009 of record CAWVQA010000569.1, on the reverse strand, counting down.
TGGGTGATCACTGTACATTTCTCTTCTGTTTCCTATTTATATTTTCATTTTACGTCCTCAATTTAGCATTATGGACAGTGAAAGACCTAATCTAAGATCTGCAAACAATATTTTGCCTTCAAATTTATACCGTGATCGTAGCATGCATGGACTCGACTCATATGACTGGGATTTCCATGAAAAAGATTGTGGGCCGAAAATGGGTGATCACTGTACATGTCGCTTCTGTTTCCTATTTATATTTCTATTTTACCTCCTCAATTTAGCATTATGGACAGGGAAAGACCTAATCTAAGATCTGCACAAAAATATTTAGCATTCAAATTTATACCGTCATCGTAGCATGCATGGACTCGAATCATATGAATGGGATTTCCATGAAAAATATTGTGGGCAGAAAATGGGTGATCACTGTACATTTCTCTTCTGTTTCCTATTTATATTTCTATTTTACCTCCTCAATTTAGCATCATGGACAGGGAAAGACCTAATCTAAGATCTGCACAAAAATATTTAGCCTTCAAATTCATACCGTCATCGAAGCATGCATGGATTCGACTCATATGAATGGGATTTCCATGAAAAAGATTGTGGGCCGAAAATGGGTGATCACTGTACATTTCTCTTCTGTTTCCTATTTATATTTCTATTTTACCTCCTCAATTTAGCATTATGGACAGGGAAAGACCTAATCTAAGATCTGCACAAAAATATTTAGCCTTCAAATTCATACCTTCAACGTAGCATGCATGGACTCGACTCATATGAATGGGATTTCTATGAAAAAGATTGTGGGCCGAAAATGGGTGATCACTGTACATTTCTCTTCTGTTTCCTATTTATATTTCTATTTTACCTCCTCAATTTAGCATTATGGACAGGGAAAGACCTAATCTAAGATCTGCACGAAAATATTTAGCCTTCAAATTCATACCGTCATCGAAGCATGCATGGACTCGACTCATATGAATGGAATTTCCATGAAAAATATTGTGGGCCGAAAATGGGTGATCACTGTACATTTCTCTTCTGTTTCATATTCATATTTCTATTTTACCTCCTCAATTTAGCATTATGGACAGGGAAAGACCTAATCTTAGATCTGCACAAAAATATTTAGCCTTCAAATTCATACCGTCATCGTAGCATGCATGGACTCGACTCATATGAATGGGATTTCCATGAAAAAGATTGTGGGCCGAAAATGGGTGATCACTGTACATTTCTCTTCTGTTTCCTATTTATATTTCTATTTTACCTCCTCAATTTAGCATTATGGACAGGGAAAGACCTAATCTAAGATCTGCACAAAAATATTTAGCCTTCAAATTCATACCGTCATCGTAGCATGCATGGACTCGACTCATATGAATGGGATTTCCTTGAAAAAGATTGTGGGCTTAAAATGGGTGATCACTGTACATTTTGTCTTCTGTTTCCTATTTATATTTCTATTTTACCTCCTCAATTTTGCATTATGGACAGGGAAAAAAATAATCTACGATCTGCACAAAAATATTTAGCCTTCAAATTCATACCGTCATCGTAGCATGCATGGACTCGACTCATATGAATGGGATTTCCATGAAAAAGATTGTGGGCCGAAAATGGGTGATCACTGTACATTTCTCTTCTGTTTCCTATTTATATTTCTATTTTACCTCCTCAATTTAGCATTATGGGCAGGGAATGACCTAATCTAATATCTGCACAAAAATATTTAGCCTTCAAATTCATACCGTTATCGTAGCATATATGGACTCGACTCATATGACTGGGATTTCCATGAAAAATATTGTGGGCAGAAAATGGGTGATCACTGTACATTTCTCTTCTGTTTCCTATTTATATTTCTATTTTACCTCCTCAATTTAGCATTATGGACAGGGAAAGACCTAATCTAAGATCTGCACAAAAATATTTAGCCTTCAAATTCATACCGTCATCGTAGCATGCATGGACTCGACTCATATGAATGGGATTTCCATGAAAAAGATTGTGGGCCGAAAATGGGTGATCACTGTACATTTCTCTTCTGTTTCCTATTTATATTTCTATTTTACCTCCTCAATTTAGCATTATGGACAGGGAAAGACCTAATCTAAGATCTGCACAAAAATATTTTCCCTTCAAATTCATACCGTGATCGTAGCATGCATGGACTCGAATCATATGACTGGGATTTCCATGAAAAAGATTGTGGGCAGGAAATGGGTGATCACTGTACATTTCTCTTCTGTTTCCTATTTATATTTATATTTTACCTCCTCAATTTAGCATTATGGACAGTGAAAGACCTAATCTAAGATCTGCACAAAAATATTTAGCCTTCAAATTCATACCGTCATCGTAGCATGCATGGACTCGACTCATATGAATGGGATTTCCATGAAAAAGATTGTGGGCCGAAAATGGGAGATCACAGTTCATTTCTCTTCTGTTTCCTATTTATATTTATATTTTACCTCCTCAATTTAGCATTATGAACAGGGAAAGACGTAATCTAAGATCTGCACAAAAATATTTAGCCTGCAAATTTATACCGTCATCGTAGCATGCATGGACTCGACTCATATGAATGGGATTTCCATGAAAAAGATTGTGGGCAGAAAATGGGTGATCACTGTACATTTCTCTTCTGTTACCTATTTATATTTATATTTTACCTCCTCAATTTAGCATTATGGACAGGGAAAGACCTAATCTAAGATCTGCACAAAAATATTTAGCCTTCAAATTCATACCGTCATCGTAGCATGCATGGACTCGACTCATATGAATGGGATTTCCATGAAAAAGATTGTGGGCCGAAAATGGGTGATCACTGTACATTTCTCTTCTGTTTCCTATTTATATTTCTATTTTACCTCCTCAATTTAGCATTATGGACAGGGAAAGACCTAATCTAAGATCTGCACAAAAATATTTAGCATTCAAATTCATACCGTGATCGTAGGATGCATGGACACGACTCATATGACTGGGATTTCCATGAAAAAGATTGTGGGCAGAAAATGGGTGATCACTGTACATTTCTCTTCTGTTTCCTATTTATATTTCTATTTTACCTCCTCAATTTAGCATTATGGACAGGGAAAGACCTAATCTAAGATCTGCACAAAAATATTTAGCCTTCAAATTCATACCGTCATCGTAGCATGCATGGACTCGACTCATATGAATGGGATTTCGATGAAAAAGATTGTGGGCAAAAAATGGTTGATCACTGTACATTTCTCTTCTGTTTCCTGTTTATATTTCTATTTTACCTCCTCAATTTAGCATTATGGACAGGGAAAGAACTAATCTAAGTTCTGCATGAAAATATTTTGCCTTCAAATTCATACCGTCATCGTAGCATGCATGGACTCGACTCATATGACTGGGGTTTCCATGAAAAAGATTGTGGGCAGAAAATGGGTGATCACTGTACATTTCTCTTCTGTTTCCTATTTATATTTCTATTTTACTTCCTTCATTTAGCATTACGGACAGGGAAAGACCTAATCTAAGATCTGCAAAAAAATATTTTGCCTTCAAATTCATACCGTGATCGTAGCATGCATGGACTCGACTCATATGACTGGGATTTCCATGAAAAAGATTGTGGGCAGAAAATTGGTGATCACTGTACATTTCTCTTCTGTTTCCTATTTATATTTATATTTTACTTCCTTCATTTAGCATTACGGACAGGGAAAGACCTAATCTAAGATCTGCAAAAAAATATTTTGCCTTCAAATTCATACCGTGATCGTAGCATGCATGGACTTGACTCAATTGACTTGGATTTCCATGAAAAAGATCGTGGGCAGAAAATGGGTGATCACTGTACATTTCTCCTCTGTCTCCTATTTATATTTCTATTTTACTTCCTCAATTTAGCATTATGGACAGGGAAAGACCTAATCTAAGATCTGCAAAAAAATATTTTGCCTTCAAATTCATACCGTGATCGTAGCATGCATGGACTCGACTCCTATTACTGGGATTTCCATGAAAAAGATTGTGGGCAGAAAATTGGTGATCACTGTACATTTCTCTTCTGTTTCCTATTTATATTACTATTTTACTTCCTTCATTTAGCATTACGGACAGGGAAAGACCTAATCTAAGATCTGCAAAAAAATATTTTGCCTTCAAATTCATACCGTGATCGTAGCATGCATGGACTCGACTCATATGACTGGGATTTCCATGAAAAAGATTGTGGGCAGAAAATGGGTGATCACTGTACATTTCTCTTCTGTTTCGTATTTATATTTTACCTTCTCAATTTAGCATTATGGACAGGGAAAGACCTAATCTAAGATCTGCACAAAAATATTTTGCCTTCAAATTCATACCGTGATCGTAGAATGCATGGACTCGACTCATATGACTGGGATTCCCATGAAAAAGATTGTGGGCAGAAAATTGGTGAACAACTGTACATTTCTCTTCTGTTTCCTATTTATATTTATATTTTACTTCCTCAATTTAGCATTATGGACAGGGAAAGACCTAATCTAAGTTCAGCAAAAAAATATTTTGCCTTCAAATTCATAACGTGATCGTAGCATGCATGGTCTCGACTCATATGACTGGGATTTCCATGAAAAAGATTGTGGGCAGAAAATGCGTGATCACTGTACATTTCTCTTCTGTTTCCTATTTATATTTCTATTTTACTTCCTTCATTTAGCATTACGGACAGGGAAAGACCTAATCTAAGATCTGCAAAAAAATATTTTGCCTTCAAATTCATACCGTGATCGTAGCATGCATGGACTCGACTCATATGACTGGGATTTCCATGAAAAAGATTGTGGGCAGAAAATTGGTGATCACTGTACATTTCTCTTCTGTTTCCTATTTATATTTCTATTTTACTTCCTCCATTTAGCATTACGGACAGGGAAAGACCTAATCTAAGATCTGCAAAAAATGTTTTGCCTTCAAATTCATACCGTGATCGTAGCATGCATGGACTCGACTCATATGACTGGGATTTCCATGAAAAAGATTGTGTGCAGAAAATGGGTGATCACTGTACATTTCTCTTCTGTTTCCTATTTATATTTATATTTTACCTTCTCAATTTAGCATTATGGACAGGGAAAGACCTAATCTAAGATATGCAAAAAAATATTTTCCTTCAAATTCATACCGTGATCGGAGAATGCATGGACTCGACTCATATGACTGGGATTCCCATGAAAAAGATTGTGGGCAGAAAATTGGTGAACAACTGTACATTTCTCTTCTGTTTCCTATTTATATTTATATTTTACTTCCTCAATTTAGCATTATGGACAGGGAAAGACCTAATTTAAGTTCAGCAAAAAAATATTTTGCCTTCAAATTCATAACGTGATCGTAGCATGCATGGTCTCGACTCATATGACTGGGATTTCCATGAAAAAGATTGTGGGCAGAAAATGGGTGATCACTGTACATTTCTCTTCTGTTTCCTATTTATATTTCTATTTTACTTCCTTCATTTAGCATTACGGACAGGGAAAGACCTAATCTAAGATCTGCAAAAAAATATTTTGCCTTCAAATTCATACCGTGATCGTAGCATGCATGGACTCGACTCATATGACTGGGATTTCCATGAAAAAGATTGTGGGCAGAAAATTGGTGATCACTGTACATTTCTCCTCTGTTTCCTAATTATATTTATATTTTACTTCCTTCATTTAGCATTACGGACAGGGAAAGACCTAATCTAAGATCTGCAAAAAAATATTTTGCCTTCAAATTCATACCGTGATCGTAGCATGCATGGACTCGACTCATATGACTGGGATTTCCATGAAAAAGATTGTGGGCAGAAAATTGGTGATCACTGTACATTTCTCTTCTATTTCCTATTTATATTTCTATTTTACTTCCTTCATTTAGCATTATGGACAGGGAAAGACCTAATCTAAGATCTGCAAAAAAATATTTTGCCTTCAAATTCATACCGTGATCGTAGCATGCATGGACTCGACTCATATGACTGGGATTTCCATGAAAAAGATTGTGGGCAGAAAATTGGTGATCACTGTACATTTGTTCTCTGTTTCCTATTTATATTTATATTTTACATTCTCAATTTAGCATTATAGACAGGGAAAGACCTAATCTAAGATCTGCACAAAAATATTTTGCCTTAAAATCATACCTTCATCGTAGCATGCAAGGACTCGACTCATATGAGTGGGATTTCCATGAAAAAGATTGTGGGCAGAAAATGGGTGATCACTCTACATTTCTCTTCTGTTTCCTATTTATATTTCTATTTTACATCCTCAATTTAGCATTATGGACAGGGAAAGACCTAATCTAAGATCTGCACAAAAATATTTTGCCTTAAATTCATACCGTCATCGTAGCATGCATGGACTCGACTCATATGACTGGGATTTCCATGAAAAAGATTGTGGGCAGAAAATGGGTGATCACTGTACATTTCTCTTCTGTTTCCTATTTATATTTCTATTTTACATCCTCAATTTACCATTATGGACAGGGAAAGACCTAATCTAAGATCACCCCTAAAATATTTTGCGTTCCAATTCATACCGTGATCGTAGCATGCATGGACTCGACTCATATGACTGGGATTTCCATGAAAAAGATTGTGGGCCGAAAATGGGTGATCACTGTACATGTCTCTTCTGTTTCCTATTTATATTTCTATTTTACATCCTCAATTTAGCATTATGGCCAGGGAAAGACCTAATCTAAGATCTGCACAAAAATATTTAGCCTTCAAATTCATACTCTGATCGTAGCATGCATGGACTCGACTCATATGCCTGGGATTTCCATGAAAAATATTGTGGGCAGAAAATGTGTGATCACTGTACATTTCTCTTCTGTTTCCTATTTATATTTCTATTTTACCTTCTCAATTTAGCATTATGGACAGGGCAAGACCTAATCTAAAATCTACACAAAAATATTTTGCCTTCAAATTCCTACCGTGATCGTAAGATGCATGGACTCGACTCATATGAATGGGATTTCCATGAAAAAGATTGTGGGCCAAAAATGGGTGATCACTGTGCATTTCTCTACTGTTTCCTATTTATATTTATATTTTACCTCCTCAATTTAGCATTATGGACAGGGAAAGACTTAATCTAAGATCTGCACAAAAATATTTTGCCTTCAAATTTATACCATGATCGTAGCATGCATGGACTCGACTCATATGACTGGGATTTCCATGAAAAAGATTGTAGGCCGAAAATGGGTGATCACTGTACATTTCTCTTCTGTTTCCTATTTATATTTCTATTTTACATCCTCAATTTAGCATTATGGACAGGGAAAGACCTAATCTAAGATCTGCACAAAAATATTTTCCCTTAAATTCATACCGTCATCGTAGCATGCATGGACTCGACTCATATGACTGGGATTTCCATGAAAAAGATTGTGGGCAGAAAATGGATGATCACTCTACATTTCTCTTCTGTTTCCTATTTATATTTATATTTATCTCCTCAATTTAGCATTATGGACAGGGAAAGACCTAATCTAAAATCTGCACAAAAATATTTTGCCTTCAAATTTATACCATGATCATAGCATGCATGGACTCGACTCATATGACTGGGATTTCCATGAAAAAGATTGTGGGCCGAAAATGGGTGATCACTGTACATTTCTCTTCTGTTTCCTATTTATATTTTCATTTTACGTCCTCAATTTAGCATTATGGACAGTGAAAGACCTAATCTAAGATCTGCAAACAATATTTTGCCTTCAAATTTATACCGTGATCGTAGCATGCATGGACTCGACTCATATGACTGGGATTTCCATGAAAAAGATTGTGGGCCGAAAATGGGTGATCACTGTACATGTCGCTTCTGTTTCCTATTTATATTTCTATTTTACCTCCTCAATTTAGCATTATGGACAGGGAAAGACCTAATCTAAGATGTGCACAAAAATATTTAGCATTCAAATTTATACCGTCATCGTAGCATGCATGGACTCGAATCATATGAATGGGATTTCCATGAAAAATATTGTGGGCAGAAAATGGGTGATCACTGTACATTTCTCTTCTGTTTCCTATTTATATTTCTATTTTACCTCCTCAATTTAGCATCATGGACAGGGAAAGACCTAATCTAAGATCTGCACAAAAATATTTAGCCTTCAAATTCATACCGTCATCGAAGCATGCATGGATTCGACTCATATGAATGGGATTTCCATGAAAAATATTGTGGGCCGAAAATGGGTGATCACTGTACATTTCTCTTCTGTTTCATATTCATATTTCTATTTTACCTCCTCAATTTAGCATTATGGACAGGGAAAGACCTAATCTTAGATCTGCACAAAAATATTTAGCCTTCAAATTCATACCGTCATCGTAGCATGCATGGACTCTACTCATATGAATGGGATTTCCATGAAAAAGATTGTGGGCCGAAAATGGGTGATCACTGTACATTTCTCTTCTGTTTCCTATTTATATTTCTATTTTACCTCCTCAATTTAGCATTATGGACAGGGAAAGACCTAATCTAAGATCTGCACAAAAATATTTAGCCTTCAAATTCATACCGTCATCGTAGCATGCATGGACTCGACTCATATGAATGGGATTTCCTTGAAAAAGATTGTGGGCTTAAAATGGGTGATCACTGTACATTTTGTCTTCTGTTTCCTATTTATATTTCTATTTTACCTCCTCAATTTTGCATTATGGACAGGGAAAAAAATAATCTACGATCTGCACAAAAATATTTAGCCTTCAAATTCATACCGTCATCGTAGCATGCATGGACTCGACTCATATGAATGGGATTTCCATGAAAAAGATTGTGGGCCGAAAATGGGTGATCACTGTACATTTCTCTTCTGTTTCCTATTTATATTTCTATTTTACCTCCTCAATTTAGCATTATGGGCAGGGAATGACCTAATCTAATATCTGCACAAAAATATTTAGCCTTCAAATTCATACCGTTATCGTAGCATATATGGACTCGACTCATATGACTGGGATTTCCATGAAAAATATTGTGGGCAGAAAATGGGTGATCACTGTACATTTCTCTTCTGTTTCCTATTTATATTTCTATTTTACCTCCTCAATTTAGCATTATGGACAGGGAAAGACCTAATCTAAGATCTGCACAAAAATATTTAGCCTTCAAATTCATACCGTCATCGTAGCATGCATGGACTCGACTCATATGAATGGGATTTCCATGAAAAAGATTGTGGGCCGAAAATGGGTGATCACTGTACATTTCTCTTCTGTTTCCTATTTATATTTCTATTTTACCTCCTCAATTTAGCATTATGGACAGGGAAAGACCTAATCTAAGATCTGCACAAAAATATTTTCCCTTCAAATTCATACCGTGATCGTAGCATGCATGGACTCGAATCATATGACTGGGATTTCCATGAAAAAGATTGTGGGCAGGAAATGGGTGATCACTGTACATTTCTCTTCTGTTTCCTATTTATATTTATATTTTACCTCCTCTATTTAGCATTATGGACAGTGAAAGACCTAATCTAAGATCTGCACAAAAATATTTAGCCTTCAAATTCATACCGTCATCGTAGCATGCATGGACTCGACTCATATGAATGGGATTTCCATGAAAAAGATTGTGGGCCGAAAATGGGAGATCACAGTTCATTTCTCTTCTGTTTCCTATTTATATTTATATTTTACCTCCTCAATTTAGCATTATGAACAGGGAAAGACGTAATCTAAGATCTGCACAAAAATATTTAGCCTGCAAATTTATACCGTCATCGTAGCATGCATGGACTCGACTCATATGAATGGGATTTCCATGAAAAAGATTGTGGGCAGAAAATGGGTGATCACTGTACATTTCTCTTCTGTTACCTATTTATATTTATATTTTACCTCCTCAATTTAGCATTATGGACAGGGAAAGACCTAATCTAAGATCTGCACAAAAATATTTAGCCTTCAAATTCATACCGTGATCGTAGCATGCATGGACTCGACTCATATGACTCGGATTTCCATGAAAAAGATTGTGGGCAGAAAATGGGTGATCACTGTACATTTCTCTTCTGTTTCCTATTTATATTTCTATTTTACCTCCTCAATTTAGCATTATGGACAGGGAAAGACCTAATCTAAGATCTGCACAAAAATATTTAGCCTTCAAATTCATACCGTCATCGTAGCATGCATGGACTCGACTCATATGAATGGGATTTCCATGAAAAAGATTGTGGGCCGAAAATGGGTGATCACTGTACATTTCTCTTCTGTTTCCTATTTATATTTCTATTTTACCTCCTCAATTTAGCATTATGGACAGGGAAAGACCTAATCTAAGATCTGCACAAAAATATTTTCCCTTCAAATTCATACCGTGATCGTAGCATGCATGGACTCGAATCATATGACTGGGATTTCCATGAAAAAGATTGTGGGCAGGAAATGGGTGATCACTGTACATTTCTCTTCTGTTTCCTATTTATATTTATGTTTTACCTCCTCAATTTAGCATTATGGACAGTGAAAGACCTAATCTAAGATCTGCACAAAAATATTTAGCCTTCAAATTCATACCGTCATCGTAGCATGCATGGACTCGACTCATATGAATGGGATTTCCATGAAAAAGATTGTGGGCCGAAAATGGGAGATCACAGTTCATTTCTCTTCTGTTTCCTATTTATATTTATATTTTACCTCCTCAATTTAGCATTATGAACAGGGAAAGACGTAATCTAAGATCTGCACAAAAATATTTAGCCTGCAAATTTATACCGTCATCGTAGCATGCATGGACTCGACTCATATGAATGGGATTTCCATGAAAAAGATTGTGGGCAGAAAATGGGTGATCACTGTACATTTCTCTTCTGTTACCTATTTATATTTATATTTTACCTCCTCAATTTAGCATTATGGACAGGGAAAGACCTAATCTAAGATCTGCACAAAAATATTTAGCCTTCAAATTCATACCGTGATCGTAGCATGCATGGACTCGACTCATATGACTCGGATTTCCATGAAAAAGATTGTGGGCAGAAAATGGGTGATCACTGTACATTTCTCTTCTGTTTCCTATTTATATTTCTATTTTACCTCCTCAATTTAGCATTATGGACAGGGAAAGACCTAATCTAAGATCTGCACAAAAATATTTAGCCTTCAAATTCATACCGTCATCGTAGCATGCATGGACTCGACTCATATGAATGGGATTTCCATGAAAAAGATTGTGGGCCGAAAATGGGTGATCACTGTACATTTCTCTTCTGTTTCCTATTTATATTTCTATTTTACCTCCTCAATTTAGCATTATGGACAGGGAAAGACCTAATCTAAGATCTGCACAAAAATATTTTCCCTTCAAATTCATACCGTGATCGTAGCATGCATGGACTCGAATCATATGACTGGGATTTCCATGAAAAAGATTGTGGGCAGGAAATGGGTGATCACTGTACATTTCTCTTCTGTTTCCTATTTATATTTATGTTTTACCTCCTCAATTTAGCATTATGGACAGTGAAAGACCTAATCTAAGATCTGCACAAAAATATTTAGCCTTCAAATTCATACCGTCATCGTAGCATGCATGGACTCGACTCATATGAATGGGATTTCCATGAAAAAGATTGTGGGCCGAAAATGGGAGATCACAGTTCATTTCTCTTCTGTTTCCTATTTATATTTATATTTTACCTCCTCAATTTAGCATTATGAACAGGGAAAGACGTAATCTAAGATCTGCACAAAAATATTTTCCCTTCAAATTCATACCGTGATCGTAGCATGCATGGACTCGAATCATATGACTGGGATTTCCATGAAAAAGATTGTGGGCAGGAAATGGGTGATCACTGTACATTTCTCTTCTGTTTCCTATTTATATTTATATTTTACCTCCTCAATTTAGCATTATGGACAGTTAAAGACCTAATCTAAGATCTGCACAAAAATATTTAGCCTTCAAATTCATACCGTCATCGTAGCATGCATGGACTCGACTCATATGAATGGGATTTCCATGAAAAAGATTGTGGGCCGAAAATGGGAGATCACAGTTCATTTCTCTTCTGTTTCCTATTTATATTTATATTTTACCTCTTCAATTTAGCATTATGAACAGGGAAAGACGTAATCTAAGATCTGCACAAAAATATTTAGCCTGCAAATTTATACCGTCATCGTAGCATGCATGGACTCGACTCATATGAATGGGATTTCCATGAAAAAGATTGTGGGCAGAAAATGGGTGATCACTGTACATTTCTCTTCTGTTACCTATTTATATTTCTATTTTACCTCCTCAATTTAGCATTATGGACAGGGAAAGACCTAATCTAAGATCTGCACAAAAATATTTAGCCTTCAAATTCATACCGTGATCGTAGCATGCATGGACTCGACTCATATGAATGGGATTTCCATGAAAAAGATTGTGGGCCGAAAATGGGTGATCACTGTACATTTCTCTTCTGTTTCCTATTTATATTTCTATTTTACCTCCTCAATTTAGCATTATGGACAGGGAAAGACCTAATCTAAGATCTGCTCAAAAATATTTATCCTTCAAATTCATACCGTCATCGTAGCATGCATGGACTCGACTCATATGACTGGGAATTCCATGAAAAATATTGTGGGCAGAAAATGGATGATCAGTGTACATTTCTCTTCTGTTTCCTATTTATATTTCTATTTTACCTCCTCAATTTAGCATTATGGACAGGGAAAGACCTAATCTAAGATCTGCACAAAAATATTTAGCCTTCAAATTCATACCGTCATCGTAGCATGCATGGACTCGACTCATATGAATGGGATTTCCATGAAAAAGATTGTGGGCCGAAAATGGGTGATCACTGTACATTTCTCTTCTGTTTCCTATTTATATTTCTATTTTACCTCCTCAATTTAGCATTATGGACAGGGAAAGACCTAATCTAAGATCTGCACAAAAATATTTTCCCTTCAAATTCATACCGTGATCGTAGCATGCATGGACTCGACTCATATGACTGGGATTTCCATGAAAAAGATTGTGGGCAGGAAATGGGTGATCACTGTACATTTCTCTTCTGTTTCCTATTTATATTTATATTTTACCTCCTCAATTTAGCATTATGGACAGTGAAAGACCTAATCTAAGATCTGCACAAAAATATTTAGCCTTCAAATTCATACCGTCATCGTAGCATGCATGGACTCGACTCATATGAATGGGATTTCCATGAAAAAGATTGTTGGCCGAAAATGGGAGATCACAGTTCATTTCTCTTCTGTTTCCTATTTATATTTATATTTTACCTCCTCAATTTAGCATTATGAACAGGGAAAGACGTAATCTAAGATCTGCACAAAAATATTTAGCCTGCAAATTTATACCGTCATCGTAGCATGCATGGACTCGACTCATATGAATGGGATTTCCATGAAAAAGATTGTGGGCAGAAAATGGGTGATCACTGTACATTTCTCTTCTGTTACCTATTTATATTTCTATTTTACCTCCTCAATTTAGCATTATGGACAGGGAAAGACCTAATCTAAGATCTGCACAAAAATATTTAGCCTTCAAATTCATACCGTGATCGTAGCATGCATGGACTCGACTCATATGACTCGGATTTCCATGAAAAAGATTGTGGGCAAAAAATGGGTGATCACTGTACATTTCTCTTCTGTTTCCTATTTATATTTCTATTTTACCTCCTCAATTTAGCATTATGGACAGGGAAAGACCTAATCTAAGATCTGCTCAAAAATATTTAGCCTTCAAATTCATACCGTCATCGTAGCATGCATGGACTCGACTCATATGACTGGGAATTCCATGAAAAATATTGTGGGCAGAAAATGGATGATCAGTGTACATTTCTCTTCTGTTTCCTATTTATATTTCTATTTTACCTCCTCAATTTAGCATTATGGACAGGGAAAGACCTAATCTAAGATCTGCACAAAAATATTTAGCCTTCAAATTCATACCGTCATCGAAGTATGCATGGACTCGACTCATATGAATGGGATTTCCATGAAAAAGATTGTGGGCCGAAAATGGGTGATCACTGTACATTTTGTCTCCTGTTTCCTATTTATATTTCAATTTTACCTCCTCAATTTAGCATTATGGACAGGGAAAGCCCTAATCTAAGATCTGCACAAAAATATTTAGCCTTCAAATTCATACCGTCATCGTAGCATGCATGGACTCGACTCATATGAATGGGATTTCCATGAAAAAGATTGTGGGCCGAAAATGGGTGATCACTGTACATTTTGTCTTCTGATTCCTATTTATATTTCTATTTTACCTCCTCAATTTAGCATTATGGACAGGGAAAGACCTAATCTAAGATCTGCACAAAAATATTTAGCCTTCAAATTCATACCGTCATCGTAGCATGCATGGACTCGACTCCTATGAATGGGATTTCCATGAAAAATATTGTGGGCAGAAAATGGGTGATCACTGTACATTTATCTTCTGTTTCCTATTTATATTTATATTTTACCTCCTCAATTTAGCATTATGGACAGGGAAAGACCTAATCTAAGATCTGCACAAAAATATTTAGCCTTCAAATTCATACCGTCATCGTAGCATGCATGGACTCGACTCCTATGAATGGGATTTCCATGAAAAATATTGTGGGCAGAAAATGGGTGATCACTGTACATTTCTCTTCTGTTCCCTATTTATATTTATATTTTACCTCCTCAATTTAGCATTATGGACAGGGAAAGACCTAATCTAAGATCTGCACAAAAATATTTAGCCTTCAAATTCATACCGTCATCGTAGCATGCATGGACTGGACTCATATGAATGGGATTTCCATGAAAAAGATTGTGGGCCGAAAATGGGTGATCACTGTACATTTCTCTTCTGTTTCCTATTTATATTTATATTTTACCTCCTCAATTTAGCATTATGGACAGGGAAAGACCTAATCTAAGATCTGCAAAAAATATTTAGCCTTCAAATTCATACCGTCATCGTAGAATGCATGGACTCGACTCATATGAATGGGATATCCATGAAAAAGATTG
Organism: Acanthosepion lycidas; assembly: GCA_963932145.1. Classification (NCBI taxonomy): domain Eukaryota; kingdom Metazoa; phylum Mollusca; class Cephalopoda; order Sepiida; family Sepiidae; genus Acanthosepion; species Acanthosepion lycidas. The sequence goes on along the minus strand of CAWVQA010000569.1, from coordinate 1,571,954 downwards.
TGGGCCGAAAATGGGTGATCACTGTACATTTCTCTTCTGTTTCCTATTTATATTTCTATTTTACTTCCTCAATTTAGCATTATGGACAGGGAAAGACATAATCTAAGATCTGCACAAAAATATTTAGCCTTCAAATTCATACCATCATCGTAGCATGCATGGACTCGACTCATATGAATGGGAATTCCATGAAAAAGATTGTGGGCCGAAAATGGGTGATCACTGTACATTTCTCATCTGTTTCCTATTTATATTTCTATTTTACCTCCTCAATTTAGCATTATTGACAGGGAAATACCTAATCTAAGATCTGCACAAAAATATTTAGCCTTCAAATTCATACTGTCATCGTAGCATGCATGGACTCGACTCATATGAATGGGATTTCCATGAAAAAGATTGTGGGCCGAAAATGGGTGATCACTGTACATTTCTCTTCTGTTTCCTATTGATATTTATATTTTACCTCGTCAATTTAGCATTATGGACAGGGAAAGACCTAATCTAATATCTGCACAAAAATATTTAGACTTCAAATTCATACCGTGATCGTAGCATGCATGGACTCGACTCATATGACTGGGATTTCCATGAAAAATATTGTGGGCAGAAAATGGGTGATCACTGTACATTTCTCTTCTGTTTCCTATTTATATTTATATTTTACCTCCTCAATTTAGCATTATGGACAGGGAAAGACCTAATCTAAGATGTGCACAAAAATATTTAGCCTTCAAATTCATACCGTCATCGTAGCATGCATGGACTCGAGTCATATGAATGGGATTTCCATGAAAAAGATTGTGGGCCGAAATTGGGTGATCACTGTACATTTCTCTTCTGTTTCCGATTTATATTTCTATTTTACCTCCTCAATTTAGCATTATGGTCAGGGAAAGATCTAATCTAAGATCTGTACAAAAATATTTTGCCTTCAAATTCATACCGTGATCGTAGCATTTATGGACTCGACTCATATGAATGTGATTTTCTATGAATAAGATTGTGGGCCGAAAATGGGTGATCACTGTACATTTCTCTTCTGTTTCCTATTTATATTTATATTTTACCTCCTCAATTTAGCATTATGGACAGGGAAAGACCTAATCTAAGATCTGCACAAAATTATTTAGCCTTCAAATTCATACCGTCATCGTAGCATGCATGGACTCGACTCAAATGAATGGGATTTCCATGAAAAAGATTGTGGGCCGAAAATGGGTGATCACTGTACATTTCTCTTCTGTGTCCTATTTATATTTCTATTTTACCTCCTCAATTTAGCATTATGGACAGGGAAAGACCTAATCTAAGATCTGCACAAAAATATTTACCCTTCAAATTCATACCGTGATCGTAGCATGCATGGACTCGACTCATATGACTGGGATTTCCATGAAAAATATTATGGGCAGAAAATGGGTGATCACTGTACATTTCTCTTCTGTTTCCTATTTATATTTCTATTTTACCTCCTCAATTTAGCATTATGGAGAGGGAAAGACCTAATCTAAGATCTGCACAAAAATATATTTAGCCTTCAAATTCATACCGTCATCGTAGCATGCATGGACTCGACTCATATGAATGGGATTTCCATGAAAAAGATTGTGGACCGAAAATGGGTGATCACTGTACATTTCTCTTCTGTTTCCTATTTATATTTCTATTTTACCTCCTCAATTTAGCATTATGGACAGGGAAAGACCTAATCTAATATCTGCACAAAAATATTTAGCCTTCAAATTCATACCGTGATCGTAGCATGCATGGACTCGACTCATATGACTGGGATTTCGATGAAAAATATTGTGGGCAGAAAATGGGTGATCACTGTACATTTCTCTTCTGTTTCCTATTTATATTTATATTTTACCTCCTCAATTTAGCATTATGGACAGGGAAAGACATAATCTAAGATCTGCACAAAAATATTTAGCCTTCAAATTCATACCGTCATCGTAGCATGCATGGACTCGACTCATATGAATTGGATTTTCATGTAAAAGATTGTGGGCCGAAAATGGGTGATCACTGTACATTTCTCTTCTGTTTCCTATTTATATTTCTATTTTACCTCCTCAATTTAGCATTATGGACAGGGAAAGACCTAATCTAAGATCTGCACCAAAATATTTAGCCTTCAAATTCATACCGTCATCGTAGCATGCATGGACTCGACTCATATGAATGAGAATTCCATGAAAAAGATTGTGGGCCGAAAATGGGTGATCACTGTACATTTCTCTTCTATTTCCTATTTATATTTATATTTTACCTCCTCAATTTAGCATTATGGACAGGGAAAGACCTAATCTAAGATCTGCACAAAAATATTTAGCCTTCAAATTCATACCGTGATCGTAGCATGCATGGACTCGACTCATATGAATGGGATTTCCATGAAAAAGATTATGGGCCGAAAATGGGTGATCACTGTACTTTTCTCTTCTGTTTCCTATTTATATTTCTATTTTACCTCCTCAATTTAGCATTATGGACAGGGAAAGATCTAATCTAAGATCTGCACAAAAATATTTAGCCTTCAAATTCATACCGTCATCGTAGCATGCATGGACTCGACTCATATGACTGGGATTTCCATGAAAAATATTGTGAGTAGAAAATGGGTGATCACTGTAGATTTCTCTTCTGTTTCCTATTTATATTTATATTTAACCTCCTCAATTTAGCATTATGGTCAGGGAAAGACCTAATCTAAGATCTGCACAAAAATATTTAGCCTTCAAATTCATACCGTCATCGTAGCATGCATGGACTCGACTCATAAGAATGGGATTTCCATGAAAAAGATTATGGGCCGAAAATGGGTGATCACTGTACATTTCTCTTCTATTTCCTATTTATATTTATATTTTACCTCCTCAATTTAGCATTATGGACAGGGAAAGACCTAATCTAAGATCTGCACAAAAATATTTAGCCTTCAAATTCATACCGTCATCGTAGCATGCATGGACTCGACTCATATGAATGGGATTTCCATGAAAAAGATTATGGGCCGAAAATGGGTGATCACTGTACTTTTCTCTTCTGTTTCCTATTTATATTTCTATTTTACCTCCTCAATTTAGCATTATGGACAGGGAAAGACCTAATCTAAGATCTGCACAAAAATATTTAGCCTTCAAATTCATACCGTCATCGTAGCATGCATGGACTCGACTCATATGAATGGGATTTCCATGAAAAAGATTGTGGGCCGAAAATGGGTGATCACTGTACATTTCTCTTCTATTTCCTATTTATATTTATATTTTACCTCCTCAATTTAGCATTATGGACAGGGAAAGACCTAATCTAAGATCTGCACAAAAATATTTAGCCTTCAAATTCATACCGTCATCGTAGCATGCATGGACTCGACTCATATGAATGGCATTTCCATGAAAAAGATTATGGGCCGAAAATGGGTGATCACTGTACATTTCTCTTCTGTTTCCTATTTATATTTCTATTTTACCTCCTCAATTTAGCATTATGGACAGGGAAAGACCTAATCTAAGATCTGCCCAAAAATATTTACCCTTCAAATTCATGCCGTCATTGTAGCATGCATGGACTCGACTCATATGAATGGGATTTCCATGAAAAAGATTCTGGGCCGAAAATGGGTGATCACTGTACATTTCTCTTCTGTTTCCTATTTATATTTATATTTTACCTCCTCAATTTAGCATTATGGACAGGGAAAGACCTAATCTAAGATCTGCACAAAAATATTAACCTTCTAATTCATACCGTGATTGTAGCATGTATGGACTCGACTCATATGACTGGGATTTCCATGAAAAAGATTGTGGGCCGAAAATGGGTGATCACTGTACATTTCTCTTCTGTTTCCTATTTATATTTATATTTTACCTCCTCAATTTAGCATTATGGACAGGGAAAGATCTAATCTAAGATCTGCAGAAAAATATTTAGCCTTCAAATTCATACCGTCATCGTAGCATGCATGGACTCGACTCATATGACTGGGATTTCCATGAAAAATATTGTGAGTAGAAAATGGGTGATCACTGTACATTTCTCTTCTGTTTCCTATTTATATTTATATTTAACCTCCTCAATTTAGCATTATGGTCAGGGAAAGACCTAATCTAAGATCTGCACAAAAATATTTAGCCTTCAAATTCATACCATCATCGTAGCATGCATGGACTCGACTCATATGAATGGGATTTCCATGAAAAAGATTGTGGGCCGAAAATGGGTGATCACTGTACATTTCTCTTCTATTTCCTATTTATATTTATATTTTACCTCCTCAATTTAGCATTATGGACAGGGAAAGACCTAATCTAAGATCTGCACAAAAATATTTAGCCTTCAAATTCATACCGTGATCGTAGCATGCATGGACTCGACTCATATGAATGGGATTTCCATGAAAAAGATTATGGGCCGAAAATGGGTGATCACTGTACTTTTCTCTTCTGTTTCCTATTTATATTTCTATTTTACCTCCTCAATTTAGCATTATGGACAGGGAAAGATCTAATCTAAGATCTGCACAAAAATATTTAGCCTTCAAATTCATACCGTCATCGTAGCATGCATGGACTCGACTCATATGACTGGGATTTCCATGAAAAATATTGTGAGTAGAAAATGGGTGATCACTGTAGATTTCTCTTCTGTTTCCTATTTATATTTATATTTAACCTCCTCAATTTAGCATTATGGTCAGGGAAAGACCTAATCTAAGATCTGCACAAAAATATTTAGCCTTCAAATTCATACCGTCATCGTAGCATGCATGGACTCGACTCATATGAATGGGATTTCCATGAAAAAGATTATGGGCCGAAAATGGGTGATCACTGTACATTTCTCTTCTATTTCCTATTTATATTTCTATTTTACCTCCTCAATTTAGCATTATGGACAGGGAAAGATCTAATCTAAGATCTGCACAAAAATATTTAGCCTTCAAATTCATACCGTCATCGTAGCATGCATGGACTCGACTCATATGACTGGGATTTCCATGAAAAATATTGTGAGTAGAAAATGGGTGATCACTGTAGATTTCTCTTCTGTTTCCTATTTATATTTATATTTAACCTCCTCAATTTAGCATTATGGTCAGGGAAAGACCTAATCTAAGATCTGCACAAAAATATTTAGCCTTCAAATTCATACCGTCATCGTAGCATGCATGGACTCGACTCATATGAATGGGATTTCCATGAAAAAGATTATGGGCCGAAAATGGGTGATCACTGTACATTTCTCTTCTATTTCCTATTTATATTTCTATTTTACCTCCTCAATTTAGCATTATGGACAGGGAAAGACCTAATCTAAGATCTGCACAAAAATATTTAGCCTTCAAATTCATACCGTCATCGTAGCATGCATGGACTCGACTCATATGAATGGGATTTCCATGAAAAAGATTATGGGCCGAAAATGGGTGATCACTGTACTTTTCTCTTCTGTTTCCTATTTATATTTATATTTTACCTCCTCAATTTAGCATTATGGACAGGGAAAGACCTAATCTAAGATCTGCACAAAAATATTTAGCCTTCAAATTCATACCGTCATCGTAGCATGCATGGACTCGACTCATATGAATGGGATTTCCATGAAAAAGATTGTGGGCCGAAAATGGGTGATCACTGTACATTTCTCTTCTATTTCCTATTTATATTTATATTTTACCTCCTCAATTTAGCATTATGGACAGGGAAAGACCTAATCTAAGATCTGCACAAAAATATTTAGCCTTCAAATTCATACCGTCATCGTAGCATGCATGGACTCGACTCATATGAATGGCATTTCCATGAAAAAGATTATGGGCCGAAAATGGGTGATCACTGTACATTTCTCTTCTGTTTCCTATTTATATTTCTATTTTACCTCCTCAATTTAGCATTATGGACAGGGAAAGACCTAATCTAAGATCTGCCCAAAAATATTTACCCTTCAAATTCATCCCGTCATTGTAGCATGCATGGACTCGACTCATATGAATGGGATTTCCATGAAAAAGATTCTGGGCCGAAAATGGGTGATCACTGTACATTTCTCTTCTGTTTCCTATTTATATTTATATTTTACCTCCTCAATTTAGCATTATGGACAGGGAAAGACCTAATCTAAGATCTGCACAAAAATATTTAGCCTTCAAATTCATACCGTCATCGTAGCATGCATGGACTCGACTCATAAGAATGGGATTTCCATGAAAAAGATTATGGGCCGAAAATGGGTGATCACTGTACATTTCTCTTCTATTTCCTATTTATATTTATATTTTACCTCCTCAATTTAGCATTATGGACAGGGAAAGACCTAATCTAAGATCTGCACAAAAATATTTAGCCTTCAAATTCATACCGTCATCGTAGCATGCATGGACTCGACTCATATGAATGGGATTTCCATGAAAAAGATTATGGGCCGAAAATGGGTGATCACTGTACTTTTCTCTTCTGTTTCCTATTTATATTTCTATTTTACCTCCTCAATTTAGCATTATGGACAGGGAAAGACCTAATCTAAGATCTGCACAAAAATATTTAGCCTTCAAATTCATACCGTCATCGTAGCATGCATGGACTCGACTCATATGAATGGGATTTCCATGAAAAAGATTGTGGGCCGAAAATGGGTGATCACTGTACATTTCTCTTCTATTTCCTATTTATATTTATATTTTACCTCCTCAATTTAGCATTATGGACAGGGAAAGACCTAATCTAAGATCTGCACAAAAATATTTAGCCTTCAAATTCATACCGTCATCGTAGCATGCATGGACTCGACTCATATGAATGGCATTTCCATGAGAAAGATTATGGGCCGAAAATGGGTGATCACTGTACATTTCTCTTCTGTTTCCTATTTATATTTATATTTTACCTCCTCAATTTAGCATTATGGACAGGGAAAGACCTAATCTAAGATCTGCCCAAAAATATTTACCCTTCAAATTCATGCCGTCATTGTAGCATGCATGGACTCGACTCATATGAATGGGATTTCCATGAAAAAGATTCTGGGCCGAAAATGGGTGATCACTGTACATTTCTCTTCTGTTTCCTATTTATATTTATATTTTACCTCCTCAATTTAGCATTATGGACAGGGAAAGACCTAATCTAAGATCTGCACAAAAATATTAACCTTCTAATTCATACCGTGATTGTAGCATGTATGGACTCGACTCATATGACTGGGATTTCCATGAAAAAGATTGTGGGCCGAAAATGGGTGATCACTGTACATTTCTCTTCTGTTTCCTATTTATATTTATATTTTACCTCCTCAATTTAGCATTATGGACAGGGAAAGATCTAATCTAAGATCTGCAGAAAAATATTTAGCCTTCAAATTCATACCGTCATCGTAGCATGCATGGACTCGACTCATATGACTGGGATTTCCATGAAAAATATTGTGAGTAGAAAATGGGTGATCACTGTACATTTCTCTTCTGTTTCCTATTTATATTTATATTTAACCTCCTCAATTTAGCATTATGGTCAGGGAAAGACCTAATCTAAGATCTGCACAAAAATATTTAGCCTTCAAATTCATACCATCATCGTAGCATGCATGGACTCGACTCATATGAATGGGATTTCCATGAAAAAGATTGTGGGCCGAAAATGGGTGATCACTGTACATTTCTCTTCTATTTCCTATTTATATTTATATTTTACCTCCTCAATTTAGCATTATGGACAGGGAAAGACCTAATCTAAGATCTGCACAAAAATATTTAGCCTTCAAATTCATACCGTCATCGTAGCATGCATGGACTCGACTCATATGAATGGGATTTCCATGAAAAAGATTATGGGCCGAAAATGGGTGATCACTGTACTTTTCTCTTCTGTTTCCTATTTATATTTCTATTTTACCTCCTCAATTTAGCATTATGGACAGGGAAAGATCTAATCTAAGATCTGCACAAAAATATTTAGCCTTCAAATTCATACCGTCATCGTAGCATGCATGGACTCGACTCATATGACTGGGATTTCCATGAAAAATATTGTGAGTAGAAAATGGGTGATCACTGTAGATTTCTCTTCTGTTTCCTATTTATATTTATATTTAACCTCCTCAATTTAGCATTATGGTCAGGGAAAGACCTAATCTAAGATCTGCACAAAAATATTTAGCCTTCAAATTCATACCGTCATCGTAGCATGCATGGACTCGACTCATATGAATGGGATTTCCATGAAAAAGATTATGGGCCGAAAATGGGTGATCACTGTACATTTCTCTTCTATTTCCTATTTATATTTCTATTTTACCTCCTCAATTTAGCATTATGGACAGGGAAAGATCTAATCTAAGATCTGCACAAAAATATTTAGCCTTCAAATTCATACCGTCATCGTAGCATGCATGGACTCGACTCATATGACTGGGATTTCCATGAAAAATATTGTGAGTAGAAAATGGGTGATCACTGTAGATTTCTCTTCTGTTTCCTATTTATATTTATATTTAACCTCCTCAATTTAGCATTATGGTCAGGGAAAGACCTAATCTAAGATCTGCACAAAAATATTTAGCCTTCAAATTCATACCGTCATCGTAGCATGCATGGACTCGACTCATATGAATGGGATTTCCATGAAAAAGATTATGGGCCGAAAATGGGTGATCACTGTACATTTCTCTTCTATTTCCTATTTATATTTCTATTTTACCTCCTCAATTTAGCATTATGGACAGGGAAAGACCTAATCTAAGATCTGCACAAAAATATTTAGCCTTCAAATTCATACCGTCATCGTAGCATGCATGGACTCGACTCATATGAATGGGATTTCCATGAAAAAGATTATGGGCCGAAAATGGGTGATCACTGTACTTTTCTCTTCTGTTTCCTATTTATATTTCTATTTTACCTCCTCAATTTAGCATTATGGACAGGGAAAGACCTAATCTAAGATCTGCACAAAAATATTTAGCCTTCAAATTCATACCGTCATCGTAGCATGCATGGACTCGACTCATATGAATGGGATTTCCATGAAAAAGATTGTGGGCCGAAAATGGGTGATCACTGTACATTTCTCTTCTATTTCCTATCTATATTTATATTTTACCTCCTCAATTTAGCATTATGGACAGGGAAAGACCTAATCTAAGATCTGCACAAAAATATTTAGCCTTCAAATTCATACCGTCATCGTAGCATGCATGGACTCGACTCATATGAATGGCATTTCCATGAAAAAGATTATGGGCCGAAAATGGGTGATCACTGTACATTTCTCTTCTGTTTCCTATTTATATTTCTATTTTACCTCCTCAATTTAGCATTATGGACAGGGAAAGACCTAATCTAAGATCTGCCCAAAAATATTTACCCTTCAAATTCATCCCGTCATTGTAGCATGCATGGACTCGACTCATATGAATGGGATTTCCATGAAAAAGATTCTGGGCCGAAAATGGGTGATCACTGTACATTTCTCTTCTGTTTCCTATTTATATTTATATTTTACCTCCTCAATTTAGCATTATGGACAGGGAAAGACCTCATCTAAGATCTGCACAAAAATATTTAGCCTTCAAATTCATACCGTCATCGTAGCATGCATGGACTCGACTCATATGACTGGGATTTCCATGAAAAATATTGTGAGTAGAAAATGGGTGATCACTGTACATTTCTCTTCTGTTTCCTATTTATATTTATATTTAACCTCCTCAATTTAGCATTATGGTCAGGGAAAGACCTAATCTAAGATCTGCACAAAAATATTTAGCCTTCAAATTCATACCGTCATCGTAGCATGCATGGACTCGACTCATAAGAATGGGATTTCCATGAAAAAGATTATGGGCCGAAAATGGGTGATCACTGTACATTTCTCTTCTATTTCCTATTTATATTTTACCTCCTCAATTTAGCATTATGGACAGGGAAAGACCTAATCTAAGATCTGCACAAAAATATTTAGCCTTCAAATTCATACCGTCATCGTAGCATGCATGGACTCGACTCATATGAATGGGATTTCCATGAAAAAGATTATGGGCCGAAAATGGGTGATCACTGTACTTTTCTCTTCTGTTTCCTATTTATATTTCTATTTTACCTCCTCAATTTAGCATTATGGACAGGGAAAGACCTAATCTAAGATCTGCACAAAAATATTTAGCCTTCAAATTCATACCGTCATCGTAGCATGCATGGACTCGACTCATATGAATGGGATTTCCATGAAAAAGATTGTGGGCCGAAAATGGGTGATCACTGTACATTTCTCTTCTATTTCCTATTTATATTTATATTTTACCTCCTCAATTTAGCATTATGGACAGGGAAAGACCTAATCTAAGATCTGCACAAAAATATTTAGCCTTCAAATTCATACCGTCATCGTAGCATGCATGGACTCGACTCATATGAATGGCATTTCCATGAAAAAGATTATGGGCCGAAAATGGGTGATCACTGTACATTTCTCTTCTGTTTCCTATTTATATTTCTATTTTACCTCCTCAATTTAGCATTATGGACAGGGAAAGACCTAATCTAAGATCTGCCCAAAAATATTTACCCTTCAAATTCATGCCGTCATTGTAGCATGCATGGACTCGACTCATATGAATGGGATTTCCATGAAAAAGATTCTGGGCCGAAAATGGGTGATCACTGTACATTTCTCTTCTGTTTCCTATTTATATTTATATTTTACCTCCTCAATTTAGCATTATGGACAGGGAAAGACCTAATCTAAGATCTGCACAAAAATATTTAGCCTTCAAATTCATACCGTCATCGTAGCATGCATGGACTCGACTCATATGAATGGGAATTCCATGAAAAAGATTGTGGGCCGAAAATGGGTGATCACTGTACATTTCTCTTCTGTTTCCTATTTATATTTCTATTTTACCTCCTCAATTTAGCATTATGGACAGGGAAAGACCTAATCTAAGATCTGCACAAAAATATTTACCCTTCAAATTCATACCGTGATCGTAGCATGCATGGACTCGACTCATATGAATGGGATTTCCATGAAAAAGATTGTGGGCCGAAAATGGGTGATCACTGTACATTTCTCTTATGTTTCCTATTTATATTTATATTTTACCTCCGCAATTTAACATTATGGACAGGGAAAGACCTAATCTAAGATCTGCACAAAAATATTTAGCCTTCAAATTCATACCGTGATCGTAGCATGCATGGACTCGACTCATATGAATGGGATTTCCATGAAAAAGATTGTGGGCCGAAAATGGGTGATCACTGTACATTTCCCTTCTGTTTCCTATTTATATTTCTATTTTACCTCCTCAATTTAGCATTATGGACAAGGAAAGACCTAATCTAAGATCTGCACAAAAATATTTAGCCTTCAAATTCATACCGTGATTGTAGCATGTATGGACTCGACTCATATGACTAAGATTTCCATGAAAAAGATTGTGGGCCGAAAATGGGCGATCACTGTACATTTCTCTTCTGTTTCCTATTTATATTTATATTTTACCTCCTCAATTTAGCATTATGGACAGGGAAAGACCTAATCTAAGATCTGCACAAAAATATTTAGCCTTCAAATTCATACCGTCATCGTAGCCTGCATGGACTCGACTCATATGAATGGGATTTCCATGAAAAAGATTGTGGGCCGAAAATGGGTGATCACTGTACATTTCTCTTCTGTTTCCTATTTATATTTATATTTTACCTCCTCAATTTAGCATTATGGACAGGGAAAGACCTAATCTAAGATCTGCAAAAAATATTTAGCCTTCAAATTCATACCGTCATCGTAGAATGCATGGACTCGACTCATATGAATGGGATATCCATGAAAAAGATTGTGGGCCGAAAATGGGTGATCACTGTACATTTCTCTTCTGTTTCCTATTTATATTTCTATTTTACTTCCTCAATTTAGCATTATGGACAGGGAAAGACATAATCTAAGATCTGCACAAAAATATTTAGCCTTTAAATTCATACCATCATCGTAGCATGCATGGACTCGACTCATATGAATGGGAATTCCATGAAAAAGATTGTGGGCCGAAAATGGGTGATCACTGTACATTTCTCATCTGTTTCCTATTTATATTTCTATTTTACCTCCTCAATTTAGCATTATTGACAGGGAAATACCTAATCTAAGATCTGCACAAAAATATTTAGCCTTCAAATTCATACTGTCATCGTAGCATGCATGGACTCGACTCATATGAATGGGATTTCCATGAAAAAGATTGTGGGCCGAAAATGGGTGATCACTGTACATTTCTCTTCTGTTTCCTATTGATATTTATATTTTACCTCGTCAATTTAGCATTATGGACAGGGAAAGACCTAATCTAATATCTGCACAAAAATATTTAGACTTCAAATTCATACCGTGATCGTAGCATGCATGGACTCGACTCATATGACTGGGATTTCCATGAAAAATATTGTGGGCAGAAAATGGGTGATCACTGTACATTTCTCTTCTGTTTCCTATTTATATTTATATTTTACCTCCTCAATTTAGCATTATGGACAGGGAAAGACCTAATCTAAGATGTGCACAAAAATATTTAGCCTTCAAATTCATACCGTCATCGTAGCATGCATGGACTCGAGTCATATGAATGGGATTTCCATGAAAAAGATTGTGGGCCGAAATTGGGTGATCACTGTACATTTCTCTTCTGTTTCCGATTTATATTTCTATTTTACCTCCTCAATTTAGCATTATGGTCAGGGAAAGATCTAATCTAAGATCTGTACAAAAATATTTTGCCTTCAAATTCATACCGTGATCGTAGCATTTATGGACTCGACTCATGAATGTGATTTTCTATGAATAAGATTGTGGGCCGAAAATGGGTGATCACTGTACATTTCTCTTCTGTTTCCTATTTATATTTATATTTTACCTCCTCAATTTAGCATTATGGACAGGGAAAGACCTAATCTAAGATCTGCACAAAATTATTTAGCCTTCAAATTCATACCGTCATCGTAGCATGCATGGACTCGACTCAAATGAATGGGATTTCCATGAAAAAGATTGTGGGCCGAAAATGGGTGATCACTGTACATTTCTCTTCTGTGTCCTATTTATATTTCTATTTTACCTCCTCAATTTAGCATTATGGACAGGGAAAGACCTAATCTAAGATCTGCACAAAAATATTTACCCTTCAAATTCATACCGTGATCGTAGCATGCATGGACTCGACTCATATGACTGGGATTTCCATGAAAAATATTATGGGCAGAAAATGGGTGATCACTGTACATTTCTCTTCTGTTTCCTATTTATATTTCTATTTTACCTCCTCAATTTAGCATTATGGAGAGGGAAAGACCTAATCTAAGATCTGCACAAAAATATATTTAGCCTTCAAATTCATACCGTCATCGTAGCATGCATGGACTCGACTCATATGAATGGGATTTCCATGAAAAAGATTGTGGACCGAAAATGGGTGATCACTGTACATTTCTCTTCTGTTTCCTATTTATATTTCTATTTTACCTCCTCAATTTAGCATTATGGACAGGGAAAGACCTAATCTAATATCTGCACAAAAATATTTAGCCTTCAAATTCATACCGTGATCGTAGCATGCATGGACTCAACTCATATGACTGGGATTTCGATGAAAAATATTGTGGGCAGAAAATGGGTGATCACTGTACATTTCTCTTCTGTTTCCTATTTATATTTATATTTTACCTCCTCAATTTAGCATTATGGACAGGGAAAGACATAATCTAAGATCTGCACAAAAATATTTAGCCTTCAAATTCATACCGTCATCGTAGCATGCATGGACTCGACTCATATGAATTGGATTTTCATGTAAAAGATTGTGGGCCGAAAATGGGTGATCACTGTACATTTCTCTTCTGTTTCCTATTTATATTTCTATTTTACCTCCTCAATTTAGCATTATGGACAGGGAAAGACCTAATCTAAGATCTGCACCAAAATATTTAGCCTTCAAATTCATACCGTCATCGTAGCATGCATGGACTCGACTCATATGAATGAGAATTCCATGAAAAAGATTGTGGGCCGAAAATGGGTGATCACTGTACATTTCTCTTCTATTTCCTATTTATATTTATATTTTACCTCCTCAATTTAGCATTATGGACAGGGAAAGACCTAATCTAAGATCTGCACAAAAATATTTAGCCTTCAAATTCATACCGTGATCGTAGCATGCATGGACTCGACTCATATGAATGGGATTTCCATGAAAAAGATTATGGGCCGAAAATGGGTGATCACTGTACTTTTCTCTTCTGTTTCCTATTTATATTTCTATTTTACCTCCTCAATTTAGCATTATGGACAGGGAAAGATCTAATCTAAGATCTGCACAAAAATATTTAGCCTTCAAATTCATACCGTCATCGTAGCATGCATGGACTCGACTCATATGACTGGGATTTCCATGAAAAATATTGTGAGTAGAAAATGGGTGATCACTGTAGATTTCTCTTCTGTTTCCTATTTATATTTATATTTAACCTCCTCAATTTAGCATTATGGTCAGGGAAAGACCTAATCTAAGATCTGCACAAAAATATTTAGCCTTCAAATTCATACCGTCATCGTAGCATGCATGGACTCGACTCATAAGAATGGGATTTCCATGAAAAAGATTATGGGCCGAAAATGGGTGATCACTGTACATTTCTCTTCTATTTCCTATTTATATTTATATTTTACCTCCTCAATTTAGCATTATGGACAGGGAAAGACCTAATCTAAGATCTGCACAAAAATATTTAGCCTTCAAATTCATACCGTCATCGTAGCATGCATGGACTCGACTCATATGAATGGGATTTCCATGAAAAAGATTATGGGCCGAAAATGGGTGATCACTGTACTTTTCTCTTCTGTTTCCTATTTATATTTCTATTTTACCTCCTCAATTTAGCATTATGGACAGGGAAAGACCTAATCTAAGATCTGCACAAAAATATTTAGCCTTCAAATTCATACCGTCATCGTAGCATGCATGGACTCGACTCATATGAATGGGATTTCCATGAAAAAGATTGTGGGCCGAAAATGGGTGATCACTGTACATTTCTCTTCTATTTCCTATTTATATTTATATTTTACCTCCTCAATTTAGCATTATGGACAGGGAAAGACCTAATCTAAGATCTGCACAAAAATATTTAGCCTTCAAATTCATACCGTCATCGTAGCATGCATGGACTCGACTCATATGAATGGCATTTCCATGAAAAAGATTATGGGCCGAAAATGGGTGATCACTGTACATTTCTCTTCTGTTTCCTATTTATATTTCTATTTTACCTCCTCAATTTAGCATTATGGACAGGGAAAGACCTAATCTAAGATCTGCCCAAAAATATTTACCCTTCAAATTCATGCCGTCATTGTAGCATGCATGGACTCGACTCATATGAATGGGATTTCCATGAAAAAGATTCTGGGCCGAAAATGGGTGATCACTGTACATTTCTCTTCTGTTTCCTATTTATATTTATATTTTACCTCCTCAATTTAGCATTATGGACAGGGAAAGACCTAATCTAAGATCTGCACAAAAATATTAACCTTCTAATTCATACCGTGATTGTAGCATGTATGGACTCGACTCATATGACTGGGATTTCCATGAAAAAGATTGTGGGCCGAAAATGGGTGATCACTGTACATTTCTCTTCTGTTTCCTATTTATATTTATATTTTACCTCCTCAATTTAGCATTATGGACAGGGAAAGATCTAATCTAAGATCTGCAGAAAAATATTTAGCCTTCAAATTCATACCGTCATCGTAGCATGCATGGACTCGACTCATATGACTGGGATTTCCATGAAAAATATTGTGAGTAGAAAATGGGTGATCACTGTACATTTCTCTTCTGTTTCCTATTTATATTTATATTTAACCTCCTCAATTTAGCATTATGGTCAGGGAAAGACCTAATCTAAGATCTGCACAAAAATATTTAGCCTTCAAATTCATACCATCATCGTAGCATGCATGGACTCGACTCATATGAATGGGATTTCCATGAAAAAGATTGTGGGCCGAAAATGGGTGATCACTGTACATTTCTCTTCTATTTCCTATTTATATTTATATTTTACCTCCTCAATTTAGCATTATGGACAGGGAAAGACCTAATCTAAGATCTGCACAAAAATATTTAGCCTTCAAATTCATACCGTGATCGTAGCATGCATGGACTCGACTCATATGAATGGGATTTCCATGAAAAAGATTATGGGCCGAAAATGGGTGATCACTGTACTTTTCTCTTCTGTTTCCTATTTATATTTCTATTTTACCTCCTCAATTTAGCATTATGGACAGGGAAAGATCTAATCTAAGATCTGCACAAAAATATTTAGCCTTCAAATTCATACCGTCATCGTAGCATGCATGGACTCGACTCATATGACTGGGATTTCCATGAAAAATATTGTGAGTAGAAAATGGGTGATCACTGTAGATTTCTCTTCTGTTTCCTATTTATATTTATATTTAACCTCCTCAATTTAGCATTATGGTCAGGGAAAGACCTAATCTAAGATCTGCACAAAAATATTTAGCCTTCAAATTCATACCGTCATCGTAGCATGCATGGACTCGACTCATATGAATGGGATTTCCATGAAAAAGATTATGGGCCGAAAATGGGTGATCACTGTACATTTCTCTTCTATTTCCTATTTATATTTCTATTTTACCTCCTCAATTTAGCATTATGGACAGGGAAAGATCTAATCTAAGATCTGCACAAAAATATTTAGCCTTCAAATTCATACCGTCATCGTAGCATGCATGGACTCGACTCATATGACTGGGATTTCCATGAAAAATATTGTGAGTAGAAAATGGGTGATCACTGTAGATTTCTCTTCTGTTTCCTATTTATATTTATATTTAACCTCCTCAATTTAGCATTATGGTCAGGGAAAGACCTAATCTAAGATCTGCACAAAAATATTTAGCCTTCAAATTCATACCGTCATCGTAGCATGCATGGACTCGACTCATATGAATGGGATTTCCATGAAAAAGATTATGGGCCGAAAATGGGTGATCACTGTACATTTCTCTTCTATTTCCTATTTATATTTCTATTTTACCTCCTCAATTTAGCATTATGGACAGGGAAAGACCTAATCTAAGATCTGCACAAAAATATTTAGCCTTCAAATTCATACCGTCATCGTAGCATGCATGGACTCGACTCATATGAATGGGATTTCCATGAAAAAGATTATGGGCCGAAAATGGGTGATCACTGTACTTTTCTCTTCTGTTTCCTATTTATATTTATATTTTACCTCCTCAATTTAGCATTATGGACAGGGAAAGACCTAATCTAAGATCTGCACAAAAATATTTAGCCTTCAAATTCATACCGTCATCGTAGCATGCATGGACTCGACTCATATGAATGGGATTTCCATGAAAAAGATTGTGGGCCGAAAATGGGTGATCACTGTACATTTCTCTTCTATTTCCTATTTATATTTATATTTTACCTCCTCAATTTAGCATTATGGACAGGGAAAGACCTAATCTAAGATCTGCACAAAAATATTTAGCCTTCAAATTCATACCGTCATCGTAGCATGCATGGACTCGACTCATATGAATGGCATTTCCATGAAAAAGATTATGGGCCGAAAATGGGTGATCACTGTACATTTCTCTTCTGTTTCCTATTTATATTTCTATTTTACCTCCTCAATTTAGCATTATGGACAGGGAAAGACCTAATCTAAGATCTGCCCAAAAATATTTACCCTTCAAATTCATCCCGTCATTGTAGCATGCATGGACTCGACTCATATGAATGGGATTTCCATGAAAAAGATTCTGGGCCGAAAATGGGTGATCACTGTACATTTCTCTTCTGTTTCCTATTTATATTTCTATTTTACCTCCTCAATTTAGCATTATGGACAGGGAAAGACCTAATCTAAGATCTGCACAAAAATATTTAGCCTTCAAATTCATACCGTCATCGTAGCATGCATGGACTCGACTCATAAGAATGGGATTTCCATGAAAAAGATTATGGGCCGAAAATGGGTGATCACTGTACATTTCTCTTCTATTTCCTATTTATATTTATATTTTACCTCCTCAATTTAGCATTATGGACAGGGAAAGACCTAATCTAAGATCTGCACAAAAATATTTAGCCTTCAAATTCATACCGTCATCGTAGCATGCATGGACTCGACTCATATGAATGGGATTTCCATGAAAAAGATTATGGGCCGAAAATGGGTGATCACTGTACTTTTCTCTTCTGTTTCCTATTTATATTTCTATTTTACCTCCTCAATTTAGCATTATGGACAGGGAAAGACCTAATCTAAGATCTGCACAAAAATATTTAGCCTTCAAATTCATACCGTCATCGTAGCATGCATGGACTCGACTCATATGAATGGGATTTCCATGAAAAAGATTGTGGGCCGAAAATGGGTGATCACTGTACATTTCTCTTCTATTTCCTATTTATATTTATATTTTACCTCCTCAATTTAGCATTATGGACAGGGAAAGACCTAATCTAAGATCTGCACAAAAATATTTAGCCTTCAAATTCATACCGTCATCGTAGCATGCATGGACTCGACTCATATGACTGGGATTTCCATGAAAAATATTGTGAGTAGAAAATGGGTGATCACTGTAGATTTCTCTTCTGTTTCCTATTTATATTTATATTTAACCTCCTCAATTTAGCATTATGGTCAGGGAAAGACCTAATCTAAGATCTGCACAAAAATATTTAGCCTTCAAATTCATACCGTCATCGTAGCATGCATGGACTCGACTCATAAGAATGGGATTTCCATGAAAAAGATTATGGGCCGAAAATGGGTGATCACTGTACATTTCTCTTCTATTTCCTATTTATATTTATATTTTACCTCCTCAATTTAGCATTATGGACAGGGAAAGACCTAATCTAAGATCTGCACAAAAATATTTAGCCTTCAAATTCATACCGTCATCGTAGCATGCATGGACTCGACTCATATGAATGGGATTTCCATGAAAAAGATTATGGGCCGAAAATGGGTGATCACTGTACTTTTCTCTTCTGTTTCCTATTTATATTTCTATTTTACCTCCTCAATTTAGCATTATGGACAGGGAAAGACCTAATCTAAGATCTGCACAAAAATATTTAGCCTTCAAATTCATACCGTCATCGTAGCATGCATGGACTCGACTCATATGAATGGGATTTCCATGAAAAAGATTGTGGGCCGAAAATGGGTGATCACTGTACATTTCTCTTCTATTTCCTATTTATATTTATATTTTACCTCCTCAATTTAGCATTATGGACAGGGAAAGACCTAATCTAAGATCTGCACAAAAATATTTAGCCTTCAAATTCATACCGTCATCGTAGCATGCATGGACTCGACTCATATGAATGGCATTTCCATGAAAAAGATTATGGGCCGAAAATGGGTGATCACTGTACATTTCTCTTCTGTTTCCTATTTATATTTCTATTTTACCTCCTCAATTTAGCATTATGGACAGGGAAAGACCTAATCTAAGATCTGCCCAAAAATATTTACCCTTCAAATTCATGCCGTCATTGTAGCATGCATGGACTCGACTCATATGAATGGGATTTCCATGAAAAAGATTCTGGGCCGAAAATGGGTGATCACTGTACATTTCTCTTCTGTTTCCTATTTATATTTATATTTTACCTCCTCAATTTAGCATTATGGACAGGGAAAGACCTAATCTAAGATCTGCACAAAAATATTAACCTTCTAATTCATACCGTGATTGTAGCATGTATGGACTCGACTCATATGACTGGGATTTCCATGAAAAAGATTGTGGGCCGAAAATGGGTGATCACTGTACATTTCTCTTCTGTTTCCTATTTATATTTATATTTTACCTCCTCAATTTAGCATTATGGACAGGGAAAGATCTAATCTAAGATCTGCAGAAAAATATTTAGCCTTCAAATTCATACCGTCATCGTAGCATGCATGGACTCGACTCATATGACTGGGATTTCCATGAAAAATATTGTGAGTAGAAAATGGGTGATCACTGTACATTTCTCTTCTGTTTCCTATTTATATTTATATTTAACCTCCTCAATTTAGCATTATGGTCAGGGAAAGACCTAATCTAAGATCTGCACAAAAATATTTAGCCTTCAAATTCATACCATCATCGTAGCATGCATGGACTCGACTCATATGAATGGGATTTCCATGAAAAAGATTGTGGGCCGAAAATGGGTGATCACTGTACATTTCTCTTCTATTTCCTATTTATATTTATATTTTACCTCCTCAATTTAGCATTATGGACAGGGAAAGACCTAATCTAAGATCTGCACAAAAATATTTAGCCTTCAAATTCATACCGTGATCGTAGCATGCATGGACTCGACTCATATGAATGGGATTTCCATGAAAAAGATTATGGGCCGAAAATGGGTGATCACTGTACTTTTCTCTTCTGTTTCCTATTTATATTTCTATTTTACCTCCTCAATTTAGCATTATGGACAGGGAAAGATCTAATCTAAGATCTGCACAAAAATATTTAGCCTTCAAATTCATACCGTCATCGTAGCATGCATGGACTCGACTCATATGACTGGGATTTCCATGAAAAATATTGTGAGTAGAAAATGGGTGATCACTGTAGATTTCTCTTCTGTTTCCTATTTATATTTATATTTAACCTCCTCAATTTAGCATTATGGTCAGGGAAAGACCTAATCTAAGATCTGCACAAAAATATTTAGCCTTCAAATTCATACCGTCATCGTAGCATGCATGGACTCGACTCATATGAATGGGATTTCCATGAAAAAGATTATGGGCCGAAAATGGGTGATCACTGTACATTTCTCTTCTATTTCCTATTTATATTTCTATTTTACCTCCTCAATTTAGCATTATGGACAGGGAAAGATCTAATCTAAGATCTGCACAAAAATATTTAGCCTTCAAATTCATACCGTCATCGTAGCATGCATGGACTCGACTCATATGACTGGGATTTCCATGAAAAATATTGTGAGTAGAAAATGGGTGATCACTGTAGATTTCTCTTCTGTTTCCTATTTATATTTATATTTAACCTCCTCAATTTAGCATTATGGTCAGGGAAAGACCTAATCTAAGATCTGCACAAAAATATTTAGCCTTCAAATTCATACCGTCATCGTAGCATGCATGGACTCGACTCATATGAATGGGATTTCCATGAAAAAGATTATGGGCCGAAAATGGGTGATCACTGTACATTTCTCTTCTATTTCCTATTTATATTTCTATTTTACCTCCTCAATTTAGCATTATGGACAGGGAAAGACCTAATCTAAGATCTGCACAAAAATATTTAGCCTTCAAATTCATACCGTCATCGTAGCATGCATGGACTCGACTCATATGAATGGGATTTCCATGAAAAAGATTATGGGCCGAAAATGGGTGATCACTGTACTTTTCTCTTCTGTTTCCTATTTATATTTATATTTTACCTCCTCAATTTAGCATTATGGACAGGGAAAGACCTAATCTAAGATCTGCACAAAAATATTTAGCCTTCAAATTCATACCGTCATCGTAGCATGCATGGACTCGACTCATATGAATGGGATTTCCATGAAAAAGATTGTGGGCCGAAAATGGGTGATCACTGTACATTTCTCTTCTATTTCCTATTTATATTTATATTTTACCTCCTCAATTTAGCATTATGGACAGGGAAAGACCTAATCTAAGATCTGCACAAAAATATTTAGCCTTCAAATTCATACCGTCATCGTAGCATGCATGGACTCGACTCATATGAATGGCATTTCCATGAAAAAGATTATGGGCCGAAAATGGGTGATCACTGTACATTTCTCTTCTGTTTCCTATTTATATTTCTATTTTACCTCCTCAATTTAGCATTATGGACAGGGAAAGACCTAATCTAAGATCTGCCCAAAAATATTTACCCTTCAAATTCATCCCGTCATTGTAGCATGCATGGACTCGACTCATATGAATGGGATTTCCATGAAAAAGATTCTGGGCCGAAAATGGGTGATCACTGTACATTTCTCTTCTGTTTCCTATTTATATTTCTATTTTACCTCCTCAATTTAGCATTATGGACAGGGAAAGACCTAATCTAAGATCTGCACAAAAATATTTAGCCTTCAAATTCATACCGTCATCGTAGCATGCATGGACTCGACTCATAAGAATGGGATTTCCATGAAAAAGATTATGGGCCGAAAATGGGTGATCACTGTACATTTCTCTTCTATTTCCTATTTATATTTATATTTTACCTCCTCAATTTAGCATTATGGACAGGGAAAGACCTAATCTAAGATCTGCACAAAAATATTTAGCCTTCAAATTCATACCGTCATCGTAGCATGCATGGACTCGACTCATATGAATGGGATTTCCATGAAAAAGATTATGGGCCGAAAATGGGTGATCACTGTACTTTTCTCTTCTGTTTCCTATTTATATTTCTATTTTACCTCCTCAATTTAGCATTATGGACAGGGAAAGACCTAATCTAAGATCTGCACAAAAATATTTAGCCTTCAAATTCATACCGTCATCGTAGCATGCATGGACTCGACTCATATGAATGGGATTTCCATGAAAAAGATTGTGGGCCGAAATTGGGTGATCACTGTACATTTCTCTTCTATTTCCTATTTATATTTATATTTTACCTCCTCAATTTAGCATTATGGACAGGGAAAGACCTAATCTAAGATCTGCACAAAAATATTTAGCCTTCAAATTCATACCGTCATCGTAGCATGCATGGACTCGACTCATATGAATGGCATTTCCATGAAAAAGATTATGGGCCGAAAATGGGTGATCACTGTACATTTCTCTTCTGTTTCCTATTTATATTTATATTTTACCTCCTCAATTTAGCATTATGGACAGGGAAAGACCTAATCTAAGATCTGCCCAAAAATATTTACCCTTCAAATTCATGCCGTCATTGTAGCATGCATGGACTCGACTCATATGAATGGGATTTCCATGAAAAAGATTCTGGGCCGAAAATGGGTGATCACTGTACATTTCTCTTCTGTTTCCTATTTATATTTATATTTTACCTCCTCAATTTAGCATTATGGACAGGGAAAGACCTAATCTAAGATCTGCACAAAAATATTAACCTTCTAATTCATACCGTGATTGTAGCATGTATGGACTCGACTCATATGACTGGGATTTCCATGAAAAAGATTGTGGGCCGAAAATGGGTGATCACTGTACATTTCTCTTCTGTTTCCTATTTATATTTATATTTTACCTCCTCAATTTAGCATTATGGACAGGGAAAGATCTAATCTAAGATCTGCAGAAAAATATTTAGCCTTCAAATTCATACCGTCATCGTAGCATGCATGGACTCGACTCATATGACTGGGATTTCCATGAAAAATATTGTGAGTAGAAAATGGGTGATCACTGTACATTTCTCTTCTGTTTCCTATTTATATTTATATTTAACCTCCTCAATTTAGCATTATGGTCAGGGAAAGACCTAATCTAAGATCTGCACAAAAATATTTAGCCTTCAAATTCATACCATCATCGTAGCATGCATGGACTCGACTCATATGAATGGGATTTCCATGAAAAAGATTGTGGGCCGAAAATGGGTGATCACTGTACATTTCTCTTCTATTTCCTAATTATATTTATATTTTACCTCCTCAATTTAGCATTATGGACAGGGAAAGACCTAATCTAAGATCTGCACAAAAATATTTAGCCTTCAAATTCATACCGTGATCGTAGCATGCATGGACTCGACTCATATGAATGGGATTTCCATGAAAAAGATTATGGGCCGAAAATGGGTGATCACTGTACTTTTCTCTTCTGTTTCCTATTTATATTTCTATTTTACCTCCTCAATTTAGCATTATGGACAGGGAAAGATCTAATCTAAGATCTGCACAAAAATATTTAGCCTTCAAATTCATACCGTCATCGTAGCATGCATGGACTCGACTCATATGACTGGGATTTCCATGAAAAATATTGTGAGTAGAAAATGGGTGATCACTGTAGATTTCTCTTCTGTTTCCTATTTATATTTATATTTAACCTCCTCAATTTAGCATTATGGTCAGGGAAAGACCTAATCTAAGATCTGCACAAAAATATTTAGCCTTCAAATTCATACCGTCATCGTAGCATGCATGGACTCGACTCATATGAATGGGATTTCCATGAAAAAGATTATGGGCCGAAAATGGGTGATCACTGTACATTTCTCTTCTATTTCCTATTCATATTTCTATTTTACCTCCTCAATTTAGCATTATGGACAGGGAAAGATCTAATCTAAGATCTGCACAAAAATATTTAGCCTTCAAATTCATACCGTCATCGTAGCATGCATGGACTCGACTCATATGACTGGGATTTCCATGAAAAATATTGTGAGTAGAAAATGGGTGATCACTGTAGATTTCTCTTCTGTTTCCTATTTATATTTATATTTAACCTCCTCAATTTAGCATTATGGTCAGGGAAAGACCTAATCTAAGATCTGCACAAAAATATTTAGCCTTCAAATTCATACCGTCATCGTAGCATGCATGGACTCGACTCATATGAATGGGATTTCCATGAAAAAGATTATGGGCCGAAAATGGGTGATCACTGTACATTTCTCTTCTATTTCCTATTTATATTTCTATTTTACCTCCTCAATTTAGCATTATGGACAGGGAAAGACCTAATCTAAGATCTGCACAAAAATATTTAGCCTTCAAATTCATACCGTCATCGTAGCATGCATGGACTCGACTCATATGAATGGGATTTCCATGAAAAAGATTATGGGCCGAAAATGGGTGATCACTGTACTTTTCTCTTCTGTTTCCTATTTATATTTCTATTTTACCTCCTCAATTTAGCATTATGGACAGGGAAAGACCTAATCTAAGATCTGCACAAAAATATTTAGCCTTCAAATTCATACCGTCATCGTAGCATGCATGGACTCGACTCATATGAATGGGATTTCCATGAAAAAGATTGTGGGCCGAAAATGGGTGATCACTGTACATTTCTCTTCTATTTCCTATCTATATTTATATTTTACCTCCTCAATTTAGCATTATGGACAGGGAAAGACCTAATCTAAGATCTGCACAAAAATATTTAGCCTTCAAATTCATACCGTCATCGTAGCATGCATGGACTCGACTCATATGAATGGCATTTCCATGAAAAAGATTATGGGCCGAAAATGGGTGATCACTGTACATTTCTCTTCTGTTTCCTATTTATATTTCTATTTTACCTCCTCAATTTAGCATTATGGACAGGGAAAGACCTAATCTAAGATCTGCCCAAAAATATTTACCCTTCAAATTCATCCCGTCATTGTAGCATGCATGGACTCGACTCATATGAATGGGATTTCCATGAAAAAGATTGTGGGCCGAAAATGGGTGATCACTGTACATTTCTCTTCTGTTTCCTATTTATATTTATATTTTACCTCCTCAATTTAGCATTATGGACAGGGAAAGACCTAATCTAAGATCTGCACAAAAATATTTAGCCTTCAAATTCATACCGTCATCGTAGCATGCATGGACTCGACTCATATGACTGGGATTTCCATGAAAAATATTGTGAGTAGAAAATGGGTGATCACTGTACATTTCTCTTCTGTTTCCTATTTATATTTATATTTAACCTCCTCAATTTAGCATTATGGTCAGGGAAAGACCTAATCTAAGATCTGCACAAAAATATTTAGCCTTCAAATTCATACCGTCATCGTAGCATGCATGGACTCGACTCATAAGAATGGGATTTCCATGAAAAAGATTATGGGCCGAAAATGGGTGATCACTGTACATTTCTCTTCTATTTCCTATTTATATTTTACCTCCTCAATTTAGCATTATGGACAGGGAAAGACCTAATCTAAGATCTGCACAAAAATATTTAGCCTTCAAATTCATACCGTCATCGTAGCATGCATGGACTCGACTCATATGAATGGGATTTCCATGAAAAAGATTATGGGCCGAAAATGGGTGATCACTGTACTTTTCTCTTCTGTTTCCTATTTATATTTCTATTTTACCTCCTCAATTTAGCATTATGGACAGGGAAAGACCTAATCTAAGATCTGCACAAAAATATTTAGCCTTCAAATTCATACCGTCATCGTAGCATGCATGGACTCGACTCATATGAATGGGATTTCCATGAAAAAGATTGTGGGCCGAAAATGGGTGATCACTGTACATTTCTCTTCTATTTCCTATTTATATTTATATTTTACCTCCTCAATTTAGCATTATGGACAGGGAAAGACCTAATCTAAGATCTGCACAAAAATATTTAGCCTTCAAATTCATACCGTCATCGTAGCATGCATGGACTCGACTCATATGAATGGCATTTCCATGAAAAAGATTATGGGCCGAAAATGGGTGATCACTGTACATTTCTCTTCTGTTTCCTATTTATATTTCTATTTTACCTCCTCAATTTAGCATTATGGACAGGGAAAGACCTAATCTAAGATCTGCCCAAAAATATTTACCCTTCAAATTCATGCCGTCATTGTAGCATGCATGGACTCGACTCATATGAATGGGATTTCCATGAAAAAGATTCTGGGCCGAAAATGGGTGATCACTGTACATTTCTCTTCTGTTTCCTATTTATATTTATATTTTACCTCCTCAATTTAGCATTATGGACAGGGAAAGACCTAATCTAAGATCTGCACAAAAATATTTAGCCTTCAAATTCATACCGTCATCGTAGCATGCATGGACTCGACTCATATGAATGGGAATTCCATGAAAAAGATTGTGGGCCGAAAATGGGTGATCACTGTACATTTCTCTTCTGTTTCCTATTTATATTTCTATTTTACCTCCTCAATTTAGCATTATGGACAGGGAAAGACCTAATCTAAGATCTGCACAAAAATATTTACCCTTCAAATTCATACCGTGATCGTAGCATGCATGGACTCGACTCATATGAATGGGATTTCCATGAAAAAGATTGTGGGCCGAAAATGGGTGATCACTGTACATTTCTCTTATGTTTCCTATTTATATTTATATTTTACCTCCGCAATTTAACATTATGGACAGGGAAAGACCTAATCTAAGATCTGCACAAAAATATTTAGCCTTCAAATTCATACCGTGATCGTAGCATGCATGGACTCGACTCATATGAATGGGATTTCCATGAAAAAGATTGTGGGCCGAAAATGGGTGATCACTGTACATTTCCCTTCTGTTTCCTATTTATATTTCTATTTTACCTCCTCAATTTAGCATTATGGACAAGGAAAGACCTAATCTAAGATCTGCACAAAAATATTTAGCCTTCAAATTCATACCGTGATTGTAGCATGTATCGACTCGACTCATATGACTGGGATTTCCATGAAAAAGATTGTGGGCCGAAAATGGGCGATCACTGTACATTTCTCTTCTGTTTCCTATTTATATTTATATTTTACCTCCTCAATTTAGCATTATGGACAGGGAAAGACCTAATCTAAGATCTGCACAAAAATATTTAGCCTTCAAATTCATACCGTCATCGTAGCCTGCATGGACTCGACTCATATGAATGGGATTTCCATGAAAAAGATTGTGGGCCGAAAATGGGTGATCACTGTACATTTCTCTTCTGTTTCCTCTTTATATTTCTATTTTACCTCCTCAATTTAGCATTATGGACAGGGAAAGACCTAATCTAAGATCTGCACAAAAATATTTAGCCTTCAAATTCATACCGTCATCGTAGCATGCATGGACTCGACTCATATGAATGGGATTTCCATGAAAAAGATTGTGGGCCGTAAATGGGAGATCACTGTACATTTCTCTTCTGTTTCCTATTTATATTTCTATTTTACCTTCTCAATTTAGCATTATGGACAGGGAAAGACCTAATCTAAGATCTGCACAAAAATATTTAGCCTTCAAATTCATACCGTCATCGTAGCATGCATGGACTCGACTCATATGAATGGGATTTCCATGAAAAAGATTGTGGGCCGAAAATGGGTGATCACTGTACAATTCTCTTCTGTTTCCTATTTATATTTATATTTTACCTCCTCAATTTAGCATTATGGACAGGGAAAGACCTAATCTAAGATCTGCACAAAAATATTTAGCCTTCAAATTCATACCGTCATCGTAGCATGCATGGATTCGACTCATATGAATGGGATTTCCATGAAAAAGATTGTGGGCCGAAAATGGGTGATCACTGTACTTTTCTCTTCTGTTTCCTATTTATATTTATATTTTACCTCCTAAATTTACCATTATGGACAGGGAAAGACCTAATCTAAGATCTGCCCAAAAATATTTAGCCTTAAAATTCATACCGTCATCGTAGCATGCATGGACTCGACTCATATGAATGGGATTTCCATGAAAAAGATTGAAGGCCGAAAATGGGTGATCACCGTACATTTCTCTTCTGTTTTCTATTTATTTTTCTATTTTACCTCCTCAATTTAGCATTATTGACAGGGAAAGACCTAATCTAAGATCTGCACAAAAATATTTAGCCTTAAAATTCATACCGTCATCGTAGCATGCATGGACTCGACTCATATGAATGGGATTTCCATGAAAAAGATTGTGGGCCATAAATGGGAGATCACTGTACATTTCTCTTCTGTTTCCTATTTATATTTCTATTTTACCTCCTCAATTTAGCATTATGGACAGGGAAAGACCTAATCTAAGATCTGCACAAAAATATTTAGCCTTCAAATTCATACCGTCATCGTAGCATGCATGGACTCGACTCATATGAATGGGATTTCCATGAAAAAGATTGTGGGCCGAAAATGGGTGATCACTGTACATTTCTCTTCTGTTTCCTATTTATATTTCTATTTTACCTCCTCAATTTAGCATTATGGACAGGGAAAGACCTAATCTAAGATCTGCACAAAAATATTTAGCCTTCAAATTCATACCGTCATCGTAGCATGCATGGACTCGACTCATATGAATGGGAATTCAATGAAAAAAATTGTGGGACGAAAATGGGTGATCACTGTACATTTATCTTCTGTTTCCTATTTATATTTATATTTTACCTCCTCAATTTAGCATTATTGACAGGGAAAGACCTAATCTATGATCTGCACAAAAATATTTAGCCTTCATATTCATACCGTCATCGTAGCATGCATGGACTCGACTCATATGAATGGGATTTCCATGAAAAACATTGTGGGCCGAAAATGGGTGATCACTGTACATTTCTCTTCTGTTTCCTCTTTATATTTCTATTTTACCTCCTCAATTTAGCATTATGGACAGGGAAAGACCTAATCTAAGATCTGCACAAAAATATTTAGCCTTCAAATTCATACCGTCATCGTAGCATGCATGGACTCGACTCATATGAATGGGATTTCCATGAAAAAGATGGTGGGCCGTAAATGGGAGATCACTGTACATTTCTCTTCTGTTTCCTATTTATATTTCTATTTTACCTCCTCAATTTAGCATTATGGACAGGGAAAGACCTAATCTAAGATCTGCACAAAAATATTTAGCCTTCAAATTCATACCGTGATTGTAGCATGTATGGACTCGACTCATATGACTGGGATTTCCATGAAAAAGATTGTGGGCCGAAAATGGGCGATCACTGTACATTTCTCTTCTGTTTCCTATTTATATTTCTATTTTACCTCCTCAATTTAGCATTATGGACAGGGAAAGACCTAATCTAAGATCTGCACAAAAATATTTAGCCTTCAAATTCATACCGTCATCGTAGCCTGCATGGACTCGACTCATATGAATGGGATTTCCATGAAAAAGATTGTGGGCCGAAAATGGGTGATCACTGTACATTTCTCTTCTGTTTCCTCTTTATATTTCTATTTTACCTCCTCAATTTAGCATTATGGACAGGGAAAGACCTAATCTAAGATCTGCACAAAAATATTTAGCCTTCAAATTCATACCGTCATCGTAGCATGCATGGTCTCGACTCATATGAATGGGATTTCCATGAAAAAGATTGTGGGCCGTAAATGGGAGATCACTGTACATTTCTCTTCTGTTTCCTATTTATATTTCTATTTTACCTCCTCAATTTAGCATTATGGACAGTGAAAGACCTAATCTAAGATCTGCACAAAAATATTTAGCCTTCAAATTCATACCGTCATCGTAGCATGCATGGACTCGACTCATATGAATGGGATTTCCATGAAAAAGATTGTGGGCCGAAAATGGGTGATCACTGTACAATTCTCTTCTGTTTCCTATTTATATTTATATTTTACCTCCTCAATTTAGCATTATGGACAGGGAAAGACCTAATCTAAGATCTGCACAAAAATATTTAGCCTTCAAATTCATACCGTCATCGTAGCATGCATGGACTCGACTCATATGAATGGGATTTCCATGAAAAAGATTGTGGGCCGAAAATGGGTGATCACTGTACTTTTCTCTTCTGTTTCCTATTTATATTTATATTTTACCTCCTCAATTTACCATTATGGACAGGGAAAGACCTAATCTAAGATCTGCCCAAAAATATTTAGCCTTAAAATTCATACCGTCATCGTAGCATGCATGGACTCGACTCATATGAATGGGATTTCCATGAAAAAGATTGAAGGCCGAAAATGGGTGATCACCGTACATTTCTCTTCTGTTTTCTATTTATTTTTCTATTTTACCTCCTCAATTTAGCATTATTGACAGGGAAAGACCTAATCTAAGATCTGCACAAAAATATTTAGCCTTAAAATTCATACCGTCATCGTAGCATGCATGGACTCGACTCATATGAATAGGATTTCCATGAAAAAGATTGTGGGCCATAAATGGGAGATCACTGTACATTTCTCTTCTGTTTCCTATTTATATTTCTATTTTACCTCCTCAATTTAGCATTATGGACAGGGAAAGACCTAATCTAAGATCTGCACAAAAATATTTAGCCTTCAAATTCATACCGTCATCGTAGCATGCATGGACTCGAATCATATGAATGGGAATTCCATGAAAAAGATTGTGGGCCGAAAATGGGTGATCACTGTACATTTCTCTTCTGTTTCCTATTTATATTTATATTTTACCTCCTCAATTTAGCATTATGGACAGGGAAAGACCTAATCTAAGATCTGCACAAAAATATTTAGCCTTCAAAATCATACCGTCATCTTAGCATGCATGGACTCGACTCATATGAATGGGATTTCCATGAAAAAGATTGTGGGCCGAAAATGGGTGATCACTGTACATTTCTCTTCTGTTTCCTATTTATATTTCTATTTTACCTCCTCAATTTAGCATTATGGACAGGGAAAGACCTAATCTAAGATCTGCACAAAAATATTTAGCCTTCAAATTCATACCGTCATCGTAGCATGCATGAACTCGACTCATATGAATGGGAATTCAATGAAAAAAATTGTGGGACGAAAATGGGTGATCACTGTACATTTATCTTCTGTTTCCTATTTATATTTATATTTTACCTCCTCAATTTAGCATTATTGACAGGGAAAGACCTAATCTATGATCTGCACAAAAATATTTAGCCTTCATATTCATACCGTCATCGTAGCATGCATGGACTCGACTCATATGAATGGGATTTCCATGAAAAACATTGTGGGCCGAAAATGGGTGATCACTGTACATTTCTCTTCTGTTTCCTCTTTATATTTCTATTTTACCTCCTCAATTTAGCATTATGGACAGGGAAAGACCTAATCTAAGATCTGCACAAAAATATTTAACCTTCAAATTCATACCGTCATCGTAGCATGCATGGACTCGACTCATATGAATGGGATTTCCATGAAAAAGATGGTGGGCCGTAAATGGGAGATCACTGTACATTTCTCTTCTGTTTCCTATTTATATTTCTATTTTACCTCCTCAATTTAGCATTATGGACAGGGAAAGACCTAATCTAAGATCTGCACAAAAATATTTAGCCTTCAAATTCATACCGTCATCGTAGCATGCATGGACTCGACTCATATGAATGGGATTTCCATGAAAAAGATTGTGGGCCGAAAATGGGTGATCACTGTACAATTCTCTTCTGTTTCCTATTTATATTTATATTTTACCTCCTCAATTTAGCATTATGGACAGGGAAAGACCTAATCTAAGATCTGCACAAAAATATTTAGCCTTCAAATTCATACCGTCATCGTAGCATGCATGGACTCGACTCATATAAATGGGATTTCCATGAAAAAGATTGTGGGCCGAAAATGGGTGATCACTGTACTTTTCTCTTCTGTTTCCTATTTATATTTATATTTTACCTCCTCAATTTACCATTATGGACAGGGAAAGACCTAATCTAAGATCTGCCCAAAAATATTTAGCCTTAAAATTCATACCGTCATCGTAGCATGCATGGACTCGACTCATATGAATGGGATTTCCATGAAAAAGATTGAAGGCCGAAAATGGGTGATCACCGTACATTTCTCTTCTGTTTTCTATTTATTTTTCTATTTTACCTCCTCAATTTAGCATTATTGACAGGGAAAGACCTAATCTAAGATCTGCACAAAAATATTTAGCCTTAAAATTCATACCGTCATCGTAGCATGCATGGACTCGACTCATATGAATGGGATTTCCATGAAAAAGATTGTGGGCCGTAAATGGGAGATCACTGTACATTTCTCTTCTGTTTCCTATTTATATTTATATTTTACCTCCTCAATTTAGCATTATGGACAGGGAAAGACCTAATCTAAGATCTGCACAAAAATATTTAGCCTTCAAATTCATACCGTCATCGTAGCATGCATGGACTCGAATCATATGAATGTGAATTCCATGAAAAAGATTGTGGGCCGAAAATGGGTGATCACTGTACATTTCTCTTCTGTTTCCTATTTATATTTATATTTTACCTCCTCAATTTAGCATTATGGACAGGGAAAGACCTAATCTAAGATCTGCACAAAAATATTTAGCCTTGAAAATCATACCGTCATCTTAGCATGCATGGACTCGACTCATATGAATGGGATTTCCATGAAAAAGATTGTGGGCCGAAAATGGGTGATCACTGTACATTTCTCTTCTGTTTCCTATTTATATTTCTATTTTACCTCCTCAATTTAGCATTATGGACAGGGAAAGACCTAATCTAAGATCTGCACAAAAATATTTAGCCTTCAAATTCATACCGTCATCGTAGCATGCATGGACTCGACTCATATGAATGGGAATTCAATGAAAAAAATTGTGGGACGAAAATGGGTGATCACTGTACATTTATCTTCTGTTTCCTATTTATATTTATATTTTACCTCCTCAATTTAGCATTATGGACAGGGAAAGACCTAATCTAAGATCTGCACAAAAATATTAACCTTCTAATTCATACCGTCATCGTAGCATGCATGGACTCGACTCATATGAATGGGATTTCCATGAAAAAGATTGTGGGCCGAAAATGGGTGATCACTGTACATTTCTCTTCTGTTTCCTATTTATATTTATATTTTACCTCCGCAATTTAGCATTATGGACAAAGAAAGACCTAATCTAAGATCTGCACAAAAATATTTAGCCTTCAAATTCATACCGTCATCGTAGCATGCATGGACTCGACTCATATGAATGGTATTTCCATGAAAAAGATTGTGGGCCGAAAATGGGTGATCACTGTACATTTCTCTTCTGTTTCCTATTTATATTTCTATTTTACCTCCTCAATTCAGCATTATGGACAAGGAAAGACCTAATCTAAAATCTGCACAAAAATATTTAGCCTTCAAATTCATACCGTGATTGTAGCATGTATGGACTCGACTCATATGACTGGGATTTCCATGAAAAAGATTGTGGGCCGAAAATGGGTGATCACTGTACATTTCTCTTCTGTTTCCTATTTATATTTATATTTTACCTCCTCAATTTAGCATTATGGACAGGGAAAGACCTAATCTAAGATCTGCACAAAAATATTTAGCCTTCAAATTCATACCGTCATCGTAGCCTGCATGGACTCGACTCATATGAATGGGATTTCCATGAAAAATATTGTGGGCAGAAAATGGGTGATCACTGTACATTTCTCTTCTGTTTCCTATTTATATTTCTATTTTACCTCCTCAATTTAGCATTATGGACAGGGAAAGACCTAATCTAAGATCTGCACAAAAATATTTAGCCTTCAAATTAATACCGTCATCGTAGCCTGCATGGACTCGACTCATATGAATGGGATTTCCATGAAAAAGATTGTGGGCCGAAAATGGGTGATCACTGTACATTTCTCTTCTGTTTCCTATTTATATTTATATTTTACCTCCTCAATTTAGCATTATGGACGGGGAAAGACCTAATCTAATATTCTGCACAAAAATATTTAACCTTCAAATTCATACCGTGATCGTAGCATGCATGGACTCGACTCATATGACTGGGATTTCCATGAAAAAGATTGTGGGCAGAAAATGGGTGATCACTGTACATTTCTCTTCTGTTTCCTATTTATATTTCTATTTTACATCCTCAATTTAGCATTATGGACAGGGAAAGACCTAATCTAAGATCTGCACAAAAATATTTAGCCTTAAAATTCATACCGTCATCGTAGCATGCATGGACTCGACTCATATGAATGGGATTTCCATGAAAAAGATTGTGGGCCGAAAATGGGTGATCACTGTACATTTCTCTTCTGTTTCCTATTTATATTTATATTTTACCTCCTCAATTTAGCATTATGGACAGGGAAAGACCTAATCTAAGATCTGCACAAAAATATTTAGCATTCAAATTCATACCGTCATCGTAGCATGCATGGACTCGACTCATATGACTGGGATTTCCATGAAAAAGATTGTGGGCCGATAATGGGTGATCACTGTACATTTGTCTTCTGTTTCCTATTTATATTTCTATTTTACCTCCTCAATTTAGCATTATGGATAGGGAAAGACCTAATCTAAGATCTGCACTAAAATATTTAGCCTGCAAATTCATACCGTCATCGTAGCATGCATGGACTCGACTCATATGAATGGGATTTCCATGAAAAAGATTGTGGGCCGAAAATGGGTGATCACTGTACAATTCTCTTCTGTTTCCTATTTATATTTATATTTTACCTCCTCAATTTAGCATTATGGACAGGGAAAGACCTAATCTAAGATCTGCACAAAAATATTTAGCCTTCAAATTCATACCGTCATCGTAGCATGCATGGACTCGACTCATATGAATGGGATTTCCATGAAAAAGATTGTGGGCCGAAAATGGGTGATCACTGTACTTTTCTCTTCTGTTTCCTATTTATATTTTACCTCCTCAATTTACCATTATGGACAGGGAAAGACCTAATCTAAGATCTGCCCAAAAATATTTACCCTTCAATTCATACCGTCATTATAGCATGCATGGACGCGACTCATATGAATGGGATTTCCATGAAAAAGATTGTGGGCCGAAAATGGGTGATCACTGTACATTTCTCTTCTGTTTCCTATTTATATTTATATTTTACCTCCTCAATTTAGCATTATGGACAGGGAAAGACCTAATCTAAGATGTGCACAAAAATATTTAGCCTTCAAATTCATACCGTCATCGTAGCATGCATGGACTCGACTCATATGAATGGGATTTCCATGAAAAAGATTGAAGGCCGAAAATGGGTGATCACCGTACATTTCTCTTCTGTTTTCTATTTATTTTTCTATTTTACCTCCTCAATTTAGCATTATTGACAGGGAAAGACCTAATCTAAGATCTGCACAAAAATATTTAGCCTTCAAAATCATACCGTCATCTTAGCATGCATGGACTCGACTCATATGAATGGGATTTCCATGAAAAAGATTGTGGGCCGAAAATGGGTGATCACTGTACATTTCTCTTCTGTTTCCTATTTATATTTCTATTTTACCTCCTCAATTTAGCATTATGGACAAAGAAAGACCTAATCTAAGATCTGCACAAAAATATTTAGCCTTCAAATTCATACCGTCATCGTAGCATGCATGGACTCGACTCATATGAATGGGAATTCAATGAAAAAAATTGTGGGACGAAAATGGGTGATCACTGTACATTTATCTTCTGTTTCCTATTTATATTTATATTTTACCTCCTCAATTTAGCATTATGGACAGGGAAAGACCTAATCTAAGATCTGCACAAAAATATTAACCTTCTAATTCATACCGTCATCGTAGCATGCATGGACTCGACTCATATGAATGGGATTTCCATGAAAAAGATTGTGGGCCGAAAATGGGTGATCACTGTACATTTCTCTTCTGTTTCCTATTTATATTTATATTTTACCTCCGCAATTTAGCATTATGGACAAAGAAAGACCTAATCTAAGATCTGCAGAAAAATATTTAGCCTTCAAATTCATAACCTCATCGTAGCATGCATGGACTCGACTCATATGAATGGTATTTCCATGAAAAAGATTGTGGGCCGAAAATGGGTGATCACTGTACATTTCTCTTCTGTTTCCTATTTATATTTCTATTTTACCTCCTCAATTCAGCATTATGGACAAGGAAAGACCTAATCTAAAATCTGCACAAAAGTATTTAGCCTTCAAATTCATACCGTGATTGTAGCATGTATGGACTCGACTCATATGACTGGGATTTCCATGAAAAAGATTGTGGGCCGAAAATGGGTGATCACTGTACATTTCTCTTCTGTTTCCTATTTATATTTCTATTTTACCTCCTCAATTTAGCATTATGGACAGGGAAAGACCTAATCTAAGATCTGCACAAAAATATTTGCCTTCAAATTCATACCCTCATCGTAGCATGCATGGACTCGACTCATATGACTGGGATTTCCATGAAAAATATTGTGAGTAGAAAATGGGTGATCACTGTACATTTCTCTTCTGTTTCCTATTTATATTTCTATTTTACCTCCTCAATTTAGCATTATGGACAGGGAAAGACCTAATCTAAGATCTGCACAAAAATATTTAGCCTTCAAATTCATACCGTCATCGTAGCCTGCATGGACTCGACTCATATGAATGGGATTTCCATGAAAAGTATTGTGGGCAGAAAATGGGTGATCACTGTACATTTCTCTTCTGTTTCCAATTTATATTTATATTTTACCTCCTCAATTTTGCATTATGGACAGGGAAAGACCTAATCTAAGATCTGCACAAAAATATTTAGCCTTCAAATTAATACCGTCATCGTAGCCTGCATGGACTCGACTCATATGAATAGGATTTCCATGAAAAATATTGTGGGCCGAAAATGGGTGATCACTGTACATTTCTCTTCTGTTTCCTATTTATATTTATATTTTACCTCCTCAATTTAGCATTATGGACGGGGAAAGACCTAATCTAATATTCTGCACAAAAATATTTAACCTTCAAATTCATACCGTGATCGTAGCATGCATGGACTCGACTCATATGACTGGGATTTCCATGAAAAAGATTGTGGGCAGAAAATGGGTGATCACTGTACATTTCTCTTCTGTTTCCTCTTTATATTTCTATTTTACATCCTCAATTTAGCATTATGGACAGGGAAAGACCTAATCTAAGATCTGCACAAAAATATTTAGCCTTAAAATTCATACCGTCATCGTAGCATGCATGGACTCGACTCATATGAA
The DNA here is from genome assembly GCA_963932145.1 of Acanthosepion lycidas. Classification (NCBI taxonomy): domain Eukaryota; kingdom Metazoa; phylum Mollusca; class Cephalopoda; order Sepiida; family Sepiidae; genus Acanthosepion; species Acanthosepion lycidas. The sequence continues at coordinate 1,534,211 of CAWVQA010000569.1, read as the reverse complement.
TGGGATTTCCATGAAAAAGATTGTGGGCCGAAAATGGGTGATCACTGTACATTTCTCTTCTGTTTCCTATTTATATTTATATTTTACCTCCTCAATTTAGCATTATGGACAGGGAAAGACCTAATCTAAGATCTGCACAAAAATATTTAGCATTCAAATTCATACCGTCATCGTAGCATGCATGGACTCGACTCATATGACTGGGATTTCCATGAAAAAGATTGTGGGCCGATAATGGGTAATCACTGTACATTTCTCTTCTGTTTCCTATTTATATTTATATTTTACCTCCTCAATTTAGCATTATGGATAGGGAAAGACCTAATCTAAGATCTGCACTAAAATATTTAGCCTGCAAATTCATACCGTCATCGTAGCATGCATGGACTCGACTCATATGAATGGGATTTCCATGAAAAAGATTGTGGGCCGAAAATGGGTGATCACTGAACTTTTCTCTTATGTTTCCTATTTATATTTCTATTTTACCTCCTCAATTTAGCATTATGGACAGGGAAAGACCTAATCTAAGATCTGCCCAAAAATATTTACCCTTCAATTCATACCGTCATTGTAGCATGCATGGACTCGACTCATATGAATGGGATTTCCATGAAAAAGATTGTGGGCCGAAAATGGTTGATCACTGTACATTTCTCTTCTGTTTCCTATTTATATTTATATTTTACCTCCTCAATTTAGCATTATGGACAGGGAAAGACCTAATCTAAGATCTGCACAAAAATATTTTGCCTTCAAATTCATACCGTCATCGTAGCATGCATGGACTCGACTCATATGAATGGGATTTCCATGAAAAATATTGAGGGCCGAAAATGGGTGATCACCGTACATTTCTCTTCAGTTTTCTATTTATTTTTCTATTTTACCCCCTCAATTTAGAATTATGGACAGGGAAAGACCTAATCTAAGATCTGCACAAAAATATTTAGCCTTCAAATTCATACCGTCATCGTAGCATGCATGGACTCGACTCATATGAATGGGATATCCATGAAAAAGATTGTGGGCCGAAAATGGGTGATCACTGTACATTTCTCTTCTGTTTCCTATTTATATTTATATTTTACCTCCTCAATTTAGCATTATGGACAGGGAAAGACCTAATCTAAGATCTGCAAAAAAATATTAACCTTCTATTTCATACCGTCATCGTAGCATGCATGGACTCGACTCATATGAATGGGATTTCCATGAAAAAGATTGTGGGCCGAAAATGGGTGATCACTGTACATTTCTCTTCTGTTTCCTATTTATATTTATATTTTACCTCCGCAATTAAGCATTATGGACAGGGAAAGACCTAATCGAAGATCTGCACAAAAATATTTAGCCTTCAAATTCATACCGTCATCGTAGCACGCATGGACTCGACTTATATGAATGGGATTTCCTTGAAAAAGATTGTGGGCCGAAAATGGGTGATCACTGTACATTTCTCTTCTGTTTCCTATTTATATTTATATTTTACCTCCGCAATTTAGCATTATGGACAAAGAAAGACCTAATCTAAGATCTGCACAAAAATATTTAGCCTTCAAATTCATACCGTCATCGTAGCATGCATGGACTCGACTCATATGAATGGTATTTCCATGAAAAAGATTGTGGGCCGAAAATGGGTGATCACTGTACATTTCTCTTCTGTTTCCTATTTATATTTCTATTTTACCTCCTCAATTCAGCATTATGGACAAGGAAAGACCTAATCTAAAATCTGCACAAAAATATTTAGCCTTCAAATTCATACCGTGATTGTAGCATGTATGGACTCGACTCATATGACTGGGATTTCCATGAAAAAGATTGTGGGCCGAAAATGGGTGATCACTGTACATTTCTCTTCTGTTTCCTATTTATATTTCTATTTTACCTCCTCAATTTAGCATTATGGACAGGGAAAGACCTAATCTAAGATCTGCACAAAAATATTTAGCCTTCAAATTCATACCGTCATCGTAGCCTGCATGGACTCGACTCATATGAATGGGATTTCCATGAAAAATATTGTGGGCAGAAAATGGGTGATCACTGTACATTTCTCTTCTGTTTCCTATTTATATTTCTATTTTACCTCCTCAATTTAGCATTATGGACAGGGAAAGACCTAATCTAAGATCTGCACAAAAATATTTAGCCTTCAAATTAATACCGTCATCGTAGCCTGCATGGACTCGACTCATATGAATGGGATTTCCATGAAAAAGATTGTGGGCCGAAAATGGGTGATCACTGTACATTTCTCTTCTGTTTCCTATTTATATTTATATTTTACCTCCTCAATTTAGCATTATGGACGGGGAAAGACCTAATCTAATATTCTGCACAAAAATATTTAACCTTCAAATTCATACCGTGATCGTAGCATGCATGGACTCGACTCATATGACTGGGATTTCCATGAAAAAGATTGTGGGCAGAAAATGGGTGATCACTGTACATTTCTCTTCTGTTTCCTATTTATATTTCTATTTTACATCCTCAATTTAGCATTATGGACAGGGAAAGACCTAATCTAAGATCTGCACAAAAATATTTAGCCTTAAAATTCATACCGTCATCGTAGCATGCATGGACTCGACTCATATGAATGGGATTTCCATGAAAAAGATTGTGGGCCGAAAATGGGTGATCACTGTACATTTCTCTTCTGTTTCCTATTTATATTTATATTTTACCTCCTCAATTTAGCATTATGGACAGGGAAAGACCTAATCTAAGATCTGCACAAAAATATTTAGCATTCAAATTCATACCGTCATCGTAGCATGCATGGACTCGACTCATATGACTGGGATTTCCATGAAAAATATTGTGGGTCGATAATGGGTGATCACTGTACATTTCTCTTCTGTTTCCTATTTATATTTCTATTTTACCTCCTCAATTTAGCATTATGGATAGGGAAAGACCTAATCTAAGATCTGCACTAAAATATTTAGCCTGCAAATTCATACCGTCATCGTAGCATGCATGGACTCGACTCATATGAATGGGATATCCATGAAAAAGATTGTGGGCCGAAAATGGGTGATCACTGTACATTTCTCTTCTGTTTCCTATTTATATTTATATTTTACCTCCTCAATTTAGCATTATGGACAGGGAAAGACCTAATCTAAGATCTGCAAAAAAATATTTAGCCTTCAAATTCATACCGTCATCGTAGCACGCATGGACTCGACTTATATGAATGGGATTTCCTTGAAAAAGATTGTGGGCCGAAAATGGGTGATCACTGTACATTTCTCTTCTGTTTCCTATTTATATTTATAGTTTACCTCCTCAATTTAGCATTATGGACAGGGAAAGACCTAATCTAAGATCTGCACTAAAATATTTAGCCTGCAAATTCATACCGTCATCGTAGCATGCATGGACTCGACTCATATGAATGGGATTTCCATGAAAAAGATTGTGGGCCGAAAATGGGTGATCACTGTACTTTTCTCTTATGTTTCCTATTTATATTTCTATTTTACCTCCTCAATTTAGCATTATGGACAGGGAAAGACCTAATCTAAGATCTGCCCAAAAATATTTACCCTTCAATTCATACCGTCATTGTAGCATGCATGGACTCGACTCATATGAATGGGATTTCCATGAAAAAGATTGTGGGCCGAAAATGGTTGATCACTGTACATTTCTCTTCTGTTTCCTATTTATATTTATATTTTACCTCCTCAATTTAGCATTATGGACACGGAAAGACCTAATCTAAGATCTGCACAAAAATATTTAGCCTTCAAATTCATACCGTCATCGTAGCATGCATGGACTCGACTCATATGAATTGGATTTCCATGAAAAATATTGAGGGCCGAAAATGGGTGATCACCGTACATTTCTCTTCTGTTTTCTATTTATTTTTCTATTTTACCTCCTCAATTTAGCATTATGGACAGGGAAAGACCTAATCTAAGATCTGCATAAAAAATATTTAGCCTTCAAATTCATACCGTCATCGTAGCATGCATGGACTCGACTCATATGAATGGGAATTCCATGAAAAAGATTGAGGGCCGGAAATGGGTGATCACCGTACATTTTTCTTCAGTTTTCTTTTTATTTTTCTATTTTACCTCCTCAATTTAGAATTATGGACAGGGAAAGACCTAATCTAAGATCTTCACAAAAATATTTAGCCTTCAAATTCATACCGTCATCGTAGCATGCATGGACTCGACTCATATGACTGGGATTTCCATGAAAAATATTGTGAGTAGAAAATGGGTGATCACTGTACATTTCTCTTCTGTTTCCTATTTATATTTCTATTTTACCTCCTCAATTCAGCATTATGGACAGGGAAAGACCTAATCTAAGATCTGCACAAAAATATTTAGCCTTCAAATTCATACCGTCATCGTAGCCTGCATGGACTCGACTCATATGAATGGGATTTCCATGAAAAATATTGTGGGCAGAAAATGGGTGATCACTGTACATTTCCCTTCTGTTTCCTATTTATATTTCTATTTTACCTCCTCAATTTAGCATTATGGACAGGGAAAGACCTAATCTAAGATCTGCACAAAAATATTTAGCCTTCAAATTCATACCGTCATCGTAGCATGCATGGACTCGACTCATATGAATGGGATTTCCATGAAAAAGATTGTGGGCCGTAAATGGGAGATCACTGTACATTTCTCTTCTGTTTCCTATTTATATTTATATTTTACCTCCTCAATTTAGCATTATGGACAGGGAAAGACCTAATCTAAGATCTGGAACAAAAATATTTAGCCTGCAAATTCATACCGTCATCATAGCATGCATGGACTCCACTCATATGAATGGGATTTCCATGAAAAAGATTGTGGGCCGAAAATGGGTGATCACTGTACATTGCTCTTCTGTTTCCTATTTATATTTATATTTTACCTCCTCAATTTAGCATTATGGACAGGGAAAGACCTAATCTAAGATCTGCACAAAAATATTTAGCCTTCAAATTCATACCGTCATCGTAGCATGCATGGACTCGACTCATATGAATGGGATTTCCATGAAAAAGATTGTGGGCCGAAAATGGGTGATCACTGTACAATTCTCTTCTGTTTCCTATTTATATTTATATTTTACCTCCTCAATTTAGCATTATGGACAGGGAAAGACCTAATCTAAGATCTGCAAAAAAATATTTAGCCTTCAAATTCATACCGTCATCGTAGCATGCATGGACTCGACTCATATGAATGGGATTTCCATGAAAAAGATTGTGGGCCGAAAATGGGTGATCACTGTACTTTTCTCTTCTGTTTCCTATTTATATTTATATTTTACCTCCTCAATTTACCATTATGGACAGGGAAAGACCTAATCTAAGATCTGCCCAAAAATATTTACCCTTCAATTCATACCGTCATGATAGCATGCATGGACTCGACTCATATGAATGGGATTTCCATGAAAAAGATTGTGGGCCGAAAATGGGTGATCACTGTACATTTCTCTTCTGTTTCCTATTTATATTTATATTTTACCTCCTCAATTTAGCATTATGGACAGGGAAAGACCTAATCTAAGATCTGCACAAAAATATTTAGCCTTCAAATTCATACCGTCATCGTAGCATGCATGGACTCGACTCATATGAATGGGATTTCCATGAAAAAGATTGAGGGCCGAAAATGGGTGATCACCGTACATTTCTCTTCTGTTTTATATTTATTTTTCTATTTTACCTCCTCAATTTATCATTATTGACAGGGAAAGACCTAATCTAAGATCTGCACAAAAATATTTAGCCTTAAAATTCATACCGTCATCGTAGCATGCATGGACTCGACTCATATGAATGGGATTTCCATGAAAAAGATTGTAAGCCGTAAATGGGAGATCACTGTACATTTCTCTTCTGTTTCCTATTTATATTTCTATTTTACCTCCTCAATTTAGCATTATGGACAGGGAAAGACCTAATCTAAGATCTGCACAAAAATATTTAGCCTTCAAATTCATACCGTCATCGTAGCATGCATGGACTCGAATCATATGAATGGGAATTCCATGAAAAAGATTGTGGGCCGAAAATGGGTGATCACTGTACATTTCTCTTCTGTTTCCTATTTATATTTATATTTTACCTCCTCAATTTAGCATTATGGATGGGGAAAGACCTAATCTAAGATCTGCAAAAAAATATTTAGCCTTCAAATTCATACCGTCATCGTAGCATGCATGGACTCGACTGATATGAATGGGATTTCCATGAAAAAGATTGTGGGCCGAAAATGGGTGATCACTGTACATTTCTCTTCTGTTTCCTATTTATATTTATATTTTACCCCTCAATTTAGCATTATGGTCAGGGAAAGACCTAATCTGAGATCTGCACAAAAATATTTAGCCTTCAAATTCATACCGTCATCGTAGCATGCATGGACACGACTCATATGAATGGGATTTCCATGAAAAAGATTGTGGGCCGAAAATGGGTGATCACTGTACATTTCTCTTCTGTTTCCTATTTATATTTATATTTTACCCCTCAATTTAGCATTATGGACAGGGAAAGACCTAATCTGAGATCTGCACAAAAATATTTAGCCTTCAAATTCATACCGTCATCGTAGCATGCATGGACACGACTCATATGAATGGGATTTCCATGAAAAAGATTGTGGGCCGAAAATGGGTGATCACTGTACATTTCTCTTCTGTTTCCTATTTATATTTATATTTTACCCCTCAATTTAGCATTATGGACAGGGAAAGACCTAATCTGAGATCTGCACAAAAATATTTAGCCTTCAAATTCATACCGTCATCGTAGCATGCATGGACTCGACTCATATGAATGGGATTTCCATGAAAAATATTGTGGACCGAAAATGGGTGATCACTGTACATTTCTCTTCTGTTTCCTATTTATATTTCTATTTTACCTCCTCAATTTAGCATTATGGACAGGGAACGATCTAATCTAAGATCTGCACAAAAATATTTAGCCTTCAAATTCATACTGTCATCGTAGCATGCATGGACTCGACTCATATGAATGGGATTTCCATGAAAAATATTGTGGGCCGAAAATGGGTGATCACTGTACATTTCTCTTCTGTGTCCTATTTATATTTATATTTTACCTCCTCAATTTAGCATTATGGACAGGGAAAGACCTAATCTAAGATCTGCACAAAAATATTTAGCCTTAAAATTCATACCGTCATCGTAGCATGCATGGACTCGACTCATATGAATGGGATTTCCATGTAAAAGATTGTGGGCCGAAAATGGGTGATCACTGTACATTTCTCTTCTGTTTCCTATTTATATTTTACCTCCTCAATTTAGCATTATGGACAGGGAAAGACCTAATCTAAGATCTGCACAAAAATATTTAGCCTTAAAATTCATACCGTCATCGTAGCATGCATGGACTCGACTCATATGAATGGGATTTCCATGTAAAAGATTGTGGGCCGAAAATGGGTGATCACTGTACATTTCTCTTCTGTTTCCTATTTATATTTTACCTCCTCAATTGAGCATTATGGACAGGGAAAGACCTAATCTAAGATCTGCACAAAAATATTTTGCCTTCAAATTCATACCGTCATCGTAGCATGCATGGACTCGACTCATATGACTGGGATTTCCATGAAAAATGTTGTGGGCAGAAAATGGGTGATCACTGTACATTTCTCTTCTGTTTCCTATTTATATTTCGATTTTACCTCCTCAATTTAGCATTATGGACAGGGAAGGTCTAAGATCTGCACAAAAATATTTAGCCTTCAAATTCAAACCGTGATCGTAGCATGCATGGACTCGACTCATATGAATGGGATTTCCATGAAAAAGAATGTGGGCCGAAAATGGGTGATCACTGTACATTTCTTTTCTGTTTCCTATTTATATTTCTATTTTACCTCCTCAATTTAGCATTATGGACAGGTAAAGTCCTAATCTAAGGTTTGCACAAAAATATGTTGCCTTCAAATTCATACCGTCATCGTAGCATGCATGGACTCGACTCATATGAATGGGTTTTCCATGAAAAAGATTGTGGGCCGAAAATGGTTGATCTCTGTACATTTCTCTTCTGTTTCCTATTTATATTTATATTTTACCTCCTCAATTTAGCATTATGGACAGGGAAAGACCTCATCTAAGATCTGCACAAAAATATTTAGCCTTCAAATTCATACCGTCATCGTAGCATGCATGGACTCAACTCATATGACTGGGATTTCCACGAAAAATATTGTGGGCAGAAAATGGGTGATCACTGTACATTTCTCTTCTGTTTCCTATTTATATTTATATTTTACCTCCTCAATTTAACATTATGGACAGGGAAAGACCTAATCTAATATCTGCACAAAAATATTTTGCCTTCAAATTCATACCGTCATCGTAGCATGCATGGACTCGACTCATATGAATGGGATTTCCATGAAAAAGATTGTGGGCCGAAAAAGGGTGATCACTGTACATTTCTCTTCTGTTTCCTATTTATATTTATATTTTACCTCCTCAATTTAGCATTATGGACGGGGAAAGACCTAATCTAAGATCTGCACAAAAATATTTAGCCTTCAAATTCATACCGTCATCGTAGCATGCATGGACTCGACTCATATGAATGGGATTTCCATGAAAAAGATTGTGGGCCGAAAATGGGTGATCACTGTACATTTCTCTTCTGTTTCCTATTTATATTTATATTTTACCCCTCAATTTAGCATTATGGACAGGGAAAGACCTAATCTAAAATCTGCACAAAAATATTTAGCCTTCAAATTCATACCGTCATCGTAGCATGCATGGAGTCGACTCATATGAATGGGATTTCCATGAAAAAGATTGTGGGCCGAAAATGGTTGATCTCTGTACATTTCTCTTCTGTTTCCTATTTATATTTATATTTTACCTCCTCAATTTAGCATTATGGACAGGGAAAGACCTCATCTAAGATCTGCACAAAAATATTTATCCTTCAAATTCATACCGTCATCGTAGCATGCATGGACTCACCTCATATGACTGGGATTTCCACGAAAAATGTTGTTGGCAGAAAATGGGTGATCACTGTACATTTCTCTTCTGTTTCCTATTTATATTTATATTTTACCTCCTCAATTTAGCATTATTGACAGGGAAAGACCTAATCTAAGATCTGCACAAAAATATTTAGCCTTCAAAATGATACCCTCATCGTAGGATGCATGGACTCGACTCATATGAATGGGATTTCCATGAAAAAGATTGTGGGCCGAAAATGGGTGATCACTGTACATTTCTCTTCTGTTTCCTATTTATATTTCTATTTTACCTCCTCAATTTAGCATTATGGACAGGGAAAGACCTAATCTAATATCTGCACAAAAATATTTAGCCTTCAAATTCATACCGTCATCGTAGCAAGCATGGATTCGACTCCTATGAATGGGATTTCCATGAAGAAGATTGCGGGCCGAAAATGGGTGATCACAGTACATTTCTCTTCTGTTTCCTATTTATATTTATATTTTACCTCCTCAAATTAGCATTATGGACAGGGAAAGACCTAATCTAATATCTGCACAAAAATATTTTGCTTTCAAATTCATACCGTGATCGTAGCATGCATGGACTCGACTCATATGACTGGGATTTCCATGAAAAAGATTGTGGGCAGGAAATGGGAGATCACTGTACATTTCTCTTCTGTTTCTTATTTATATTTCTATTTTACCTCCTCAATTTAGCATTATGGACAGGGAAAGACCTACTCTAAGATCTGCACAAAAATATTTAGCCTGCAAATTCATACCGTCATCGTAGCATGCATGGACTCGACTCATATGACTGGGATTTCCATGAAAAAGATTGTGGGCCGAAAATGGGTGATCACTGTACATTTCTCTTCTGTTTCCTATTTATATTTCTATTTTACCTCCTCAATTTAGCATTATGGACAGAGAAAGACCTAATCTAATATCTGCACAAAAATATTTAGCCTTCAAATTCATACCGTGATCGTAGCATGCATTTACTCGACTCATATGACTGGGATTTCCATGAAAAATATTGTGGGCAGAAAATGGCTTATCACTGTACATTTCTCTTCTGTTTCCTATTTATATTTCTATTTTACCTCCTCAATTTAGCATTATGGACAGGGAAAGACCTAATCTAAGATCTGCACAAAAATATTTAGCCTTCAAATTCATACCGTCATCGTAGCATGCATGGACTCGACTCATATGAATGGGATTTCCATGAAAAAGATTGTCGGCCGAAAATGGGTGATCACTGTACATTTCTCTTCTGTTTCCTATTTATATTTATATTTTACCTCCTCAATTTAGCATTATGGACAGGGAAAGACCTAATCTAAGATCTGCACAAAAATATTTAGCCTGCAAATTCATACCGTCATCGTAGCATGCATGGACTCAATAATTATGAATGGGATTTCCATGAAAACGATTGCGGGCCGAAAATGGGTGATCACTGTACATTTCTCTTCTGTTTCCTATTTATATTTATATTTTACGTCCTCAATTTAGCATTATGGACAGGGAAAGACCTAATCTAAGGTCTGCACAAAAATATTTAGCCTGCAAATTAATACCGTCATCGTAGCATGCATGGACTCGACTCATATGAATGGGATTTCCATAGAAAAGATTGTGGGCCGAAAATGGTTGATCACTGTACATTTCTCTTCTGTTTCCTATTTATATTTCTATTTTACCTCCTCAATTTAGCATTATGGACAGGGAAAGACCTAATCTAATATCTGAACAAAAATATTTTGCATTCAAATTCATACCGTGATCGTAGCATGCATGGACTCGACTCATATGACTGGGATTTCCATGAAAAAGATTGTGGGCCGAAAATGTGTGATCACTGTACATTTCTCTTCTGTTTCATATTTATATTTATATTTTACCTCCTCAATTTAGCATTATGGACAGGGAAAGACCTAATCTAAGATCTGCACAAAAATATTTAGCCTTCAAATTCATACCGTCATCGTAGCATGCATGGACTCGACTCATATGAATGGGATTTCCATGAAAAAGATTGTGGGCCGAAAATGGGTGATCACTGCACATTTCTCTTCTGTTTCCTATTTATATTTCTATTTTACCTCCTCAATTTAGCATTATGGACAGGGAAAGACCTAATCTAAGATCTGCACAAAAATATTTAGCCATCAAACTCATACCGTGATCGTAGCACGCATGGACTCGACTCATATGAATGGGATTTCCTTGAAAAAGATTGTGGGCCGAAAATGGGTGATCACTGTACATTTTGTCTTCTGTTTCCTATTTATATTTATATTTTACCTCCTCAATTTAGCATTATGGACAGTGAAAGACCTCATCTAAGATCTGCACAAAAATATTTATCCTTCAAATTCATACCGTCATCGTAGCATGCATGGACTCAACTCATATGACTGGGATTTCCACGAAAAATATTGTTGGCAGAAAATGGCTGATCACTGTACATTTCTCTTCTGTTTCCTATTTATATTTCTATTTTACCTCCTCAATTTTGCATTATGGACAGGGAAAGACCTAATCTAATATCTGCACAAAAATATTTTGCCTTCAAATTCATACCGTCATCGTAGCATGCATGGACTCGACTCATAAGACTGGGAATTCCATGAAAAATATTGCGGGCAGAAAATGGGTGATCACTGTACATTTCTCTTCTGTTTCCTATTTATATTTCTGTTTTACCTCCTCAATTTAGCATTATGGACAGGGAAAGACCTAATCTAAGATCTGCACAAAAATATTTAGCCTTCAAATTCATACCGTCATCGTAGGATGCATGGACTCAACTCATATGAATGGGATTTCCATGAAAAAGATTTTGGGCCGAAAATGGGTGATCACTGTACATTTCTCTTCTGTTTCCTATTTATATTTCTATTTTACCTCCTCAATTTAGCATTATTGACAGGGAAAGACCTAATCTAAGATCTGCACAAAAATATTTAGCCTTCAAAATGATACCCTCATCGTAGGATGCATGGACTCGACTCATATGAATGGGATTTCCATGAAAAAGATTGTGGGCCGAAAATGGGTGATCACTGTACATTTCTCTTCTGTTTCCTATTTATATTTCTATTTTACCTCCTCAATTTAGCATTATGGACAGGGAAAGACCTAATCTAATATCTGCACAAAAATATTTAGCCTTCAAATTCATACCGTGATCGTAGCACGCATGGACTCGACTCATATGAATGGGATTTCCTTGAAAAAGATTGTGGGCCGAAAATGGGTGATCACTGTACATTTTGTCTTCTGTTTCCTATTTATATTTATATTTTACCTCCTCAATTTAGCATTATGGACAGGGAAAGACCTCATCTAAGATCTGCACAAAAATATTTATCCTTCAAATTCATACCGTCATCGTAGCATGCATGGACTCAACTCATATGACTGGGATTTCCACGAAAAATATTGTTGGCAGAAAATGGGTGATCACTGTACATTTCTCTTCTGTTTCCTATTTATATTTCTATTTTACCTCCTCAATTTTGCATTATGGACAGGGAAAGACCTAATCTAATATCTGCACAAAAATATTTTGCCTTCAAATTCATACCGTCATCGTAGCATGCATGGACTCGACTCATATGACTGGGAATTCCATGAAAAATATTGCGGGCAGAAAATGGGTGATCACTGTACATTTCTCTTCTGTTTCCTATTTATATTTCTGTTTTACCTCCTCAATTTAGCATTATGGACAGGGAAAGACCTAATCTAAGATCTGCACAAAAATATTTAGCCTTCAAATTCATACCGTCATCGTAGGATGCATGGACTCAACTCATATGAATGGGATTTCCATGAAAATGATTTTGGGCCGAAAATGGGTGATCACTGTACATTTCTCTTCTGTTTCCTATTTATATTTCTATTTTACCTCCTCAATTTAGCATTATTGACAGGGAAAGACCTAATCTAAGATCTGCACAAAAATATTTAGCCTTCAAAATGATACCCTCATCGTAGGATGCATGGACTCGACTCATATGAATGGGATTTCCATGAAAAAGATTGTGGGCCGAAAATGGGTGATCACTGTACATTTCTCTTCTGTTTCCTATTTATATTTCTATTTTACCTCCTCAAATTAGCATTATGGACAGGGAAAGACCTAATCTAATATCTGCACAAAAATATTTTGCTTTCAAATTCATACCGTGATCGTAGCATGCATGGACTCGACTCATATGACTGGGATTTCCATGAAAAAATTTGTGGGCAGGAAATGGGTGATCACTGTACATTTCTCTTCTGTTTCCTATTTATATTTATATTTTACCTCCTCAATTTAGCATTATGGACAGGTAAAGACCTAATCTAAGATCTGCACAAAAATATTTAGCCTTCAAATTCATACCGTGATCGAAGCATGCATGGACTCGACTCATATGACTGGGATTTCCATGAAAAAGATTGTGGGCCGAAAATGGGAGATCACTGTACATTTCTCTTCTGTTTCTTATTTATATTTCTATTTTACCTCCTCAATTTAGCATTATGGACAGGGAAAGACCTACTCTAAGATCTGCACAAAAATATTTAGCCTGCAAATTCATACCGTCATCGTAGCACGCATGGACTCGACTCATATGAATGGGATTTCCTTGAAAAAGTTTGTGGGCCGAAAATGGGTGATCACTGTACATTTAGTCTTCTGTTTCCTATTTATATTTCTACTTTAGCTCCTCAATTTTGCATTATGGACAGGGAAAAACCTAATCTAAGATCTGCACAAAAATATTTAGCCTTCAAATTCATACCGTCATCGTAGCATGCATGGACTCGACTCATATGACTGGGATTTCCATGAAAAAGATTGTGGGCCGAAAATGGGTGATCACTGTACATTTCTCTTCTGTTTCCTATTTATATTTATATTTTACCTCCTCAATTTAGCATTATGGACAGAGAAAGACCTAATCTAATATCTGCACAAAAATATTTAGCCTTCAAATTCATACCGTGATCGTAGCATGCATTTACTCGACTCATATGACTGGGATTTCCATGAAAAATATTGTGGGCAGAAAATGGCTTATCACTGTACATTTCTCTTCTGTTTCCTATTTATATTTCTATTTTACCTCCTCAATTTAGCATTATGGACAGGGAAAGACCTAATCTAAGATCTGCACAAAAATATTTAGCCTTCAAATTCATACCGTGATCGTAGCATGCATGGACTCGACTCATATGAATGGGATTTCCATGAAAAAGATTGTCGGCCGAAAATGGGTGATCACTGTACATTTCTCTTCTGTTTCCTATTTATATTTATATTTTACCTCCTCAATTTAGCATTATGGACAGGGAAAGACCTAATCTAAGATCTGCACAAAAATATTTAGCCTGCAAATTCATACCGTCATCGTAGCATGCATGGACTCAATAATTATGAATGGGATTTCCATGAAAACGATTGCGGGCCGAAAATGGGTGATCACTGTACATTTCTCTTCCTATTTATATTTATATTTTACCTCCTCAATTTAGCATTATGGACAGGGAAAGACGTAATATAAGATCTGCACAAAAATATTTAGCCTGCAAATTCATACCATCATCGTAGTATGCAAGGACTCGACTCATATGAATGGGATTTCCATGAAAAAGATTGTCGGCCGAAAATGGGTGATCACTGTACATTTCTCTTCTCTTTCCTATTTATATTTCTATTTTACCTCCTCAATTTAGCATTATGGACAGGGAAAGACCTAATCTAAGATGTGCACAAAAATATTTAGCCTGCAAATTCATACCGTCATCGTAGCATGTATGGACTCGAGAATTATGAATGGGATTTCCATGAAAAAGATTGCGGGCCGAAAATGGGTGATCACGGTACATTTCTCTTCTGTTTCCTATTTATATGTATATTTTACCTCCTCAATTTAGCATTATGGACAGGGAAAGACCTAATCTAAGTTCTGCACAAAAATATTTAGCCTTCAAATTCATACCGTGATCGTAGCATGCATGGACTCGACTCATATGACTGGGATTTCCATGAAAAAGTTTGTGGGCAGGAAATGGTTGATCACTGTACATTTCTCTTCTGTTTCCTATTTATATTTATATTTTACCTCCACAATTTAGCATTATGGACAGGGAAAGACCTAATCTAAGACCTGCACAAAAATATTAACCTTCAAATTCATACCGTCATCGTAGCATGCATGGACTCGACTCATATGACTGGGATTTCCATGAAAAAGATTGTGGGCAGAAAATGGGTGATCACTGTACATTTCTCTTCTGTTTCATATTTCTATTTCTATTTTACCTCCTCAATTTAGCATTATGGACAGGGAAAGACCTAATCTAAGTTCTGCACAAAAATATTTAGCCTTTAAATTCATACCGTCATCGTAGCATGCATGGACTCGACTCATATGAATGGGATTTCCATGAAAAAGATTGTGGGCCGAAAATGGGTGATCAGTGTACATTTCTCTTCTGTTTCCTGTTTATATTTCTATTTTACCTCCTCAATTTAGCATTATGGACAGCGAAAGACCTAATCTAAGATCTGCACAAAAATATTTAGCCTTCAAATTCATACCGTCATCGTAGCACGCATGGACTCGACTCATATGAATGGGATTTCCTTGAAAAAGTTTGTGGGCCGAAAATGGGTGATCACTGTACATTTTGTCTTCTGTTTCCTATTTATATTTCTATTTTACCTCCTCAATTTTGCATTATGGTCAGGGAAAAACCTAATCTAAGATCTGCACAAAAATATTTAGCCTTCAAATTCATACCGTCATCGTAGCATACATGGACTCGACTCATATGACTGGGATTTCCATGAAAAAGATTGTGGGCCGAAAATGGGTGATCACTGTACATTTCTCTTCTGTTTCCTATTTATATTTATATTTTACCTCCTCAATTTAGCATTATGGACAGAGAAAGACCTAATCTAATATCTGCACAAAAATATTTAGCCTTCAAATTCATACCGTGATCGTAGCATGCATTTACTCGACTCATATGACTGGGATTTCCATGAAAAATATTGTGGGCAGAAAATGGGTTATCACTGTACATTTCTCTTCTGTTTCCTATTTATATTTCTATTTTACCTCCTCAGTTTAGCATTATGGACAGGGAAAGACCTAATCTAAGATCTGCACAAAAATATTTAGCCTTCAAATTCATACCGTCATCGTAGCACGCATGGACTCGACTCATATGAATGGGATTTCCTTGAAAAAGATTGTGGGCCGAAAATGGGTGATCACTGTACATTTTGTCTTCTGTTTCCTATTTATATTTCTATTTTCCCTCCTCAATTTTGCATTATGGACAGGGAAAAACCTAATCTAAGATCTGCACAAAAATATTTAGACTTCAAATTCATACCGTCATCGTAGCATGCATGGACTCGACTCATATGACTGGGATTTCCATGAAAAAGATTGTGGGCCGAAAATGGGTGATCACTGTACATTTCTCTTCTGTTTCCTATTTATATTTCTATTTTACCTCCGCAATTTAGCATTATGGACAGAGAAAGACCTAATCTAATATCTGCACAAAAATATTTAGCCTTCAAATTCATACCGTGATCGTAGCATGCATTTACTCGACTCATATGACTGGGATTTCCATGAAAAATATTGTGGGCAGAAAATGGGTGATCACTGTACATTTCTCTTCTGTTTCCTATTTATATTTCTATTTTACCTCCTCAATTTAGCATTATGGACAGGGAAAGACCTACTCTAAGATCTGCACAAAAATATTTAGCCTTCAAATTCATACCGTCATCGTAGCATGCATGGACTCGACTCATATGAAAGGGATTTCCATGAAAAAGATTGTCGGCCGAAAATGGGTGATCACTGTACATTTCTCTTCTCTTTCCTATTTATATTTCTATTTTACCTCCTCAATTTAGCATTATGGACAGGGAAAGACCTAATCTAAGATGTGCACAAAAATATTTAGCCTGCAAATTCATACCGTCATCGTAGCATGCATGGACTCGAGAATTATGAATGGGATTTCCATGAAAAAGATTGCGGGCCGAAAATGGGTGATCACGGTACATTTCTCTTCTGTTTCCTATTTATATTTATATTTTACCGCCTCAATTTAGCATTATGGACAGGGAAAGACCTAATCTAAGTTCTGCACAAAAATATTTAGCCTTCAAATCCATACCGTGATCGTAGCATGCATGGACTCGACTCATATGAC
The DNA here is from genome assembly GCA_963932145.1 of Acanthosepion lycidas. Lineage (NCBI taxonomy): Eukaryota > Metazoa > Mollusca > Cephalopoda > Sepiida > Sepiidae > Acanthosepion > Acanthosepion lycidas. Next base: position 1,516,950 of record CAWVQA010000569.1, on the reverse strand, counting down.
TGGGATTTCCATGAAAAAGTTTGTGGGCAGGAAATGGTTGATCACTGTACATTTCTCTTCTGTTTCCTATTTATATTTATATTTTACCTCCTCAATTTAGCATTATGGTTTGGGAAAGACCTAATCTAAGATCTGCACAAAAATATTTAGCCTTCAAATTCATACCGTCATCGTAGCATGCATTGACTCTTCTCATATGAATGGGATTTCCATGAAAAAGATTGTGGGCCGAAAATCCGAGATCACTGTACATTTCTCTTCTCTTTCCCTTTTATATTTCTATTTTACCTCCTCAATTTAGCATTATGGACAGGGAAAGACGTAATCTAAGATCTGCACAAAAATATTTAGCCTGCAAATTTATACCGTCATCGTAGCATGCATGGACTCGACTCATATGAATGGGATTTCCATGAAAAAGATTGTGGGCAGAAAATGGGTGATCACTGTACATATCTCTTCTGTTTCCTATTTATATTTATATTTTACCTCCTCAATTTAGCATTATGGACAGAGAAAGACCTAATCTAAGATCTGCACAAAAATATTTAGCCTTCAAATTCATACCGTGATCGTAGCATGCATGGACTCGACTCATATGACTGGGATTTCCATGAAAAATATTGTGGGCAGAAAATGGGTGATCACTGTACATTTCTCTTCTGTTTCCTATTTATATTTATATTTTACCTCCTCAATTTAGCATTATGGACAGGGAAAGACCTAATCTAAGATCTGCACAAAAATATTTAGCCTTCAAATTCATACCGTCATCGTAACATGCATGGACTCGACTCATATGACTGGGAATTCCATGAAAAATATTGTGGGCAGCAAATGGGTGATCACTGTACATTTCTCTTCTGTTTCCTATTTATATTTCTATTTTACCTCCTCAATTTAGCATTATGGACAGGGAAAGACCTAATCTAAGACCTGCACAAAAATATTTAGCCTTCAAATTCATACCGTCATCGAAGCATGCATGGACTCGACTCATATGAATGGGATTTCCATGAAAAAGATTGTGGGCCGAAAATGGGTGATCACTGTACATTTTGTCTTCTGTTTCCTATTTATATTTCAATTTTACCTCCTCAATTTAGCATTGTGGACAGGGAAAGACCTAATCTAAGATCTGCACAAAAATATTTAGCCTTCAAATTCATACCGTCATCGTAGCATGCATGGACTCGACTCCTATGAATGGGATTTCCATGAAAAAGATTGTGGGCCGAAAATGGGTGATCACTGTACATTTCTCTTCTGTTTCATATTTATATTTCTATTTTACCTCCTCAATTTAGCATTATGGACAGGGAAAGACCTAATCTAAGATCTGCACAAAAATATTAAGCCTTCAAATTCATACCGTCATCGAAGCATGCATGGACTCGACTCATATGAATGGGATTTCCATGAAAAAGATTGTGGGCCGAAAATGGGTGATCGCTGTACATTTCTCTTCTGTTTCATATTCATATTTCTATTTTACCTCCTCAATTTAGCATTATGGACAGAGAAAGACCTAATCTAAGATCTGCACAAAAATATTTAGCCTGCAAATTCATACCATCATCGTAGCATGCATGGACTCGACTCATATGAATGGGATTTCCATAGAAAAGATTGTGGGCCGAAAATGGGTGATCACTGTACATTTCTATTCTGTTTCCTATTTATATTTCTATTTTACCTCCTCAATTTAGCATTATGGACATGGAAAGACCTAATCTAATATCTGCACAAAAATATTTTGCCTTCAAATTCATACCGTGATCGTAGCATGCATGGACTCGAATCATATGACTGGGATTTCCATGAAAAAGATTGTGGGCAGGAAATGGATGATTACTGTACATTTCTCTTCTGTTTCCTATTTATATTTCTAATTTACCTCCTCAATTTAGCATTATGGACAGGGAAAGACCTAATCTAAGGTCTGCACAAAAATATTTAGCCTTCAAATTCATACCGTGATCGTAGGATGCATGGACTCGTCTCATATGACTGGGATTTCCATGAAAAAGATTGTGGGCCGAAAATGGGAGATCACTGTACATTTCTCTTCTGTTTCCTATTTCTATTTCTATTTTACCTCCTCAATTTAGCATTATGGACAGGGAAAGACCTAATCTAAGATCTGCACAAAAATATTTAGCCTGCAAATTCATACCGTCATCGTAGCATGCATGTACTCGACTCATATGAATGGGATTTCCATGAAAAATATTGTGGGCCGAAAATGGGAGATCACTGTACATTTCTCTTCTGTTTCCTATTTAAATTTCTATTTTACCTCCTCAATTTAGCATTATCGACAGGGAAAGACCTAATCTAAGATCTGCACAAAAATATTTAGCCTTCAAATTCATACCGTCATCGTAGCATGCATGGACTCGACTCATATGACTGGGATTTCCATGAAAAAGATTGTGGGCAGAAAATGGGTGATCACTGTACATTTCTCTTCTGTTTCCTATTCATATTTCTATTTTACCTCCTCAATTTAGCATTATGGACAGGGAAAGACCTAATCTAAGATCTGCACAAAAATATTTAGCCTTCAAATTCATATCGTGATCGTAGCATGCATGGACTCGACTCATATGACTGGGATTTACATGAAAAATATTGTGGGCAGTAAATGGGTGATCACTGTACATTTCTCTTCTGTTTCCTATTTATATTTCTATTTTACCTCCTCAATTTAGCATTATGGACAGGGAAAGACCTAATCTAAGATCTGCACAAAAATATTTAGCCTTCAAATACATACCGTCATCGTAGCATGCATGGACTCGACTCATATGAATGGGTTTTCCATGAAAAAGATTGTGGGCCGAAAATGGGTGATCACTGTACATTTCTCTTCTGTTTCCTATTTATATTTCTATTTTACATCCTCAATTTAGCATTATGGACAGGGAAAGACCTAATCTAAGTTCTGCACTAAAATATTTAGCCTTCAAATTCATACCGTGATCGTAGCATGCATGGACTCGACTCATATGAATGGGATTTCCATGAAAAAGATTGTGGGCAGAAAATAGGAGATCACTGTACATTTCTCTTCTGTTTCCTATTTATATTTATATTTTACCTCCTCAATTTAGCATTATGCACAGGTAAAGACCTAATGTAAGATCTGCACAAAAATATTTACCCTTCAAATTCATACCGTCATCGTAGCATGCATGTACTCGACTCATATGAATGGGATTTCCATGAACAATATTGTGGGCCGAAAATGGGAGAACATTGTACATTTCTCTTCTGTTTCATATTTATATTTCTATTTTACCTCCTCAATTTAGCATTATGGACAGCGAAAGACCTAATCTAAGATCTGCACAAAAATATTTAGCCTTCAAATTCATACCGTCATCGTAGCACGCATGGACTCGACTCATATGAATGGGATTTCCTTGAAAAAGTTTGTGGGCCGAAAATGGGTGATCACTGTACATTTTGTCTTCTGTTTCCTATTTATATTTCTATTTTACCTCCTCAATTTTGCATTATGGTCAGGGAAAAACCTTATCTAAGATCTGCACAAAAATATTTAGCCTTCAAATTCATACCGTCATCGTAGCATACATGGACTCGACTCATATGACTGGGATTTCCATGAAAAAGATTGTGGGCCGAAAATGGGTGATCACTGTACATTTCTCTTCTGTTTCCTATTTATATTTATATTTTACCTCCTCAATTTAGCATTATGGACAGAGAAAGACCTAATCTAATATCTGCACAAAAATATTTAGCCTTCAAATTCATACCGTGATCGTAGCATGCATTTACTCGACTCATATGACTGGGATTTCCATGAAAAATATTGTGGGCAGAAAATGGGTTATCACTGTACATTTCTCTTCTGTTTCCTATTTATATTTCTATTTTACCTCCTCAGTTTAGCATTATGGACAGGGAAAGACCTAATCTAAGATCTGCACAAAAATATTTAGCCTTCAAATTCATACCGTCATCGTAGCACGCATGGACTCGACTCATATGAATGGGATTTCCTTGAAAAAGATTGTGGGCCGAAAATGGGTGATCACTGTACATTTTGTCTTCTGTTTCCTATTTATATTTCTATTTTCCCTCCTCAATTTTGCATTATGGACAGGGAAAAACCTAATCTAAGATCTGCACAAAAATATTTAGACTTCAAATTCATACCGTCATCGTAGCATGCATGGACTCGACTCATATGACTGGGATTTCCATGAAAAAGATTGTGGGCCGAAAATGGGTGATCACTGTACATTTCTCTTCTGTTTCCTATTTATATTTCTATTTTACCTCCGCAATTTAGCATTATGGACAGAGAAAGACCTAATCTAATATCTGCACAAAAATATTTAGCCTTCAAATTCATACCGTGATCGTAGCATGCATTTACTCGACTCATATGACTGGGATTTCCATGAAAAATATTGTGGGCAGAAAATGGGTGATCACTGTACATTTCTCTTCTGTTTCCTATTTATATTTCTATTTTACCTCCTCAATTTAGCATTATGGACAGGGAAAGACCTACTCTAAGATCTGCACAAAAATATTTAGCCTTCAAATTCATACCGTCATCGTAGCATGCATGGACTCGACTCATATGAAAGGGATTTCCATGAAAAAGATTGTCGGCCGAAAATGGGTGATCACTGTACATTTCTCTTCTCTTTCCTATTTATATTTCTATTTTACCTCCTCAATTTAGCATTATGGACAGGGAAAGACCTAATCTAAGATGTGCACAAAAATATTTAGCCTGCAAATTCATACCGTCATCGTAGCATGCATGGACTCGAGAATTATGAATGGGATTTCCATGAAAAAGATTGCGGGCCGAAAATGGGTGATCACGGTACATTTCTCTTCTGTTTCCTATTTATATTTATATTTTACCGCCTCAATTTAGCATTATGGACAGGGAAAGACCTAATCTAAGTTCTGCACAAAAATATTTAGCCTTCAAATCCATACCGTGATCGTAGCATGCATGGACTCGACTCATATGACTGGGATTTCCATGAAAAAGTTTGTGGGCAGGAAATGGTTGATCACTGTACATTTCTCTTCTGTTTCCTATTTATATTTATATTTTACCGCCTCAATTTAGCATTATGGTTTGGGAAAGACCTAATCTAAGATCTGCACAAAAATATTTAGCCTTCAAATTCATACCGTCATCGTAGCATGCATTGACTCTTCTCATATGAATGGGATTTCCATGAAAAAGATTGTGGGCCGAAAATCCGAGATCACTGTACATTTCTCTTCTCTTTCCCTTTTATATTTCTATTTTACCTCCTCAATTTAGCATTATGGACAGGGAAAGACGTAATCTAAGATCTGCACAAAAATATTTAGCCTGCAAATTTATACCGTCATCGTAGCATGCATGGACTCGACTCATATGAATGGGATTTCCATGAAAAAGATTGTGGGCAGAAAATGGGTGATCACTGTACATATCTCTTCTGTTTCCTATTTATATTTATATTTTACCTCCTCAATTTAGCATTATGGACAGAGAAAGACCTAATCTAAGATCTGCACAAAAATATTTAGCCTTCAAATTCATACCGTGATCGTAGCATGCATGGACTCGACTCATATGACTGGGATTTCCATGAAAAATATTGTGGGCAGAAAATGGGTGATCACTGTACATTTCTCTTCTGTTTCCTATTTATATTTATATTTTACCTCCTCAATTTAGCATTATGGACAGGGAAAGACCTAATCTAAGATCTGCACAAAAATATTTAGCCTTCAAATTCATACCGTCATCGTAACATGCATGGACTCGACTCATATGACTGGGAATTCCATGAAAAATATTGTGGGCAGCAAATGGGTGATCACTGTACATTTCTCTTCTGTTTCCTATTTATATTTCTATTTTACCTCCTCAATTTAGCATTATGGACAGGGAAAGACCTAATCTAAGACCTGCACAAAAATATTTAGCCTTCAAATTCATACCGTCATCGAAGCATGCATGGACTCGACTCATATGAATGGGATTTCCATGAAAAAGATTGTGGGCCGAAAATGGGTGATCACTGTACATTTTGTCTTCTGTTTCCTATTTATATTTCAATTTTACCTCCTCAATTTAGCATTGTGGACAGGGAAAGACCTAATCTAAGATCTGCACAAAAATATTTAGCCTTCAAATTCATACCGTCATCGTAGCATGCATGGACTCGACTCCTATGAATGGGATTTCCATGAAAAAGATTGTGGGCCGAAAATGGGTGATCACTGTACATTTCTCTTCTGTTTCATATTTATATTTCTATTTTACCTCCTCAATTTAGCATTATGGACAGGGAAAGACCTAATCTAAGATCTGCACAAAAATATTAAGCCTTCAAATTCATACCGTCATCGAAGCATGCATGGACTCGACTCATATGAATGGGATTTCCATGAAAAAGATTGTGGGCCGAAAATGGGTGATCGCTGTACATTTCTCTTCTGTTTCATATTCATATTTCTATTTTACCTCCTCAATTTAGCATTATGGACAGAGAAAGACCTAATCTAAGATCTGCACAAAAATATTTAGCCTGCAAATTCATACCATCATCGTAGCATGCATGGACTCGACTCATATGAATGGGATTTCCATAGAAAAGATTGTGGGCCGAAAATGGGTGATCACTGTACATTTCTATTCTGTTTCCTATTTATATTTCTATTTTACCTCCTCAATTTAGCATTATGGACATGGAAAGACCTAATCTAATATCTGCACAAAAATATTTTGCCTTCAAATTCATACCGTGATCGTAGCATGCATGGACTCGAATCATATGACTGGGATTTCCATGAAAAAGATTGTGGGCAGGAAATGGATGATTACTGTACATTTCTCTTCTGTTTCCTATTTATATTTCTAATTTACCTCCTCAATTTAGCATTATGGACAGGGAAAGACCTAATCTAAGGTCTGCACAAAAATATTTAGCCTTCAAATTCATACCGTGATCGTAGGATGCATGGACTCGTCTCATATGACTGGGATTTCCATGAAAAAGATTGTGGGCCGAAAATGGGAGATCACTGTACATTTCTCTTCTGTTTCCTATTTCTATTTCTATTTTACCTCCTCAATTTAGCATTATGGACAGGGAAAGACCTAATCTAAGATCTGCACAAAAATATTTAGCCTGCAAATTCATACCGTCATCGTAGCATGCATGTACTCGACTCATATGAATGGGATTTCCATGAAAAATATTGTGGGCCGAAAATGGGAGATCACTGTACATTTCTCTTCTGTTTCCTATTTAAATTTCTATTTTACCTCCTCAATTTAGCATTATCGACAGGGAAAGACCTAATCTAAGATCTGCACAAAAATATTTAGCCTTCAAATTCATACCGTCATCGTAGCATGCATGGACTCGACTCATATGACTGGGATTTCCATGAAAAAGATTGTGGGCAGAAAATGGGTGATCACTGTACATTTCTCTTCTGTTTCCTATTCATATTTCTATTTTACCTCCTCAATTTAGCATTATGGACAGGGAAAGACCTAATCTAAGATCTGCACAAAAATATTTAGCCTTCAAATTCATATCGTGATCGTAGCATGCATGGACTCGACTCATATGACTGGGATTTCCATGAAAAAGATTGTGGGCAGAAAATGGGTGATAACTGTACATTTCTCTTCTGTTTCCTATTTATATTTATATATTACCTCCTCAATTTAGCATTATGGACAGGGAAAGACCTAATCTAAGATCTGCACAAAAATAGTTAGCCTTCAAATTCATACCGTCATCGTAGCATGCATAAACTCGACTCATATGACTGGGATTTCCATGAAAAAGATTGTGGGCCGAAAATGGGTGATCACTGTACATTTCTCTTCTGTTTCCTATTTATATTTCTATTTTACCTCCTCAATTTAGCATTATGGACAGGGAAAGACCTAATCTAAGATCTGCACAAAAATATTTAGCCTTCAAATTCATTCCGTCATCTTAGCATGCATGGACTCGACTCATATGACTGGGATTTCCATGAAAAAGATTGTGGGCAGAAAATGGGTGATCACTGTACATTTCTCTTCTGTTTCCTATTTATATTTCTATTTTACCTCCTCAATTTAGCATTATGGACAGGGAAAATACCTAATCTAATATCTGCACAAAAATATTTAGCCTTCAAATTCATACCGTGATCGTAGCATGCATGGACTCGACTCATATGACTGGGATTTACATGAAAAATATTGTGGGCAGTAAATGGGTGATCACTGTACATTTCTCTTCTGTTTCCTATTTATATTTCTATTTTACCTCCTCAATTTAGCATTATGGACAGGGAAAGACCTAATCTAAGATCTGCACAAAAATATTTAGCCTTCAAATACATACCGTCATCGTAGCATGCATGGACTCGACTCATATGAATGGGTTTTCCATGAAAAAGATTGTGGGCCGAAAATGGGTGATCACTGTACATTTCTCTTCTGTTTCCTATTTATATTTCTATTTTACATCCTCAATTTAGCATTATGGACAGGGAAAGACCTAATCTAAGTTCTGCACTAAAATATTTAGCCTTCAAATTCATACCGTGATCGTAGCATGCATGGACTCGACTCATATGAATGGGATTTCCATGAAAAAGATTGTGGGCAGAAAATAGGAGATCACTGTACATTTCTCTTCTGTTTCCTATTTATATTTATATTTTACCTCCTCAATTTAGCATTATGCACAGGTAAAGACCTAATGTAAGATCTGCACAAAAATATTTACCCTTCAAATTCATACCGTCATCGTAGCATGCATGTACTCGACTCATATGAATGGGATTTCCATGAACAATATTGTGGGCCGAAAATGGGAGAACATTGTACATTTCTCTTCTGTTTCATATTTATATTTCTATTTTACCTCCTCAATTTAGCATTATGGACAGGGAAAGACCTAATCTAAGATCTGCACAAAAATATTTAGCCTTCAAATTCATACCGTCACCTTAGCATGCATGGACTCGACTCATATGACTGGGATTTCCATGAAAAAGATTATGGGCAGAAAATGGGTGATCACTGTACATTTCTCTTCTGTTTCCTATTTATATTTCTATTTTACCTCCTCAATTTAGCATTATGGACAGGGAAAGACCTAATATAAGATCTGAACAAAAATATTTAGCCTTCAAATTCATACCGTCATTGTAGCATGCATGAACTCGACTCATATGAATGGGTTTCCATGAAAAAGATTGTGGGCCGAAAATGGGTGATCACTGTACATTTCTCTTCTGTTTCCTATTTATATTTATATTTTACCTCCTCAATTTAGCATTATGGACAGGGAAAGACCTAATCTAAGATCTGCACAAAAATATTTAGCCTTCAAATTCATACCGTGATCGTAGCATGCATGGACTCGACTCATATGACTGGGATTTCCATGAAAAAGATTGTGGGCAGAAAATGGGTGATAACTGTACATTTCTCTTCTGTTTCCTATTTATATTTATATTTTACCTCCTCAATTTAGCATTATGGACAGGGAAAGACCTAATCTAAGATCTGCACAAAAATATTTAGCCTTCAAATTCATACCGTCATCGTAGCATGCATGGACTCGACTCATATGAATGGGATTTCCATGAAAAAGATTGTCGGCCGAAAATGGGTGATCACTGTACATTTCTCTTCTGTTTCCTATTTATATTTATATTTTACCTCCTCAATTTAGCATTATGGACAGGGAAAGACCTAATCTAAGATCTGCACAAAAATATTTAGCCTGCAAATTCATACCGTCATCGTAGCATGCATGGACTCAATAATTATGAATGGGATTTCCATGAAAACGATTGCGGGCCGAAAATGGGTGATCACTGTACATTTCTCTTCCTATTTATATTTCTATTTTACCTCCTCAATTTAGCATTATCGACAGGGAAAGACCTAATCTAAAATCTGCACAAAAATATTTAGCCTTCAAATACATACCGTCATCGTAGCATGCATTGACTCGACTCATATGAATGGGATTTCCATGAAAAAGATTGTGGGCAGAAAATGGGTGATCACTGTACATTTCTCTTCTGTTTCCTATTTATATTTCTATTTTACCTCCTCAATTTAGCATTATGGACAGGGAAAATACCTAATCTAATATCTGCACAAAAATATTTAGCCTTCAAATTCATACCGTGATCGTAGCATGCATGGACTCGACTCATATGACTGGGATTTACATGAAAAATATTGTGGGCAGTAAATGGGTGATCACTGTACATTTCTCTTCTGTTTCCTATTTATATTTCTATTTTACCTCCTCAATTTAGCATTATGGACAGGGAAAGACCTAATATAAGATCTGAACAAAAATATTTAGCCTTCAAATTCATACCGTCATTGTAGCATGCATGAACTCGACTCATATGAATGGGTTTCCATGAAAAAGATTGTGGGCCGAAAATGGGTGATCACTGTACATTTCTCTTCTGTTTCCTATTTATATTTCTATTTTACCTCCTCAATTTAGCATTATGGACAGGGAAAGACCTAATCTAAGATCTGCACAAAAATATTTAGCCTTCAAATTCATACCGTGATCGTAGCATGCATGGACTCGACTCATATGACTGGGATTTCCATGAAAAAGATTGTGGGCAGAAAATCGGTGATAACTGTACATTTCTCTTCTGTTTCCTATTTATATTTATATTTTACCTCCTCAATTTAGCATTATGGACAGGGAAAGACCTTATCTAAGATCTGCACAAAAATATTTAGCCTTCAAATTCATACCGTCATCGTAGCATGCATGGACTCGACTCATATGAATGGGATTTCCATGAAAAACATTGTGGGCCGAAAATGGGAGATCACTGTACATTTCTCTTCTGTTTCCTATTTATATTTATATTTTACCTCCTCAATTTAGCATTATGGACAGGGAAAGACCTAATCTAAGATCTGCACAAAAATATTTAGCCTGCAAATTTATACCGTCATCGTAGCATGCATGGACTCGACTCATATGACTGGGATTTCCATGAAAAATATTGTGGTCCGAAAATGGGTGATCACTGTACATTTCTCTTCTGTTTCTTATTTATATTTATATTTTACCTCCTCAATTTAGCATTATGGACAGGGAAAGACCTAATCTAAGTTCTGCACAAAAATATTTAGCCTTCAAATTCATACCGTGATCGTAGCATGCATGGACTCGACTCATATGACTGGGATTTCCATGAAAAAGATTGTGGGCAGAAAATGGGAGATCACTGTACATTTCTCTTCTGTTTCCTGTTTATATTTCTATTTTACCTCCTCAATTTAGCATTATGAACAGGGAAAGACATAATCTAAGATCTGCACAAAAATATTTAGCCTTCAAATTCATACCGTCATCGTAGCATGCATTTACTCGACTCATATGAATGGGATTTCCATGAAAAATATTGTGGACCGAAAATGGGAGATCACTGTACATTTCTCTTCTGTTTCCTATTTATATTTATATTTTACCTCCTCAATTAACATTATAGACAGGGAAAGACCTAATCTAAGTTCTGCACAAAAATATTTAGCCTTCAAATTCATACCGTCATCGTAGCATGCATGGACTCGACTCATATGACTGGGATTTCCATGAAAAAGATTGTGGGCAGAAAATGGGTGATCACTGTACATTTCTATTCTGTTTCCTATTTATATTTATATTTTACCTCCTCAATTTAGCATTATGGACAGGGAAAGACCTAATCTAAGATCTGCACAAAAATATTTAGCCTTCAAATTCATACCGTCATCGTAGCATGCATGGACTCGACTCATATGAATGGGATTTCCATGAAAAAGATTGTGGGCCGAAAATGGGTGATCACTGTACATTTCTCTTCTGTTTCCTATTTATATTTCTATTTTACCTCCTCAATTTAGCATTATGGACAGGGAAAGACCTAATCTAAGATCTGCACAAAAATATTTAGCCTTCAAATACATACCGTCATCGTAGCATGCATGGACTCGACTCATATGAATGGGATTCCATGAAAAATATTGTGGGCCGAAAATGGGTGATCACTGTACATTTCTCTTCTGTTTCCTATTGATATTTCTATTTTACCTCCTCAATTTAGCATTATGGACAGGGAAAGACCTAATCTAAGATCTGCACAAAAATATTTAGCCTTCAAATTCATACCGTCATCGTAGCATGCATGGACTCGACACATATGAATGGGTTTTCCATGAAAAAGATTGTGGGCCGAAAATGGGTGATCACTGTACATTTCTCTTCTGTTTCCTATTTATATTTATATTTTACCTCCTCAATTTAGCATTATGGACAGGGAAAGACCTAATCTAAGTTCTTCACAAAAATATTTAGCCTTCAAATTCATACCGTGAGCGTAGCATGCATGGACTCGACTCATATGACTGGGATTTCCATGAAAAAGATTGTGGGCCGACAATGGGTGATCACTGTACATTTCTCTTCTGTTTCCTATTTATATTTCTATTTTACCTCCTCAATTTAGCATTATGGACAGGGAACGACCTAATCTAAGATCTGCACAAAAATATTTAGCCTTCAAATTCATACCGTGATCGTAGCATGCATGCACTCGACTCATATGACTGGGATTTCTCATGAAAAAGATTGTGGGCAGGAAATGGATGATTACTGTACATATCTCTTCTGTTTCCTATTTATATTTCTAATTTACCTCCTCAATTTAGCATTATGGACAGGGAAAGACCTAATCTAAGGTCTGCACAAAAATATTTAGCCTTCAAATTCATACCGTGATCGTAGCATGCATGGACTCGTCTCATATGACTGGGATTTCCATGAAAAAGATTGTGGGACGAAAATGGGAGATCACTGTACATTTCTCTTCTGTTTCCTATTTCTATTTCTATTTTACCTCCTCAATTTAGCATTATGGACAGGGAAAGACCTAATCTAAGATCTGCACAAAAATATTTAGCCTGCAAATTCATACCGTCATCGTAGCATGCATGTACTCGACTCATATGAATGGGATTTCCATGAAAAATATGGTGGGCCGAAAATGGGAGATCACTGTACATTTCTCTTCTGTTTCCTATTTAAATTTCTATTTTACCGCCTCAATTTAGCATTATCGACAGGTAAAGACCTCATCTAAGATCTGCACAAAAATATTTAGCCTTCAAATTCATACCGTCATCGTAGCATGCATGGACTCGACTCATATGACTGGGATTTCCATGAAAAAGATTGTGGGCAGAAAATGGGTGATCACTACATTTCTCTTCTGTTTCCTATTTATATTTCTATTTTACCTCCTCAATTTAGCATTATGGACAGGGAAAGACCTAATCTAAGATCTGCACAAAAATATTTAGCCTTCAAATTCATACCGTGATCGTAGCATGCATGGACTCGACTCATATGTATGGGATTTCCATGAAAAAGATTGTGGGCAGAAAATGGGTGATAACTGTACATTTCTCTTCTGTTTCCTATTTATATTTATATATTACCTCCTCAATTTAGCATTATGGACAGGGAAAGACCTAATCTAAGATCTGCACAAAAATAGTTAGCCTTCAAATTCATACCGTCATCGTAGCATGCATAAACTCGACTCATATGACTGGGATTTCCATGAAAAAGATTGTGGGCCGAAAATGGGTGATCACTGTACATTTCTCTTCTGTTTCCTATTTATATTTATATTTTACCTCCTCAATTTAGCATTATGGACAGGGAAAGACCTAATCTAAGATCTGCACAAAAATATTTTGCCTTCAAATTCATACCGTGATCGTAGCATGCATGGACTCGACTCATATGAATGGGATTTCCATGAAAAGGATTGTGGGCCGAAAATGGGTGATCACTGTACATTTCTCTTCTGTTTCCTATTTATATTTCTATTTTACCTCCTCAATTTAGCATTATAGACAGGGAAAGACCTAATCTAAGATCTGCACAAAAATATTTAGCCTTCAAATTCATACCGTCATCGTAGCATGCATGGACTCGACTCATATGAATGGGATTTCCATGAAAAATATTGTGGGCCTAAAATGAGTGATCACTGTACATTTCTCTTCTGTTTCCTATTTATATTTCTATTTTACCTCCTCAATTTAGCATTATGGACAGGGAAAGACCTAATCTAAGATCTGCACAAAAATATTTAGCCTTCAAATTCATACCGTGATCGTAGCATGCATGGGCTCGACTCATATGACTGGGATTTCCATGAAAAAATATTGTGGGCAGAAAATGGGTGATTACTCTACATTTCTCTTCTGTTTCCTATTTATATTTATATTTTACCTCCTCAATTTAGCCTTATGGACAGGGAAAGACCTAATCTAAGATCTGCACAAAAATATTTAGCTTTCAAATTCATACCGTCATCGTAGCATGCATGGACTCGACTCATATGAATGGGATTTCCATGAAAATGATTCTGGCCCGAAAATGGATGATCACTGTACATTTCTCTTCTTTTTCCTATTTATATTTCTATTTTACCTCCTCAATTTAGCATTATGGACATGGAAAGACCTAATCTAAGATCTGCTCAAAAATATTTAGCCTTCAAATTCATACCGTCATCGTAGCATGCATGGACTCGACTCATATGAATGGGATTTCCATGAAAAAGTTTATGGGCCGAAAATGGGTGATCACTGTACATTTCTCTTCTGTTTCCTATTTATATTTCTATTTTACCTCCTCAATTTAGCATTATGGACAGGGAAAGACCTAATCTAAGATCTGCACAAAAATATTTAGTATTCAAATTCATACCGTCATCGTAGCATGCATGGACTCGACTCATATGAATGGGATTTGCATGAAAAAGATTGTGGGCAGAAAATGGGTGATCACTGTACATTTCTCTTCTGTTTCCTATTTATATTTATATTTTACCTCCTCAATTTAGCATTATGGACAGGGAAAGACGTAATCTAAGATCTGCACAAAAATATTTAGCCTTCAAATTCATACCGTGATCGTAGCATGCATGGGCTCGACTCATATGACTGGGATTTCCATGAAAAATATTGTGGGCAGAAAATGGGTGATCACTCTACATTTCTCTTCTGTTTCCTATTTATATTTATATTTTACCTCCTCAATTTAGCCTTATGGACAGGGAAAGACCTAATCTAAGATTTGCACAAAAATATTTAGCCTTCAAATTCATACCGTCATCATAGCATGCATGGACTCCACTCATATGACTGGGATTTCCATGAAAAAGATTGTGGGCAGAAAATGGGTGATCACTGTACATTTCTCTTCTGTTTCCTATTTATATTTATATTTTACTTCCTTAATTTAGCATTATGGACAGGGAAAGACCTAATCTAAGATCTGCACAAAAATATTTAGCCTTCAAATTCATACCGTCATTGTAGCATGCATGGACTCGACTCATATGAATGGGATTTCCATGAAAAAGATTTTGGGCCGAAAATGGGTGATCACTGTACATTTCTCTTCTGTTACCTATTTATATTTATATTTTACCTCCTCAATTTAGCATTATGGACAGGGAAAGACCTAATCTAAGATCTGCACAAAAATATTTAGCTTTCAAATTCATACCGTCATGGTAGCATACATGGACTCGACTCATATGAATGGGATTTCCATGAAAAAGATTGTGGGCCGAAAATGGGTGATCACTGTACATTTCTCTTCTGTTTCCTATTTATATTTATATTTTACCTCCTCAATTTAGCATTATGGACAGGGAAAGACCTAATCTAAGATCTGCACAAAAATATTTAGCCTTCAAATTCATACCGTCAACGTAGCATGCATGGACTCGACTCATATGAATGGGATTTCCATGAAAAAGTTTGTGGGTCGAAAATTGGTGATCACTCTACATTTCTCTTCTGTTTCCTATTTATATTTATATTTTACCTCCTCCATTTAGCCTTATGGACAGGGAAAGACCTAATCTAAGATCTGCACAAAAATATTTAGCTTTCAAATTCATACCGTCATCGTAGCATGGATGGACTCGACTCATATGAATGGGATTTCCATGAAAAAGATTGTGGGCCGAAAATGGGTGATCACTGTACATTTCTCTTCTGTTGCCTATTTATATTTCTATTTTACCTCCTCAATTTAGCATTATGGACAGGGAAAGACCTAATCTAAGATCTGCACAAAAATATTTAGCCTTCAAATTCATACCGTCATCATAGCATGCATGGACTCGACTCATATGAATGGGTTTTCCAAGAAAAAGATTGTGGGCCGAAAATGGGTGATCACTGTACATTTCTATTCTGTTTCCTATTTATATTTCTATTTTACCTCCTCAATTTAGCATTAGGGACAGGGAAAGAACTAATCTAAGATCTGCACAAAAATATTTAGCCTTCAAATTCATACCGTCATCGTAGCATGCATGGACTCGACTCATATGAATGGGATTTCCATGAAAAATATTGTGGTCCGAAAATGGGTGATCACTGTACATTTCTCTTCTGTTTCCTATTTATATTTCTATTTTAACTCCTCAATTTAGCATTATGGACAGGGAAAGACCTAATCTAAGATCTGCACAAAAATATTTAGCCTTCAAATTCATACCGTCATCTTAGCATGCATGGACTCGACTCATATGACTGGGATTTCCATGAAAAAGATTGTGGGCAGAAAATGGGTGATCACTGTACATTTCTCTTCTGTTTCCTATTTATATTTCTATTTTACCTCCTCAATTTAGCATTATGGACAGGGAAAGACCTAATCTAAGTTCTGCACAAAATTATTTAGCCTTCAAATTCATACCGTGATCGTAGCATGCATGGACTCGACTCATATGACTGGGATTTCCATGAAAAAGATTGTGGGCAGAAAATGGGTGATAACTGTACATTTCTCTTCTGTTTCCTATTTATATTTATATTTTACCTCCTCAATTTAGCATTATGGACAGGGAAAGACCTAATCTAATATCTGCACAAAAATATTTAGCCTTCAAATTCATACCGTCATCGTAGCATGCATGGACTCGAGTCATATGAATGGGATTTCCATGAAAAATATTGTGGCCCGAAAATGGGAGATCACTGTACATTTCTCTTCTGTTTCCTATTTATATTTATATTTTACCTCCTCAATTTAGCATTATGGACAGGGAAAGACCTAATCTAAGATCTGCACAAAAATATTTAGCCTTCAAATTCATACCGTCATCGTAGAATACATGTACTCGACTCATATGAATGGGATTTCCATGAAAAATATTGTGGCCCGAAAATGGGAGATCACTGTACATTTCTCTTCTGTTTCCTATTTATATTTATATTTTACCTCCTCAATTTAGCATTATGGACAGGGAAAGACCTAATCTAAGATCTGCACAAAAATATTTAGCCTTCAAATTCATACCGTCAACGTAGCATGCATGGACTCGACTCATATCACTGGGATTTCCATGAAAAAGATTGTGGGCAGAAAATGGGTGATCACTGTACATTTCTCTTCTGTTTCCTATTTATATTTATATTTTACCTCCTCAATTGAGCATTATGGACAGGCAAAGACCTAATCTAAGATCTGCACAAAAATATTTAGCTTTCAAATTCATACCGTCATTGTAGCATGCATGGACTCGACTCATATGAATGGGATTTCCATGAAAAAGATTGTGGGCCGAAAATGGGTGATCACTGTACATTTCTCTTCTGTTTCCTATTTATATTTATATTTTACCTCCTCAATTTAGCATTATGGACAGGGAAAGACCTAATCTAAGATCTGCACAAAAATATTTAGCCTTCAAATTCATACCGTCATCGTAGCATGCATGGACTCGACTCATAAGAATGGGTTTTCCATGCAAAAGATTGTGGGCCGAAAATGGGTGATCACTGTACATTTCTCTTCTGTTTCCTATTTATATTTATATTTTACCTCCTCAATTTAGCATTATGGACAGGGAAAGACCTAATCTAAGATCTGCACAAAAATATTTAGCCTTCAAATTCATACCGTGATCGTAGCATGCATGGACTCGACTCATATGACTGGGATTTCCATGAAAAATATTGTGGACACAAAATGGGTGATCACTGTACATTTCTCTTCTGTTTCCTATTTATATTTCTATTTTACCTCCTCAATTTAGCATTATGGACAGGGAAAGACCTAATCTAAGATCTGCACAAAAATATTTAGCCTTCAAATTCATACCGTCAACGTAGCATACTTGGAGTCGACACATATGTATGGGATTTCCATGAAAAAGTTTGTGGGCCGAAAATTGGTGATCACTGTACATTTCTCTTCTGTTTCCTATTTTACCTCCTCAATTTAGCATTATGGACAGGGAAAGACCTAATCTAAGATCTGCACAAAAATATTTAGCCTTCAAATTCATTCCGTCATCGTAGCATGCATGGACACGACTGATATGACTGGGATTTACATGAAAAATATTGTGGGCAGAAAATGGGTGATCACTGTACATTTCTCTTCTGTTTCCTATTTATATTTCTATTTTACCTCCTCAATTTATCATTATGGACAGGGAAAGACCTAATCTAAGATCTGAACAAAAATATTTAGCTTTCAAATTCATACCGTCATCGTAGCATACATGGACTCGACTCATATGAATGGGATTTCCATGAAAAATATTGTGGGCCGAAAATGGGTGATCACTGTACATTTCTCTTCTGTTTCCTATTTATATTTATATTTTACCTCCTCAATTGAGCATTATGGACAGGGAAAGACCTAATCTAAGATCTGCACAAAAATATTTAGCTTTCAAATTCATACCGTCATCGTAGCATGCATGGACTCGACTCATATGAATGGGATTTCAATGAAAAAGATTGTGGGCCGAAAATGGGTGATCACTGTACATTTCTCTTCTGTTTCCTATTTATATTTCTATTTTACCTCCTCAATTTAGCATTATGGACAGGGAAAGACCTAATCTAAGATCTGCACAAAAATATTTAGCCTTCAAATTCATTCCGTCATCGTAGGATGCATGGACACGACTGATATGACTGGGATTTACATGAAAAATATTGTGGGCAGAAAATGGGTGATCACTGTACATTTCTCTTCTGTTTCCTATTGATATTTATATTTTACCTCCTCAATTTAGCATTATGGACAGGGAAAACCTAATCTAAGATCTGCACAAAAATATTTAGCTTTCAAATTCATACCGTCATCGTAGCATGCATGGACTCGACACATATGAATGGGATTTACATGAAAAATATTGTGGGCCGAAAATGGGTGATCACTGTACATTTCTCTTCTGTTTCCTATTTATATTTATATTTTACCTCCTCAATTTAGCATTATGGACAGGGAAAGACCTAATCTAAGATCTGCACAAAAATATTTAGCCTTCAAATTCATACCGTCATCGTAGCTTGCATGGACTCGACTCATATGAATGGGATTTCCATGAAAAATAATGTGGGCCGAAAATGGGTGATCACTGTACATTTCTCTTCTGTTTCCTATTTATATTTATATTTTACCTCCTCAATTTAGCATTATGGACAGGGAAATATCTAATCTAAGATCTGCACAAAAATATTTTCCTTCAAATTCATACCGTCATCGTAGCATGCATGAACTCGACTCATATGACTGGGATTTCCATGAAAAAGATTGTGGGCCGAAAATGGGTGATCACTGTACATTTCTCTTCTGTTTCCTATTTATATTTTACCTCCTCAATTTAGCATTATGGACAGTGAAAGACCTAATCTAAGATCTGCACAAAAATATTTAGCCTTTAAATTCATACCGTCATCGTAGCATGCATGGACTCGACTCATATGAATGGGATTTCCATGAAAAAGATTGTGGGCCGAAAATGGGTGATCACTGTACATTTCTATTCTGTTTCCTATTTATATTTATATTTTACCTCCTCAATTTAGCATTATGGACAGGGAAAGACCTAATCTAAGTTCTGCACAAAATTATTTAGCCTTCAAATTCATACCGTGATCGTAGCATGCATGGACTCGACTCATATGACTGGGATTTCCATGAAAAAGATTGTGGGCAGAAAATGGGTGATAACTGTACATTTCTCTTCTGTTTCCTATTTCTATTTTACCTCCTCAATTTAGCATTATGGACAGGGAATGACCTAATCTAATATCTGCACAAAAATATTTAGCCTTCAAATTCATTCCGTCATCGGAGCATGCATGGACTCGACTCATATGAATGGGATATCCATGAAAAAGATTGTGGGCCGAAAATGGGTGATCACTGCACATTTCTCTTCTTTTTCCTATTTATATTTATATTTTACCTCGTCAATTTAGCATTATGTACTGGGAAAGACCTAATCTAATATCTGCACAAAAATATTTAGCCTTCAAATTGATACCGTGATCGTAGCATGCATGGACTCGAGTCATATGACTGGGATTTACATGAAGAATATTGTGGGCAGAAAATGGGTGATCACTGTACATTTCTCTTCTGTTTCGTATTTATATTTCTATTTTACCTCCTCAATTTAGCATTATGGACAGGGAAAGATCTAATCTAAGATCTGCACAAAAATATTTAGCCTTCAAATTCATACCGTCATCGTAGCATGCCTGGACTCGACTCATATGAATGGGATTTCCATGAAAAAAAATGTGGGCCGAAAATGGGAGATCACTGTACATTTCTCTTCTGTTTCCTATTTATATTTTACCTCCTCAATTTAGCATTATGGACAGGGAAAGACCTAATCTAAGTTCTGCACAAAAATATTTAGCCTTCAAATTCATACCGTGATCGTAGCATGCATGTACTCGACTCATATGAATGGGATTTCCATGAAAAATATTGTGGGCCGAAAATGGGAGAACACTGTACATTTCTCTTCTGTTTCCTATTTATATTTCTATTTTACCTCCTCAATTTAGCATTATGGACAGGGAAAGACCTAATCTAAGATCTGCAAAAAAATATTTAGCCTTCAAATTCATACCGTCATCTTAGCATGCATGGACTCGACTCATATGACTGGGATTTCCATGAAAAAGATTGTGGGCAGAAAATGGGTGATAACTGTACATTTCTCTTCTGTTTCCTATTTATATTTATATTTTACCTCCTCAATTTAGCATTATGGACAGGGAAAGACATAATCTAAGATCTGCACAAAAATATTTAGCCTACAAATTCATACCGTCATCGTAGCATGCATGGACTCGACTCATATGAATGGGATTTCCATGAAAAAGATTGTGGGCAGAAAATGGGTGATCACTTTACATTTCTATTCTGTTTCCTATTTATATTTCTATTTTACCTCCTCAATTTAGCATTATGGACAGGGAAAGACCTAATCTAAGATCTGCACAAAAATATTTAGCCTTCAAATTCATTCCGTCATCGTAGCATGCATGGACTCGACTCATATGACTGGGATTTCCATGAAAAAGATTGTGGGCCGAAAATGCGTGATCACTGTACATTTCACTTCTTTTTCCTATTTATATTTCTATTTTACCTCGTCAATTTAGCATTATGGACAGGGAAAGAACTAATCTAATATCTGCACAAAGATATTTAGCCTTCAAATTCATACCGTGATCGTAGCAATTATGGACTCGAGTCATATGACTGGGATTTACATGAAAAATTTTGTGGGCAGAAAATGGGTGATCACTGTACATTTCTCTTCTGTTTCCTATTTATATTTCTATTTTACCTCCTCAATTATCTTTATGGACAGGGAAAGATCTAATCTAAGATCTGCACAAAAATATTTAGCCTTCAAATTCATACCGTCATCGTAGCATGCATGGACTCGACTCATATGAATGGGATTTCCATGAAAAAGATTGTGGGAAGAAAATGGGAGATCACTGTACATTTCTCTTCTGTTTCCTATTCATATTTCTATCTTACCTCCTCAATTTAGCATTATGGACAGGGAAAGACTTAATGTAAGATCTGCACAAAAATATTTAGCTTTCAAATTCATACCGTGATCGTAGCATGCATGGACTCGACTCATATGACTGGGATTTCCATGAAAAATATTGTGGGCAGAAAATGGGTGATCACTGTACATTTCTCTTCTGTTTCCTATTTATATTTATATTTTACCTCCTCAATTTAGCATTATGGACAGGGAAAGACCTAATCTAAGATTCTGCACAAAAATATTTAGCCTTCAAATTCATACCGTCATCGTAGCATGCATGGACTCGACTCATATGAATGGGATTTCCAAGAAAAAGATTGTGGGCCGAAAATGGGTTATCACTGTACATTTCTCTTCTGTTTCCTATTTATATTTCTATTTTACCTCCTCAATTTAGCATTATGGACAGGGAAAGACCTAATCTAAGATCTGCACAAAAATATTTAGCCTTCAAATTCATACCGTGATCGTAGCATGCATGTACTCGACTCATATGAATAGGATTTCCATGAAAAATATTGTGGGCCGAAAATGGGAGAACACTGTACATTTCTCTTCTGTTTCCTATTTATATTTCTATTTTACCTCCTCAATTTAGCATTATGGACAGGGAAAGACCTAATCTAAGATCTGCAAAAAAATATTTAGCCTTCAAATTCATACCGTCATCTTAGCATGCATGGACTCGACTCATATGACTGGGATTTCCATGAAAAAGATTGTGGGCAGAAAATGGGTGATAACTGTACATTTCTCTTCTGTTTCCTATTTATATTTATATTTTACCTCCTCAATTTAGCATTATGGACAGGGAAAGACATAATCTAAGATCTGCACAAAAATATTTAGCCTTCAAATTCATACCGTCATCGTAGCATGCATGGACTCGACTCATATGAATGGGATTTCCATGAAAAAGATTGTGGGCAGAAAATGGGTGATCACTGTACATTTCTCTTCTGTTTCCTATTTATATTTATATTTTACCCCCTCAATTATCTTTATGGACAGGGAAAGATCTAATCTAAGATCTGCACAAAAATATTTAGCCTTCAAATTCATACCGTCATCGTAGCATGCATGGACTCGACTCATATGAATGGGATTTCCATGAAAAAGATTGTGGGAAGAAAATGGGAGATCACTGTACATTTCTCTTCTGTTTCCTATTCATATTTCTATCTTAACTCCTCAATTTAGCATTATGGACAGGGAAAGACCTAATGTAAGATCTGCACAAAAATATTTAGCTTTCAAATTCATACCGTGATCGTAGCATGCATGGACTCGACTCATATGACTGGGATTTCCATGAAAAATATTGTGGGCAGAAAATGGGTGATCACTGTACATTTCTCTTCTGTTTCCTATTTATATTTATATTTTACCTCCTCAATTTAGCATTATGGACAGGGAAAGACCTAATCTAAGATTCTGCACAAAAATATTTAGCCTTCAAATTCATACCGTCATCGTTTCATGCATGGACTCGACTCATATGAATGGGATTTCCAAGAAAAAGATTGTGGGCCGAAAATGGGTTATCACTGTACATTTCTCTTCTGTTTCCTATTTATATTTCTATTTTACCACCTCAATTTAGCATTATGGACAGGGAAAGACCTAATCTAAGATCTGCACAAAAATATTTAGCCTTCAAATTCATACCGTCATCGTAGCATGCATGGACTCGACTCATATGAATGGGTTTTCCATGCAAAAGATTGTGGGCCTAAAATGGGTGATCACTGTACATTTCTCTTCTGTTTCCTATTTATATTTATATTTTACCTCCTCAATTTAGCATTATGGACAGGGAAAGACCTAATCTAAGATCTGCACAAAAATATTTAGCCTTCAAATTCATACCGTGATCGTAGCATGCATGAACTCGACTCATATGACTGGGATTTCCATGAAAAATATTGTGGACACAAAATGGGTGATCACTGTACATTTCTCTTCTGTTTCCTATTTATATTTCTATTTTACCTCCTCAATTTAGCATTATGGACAGGGAAAGACCTAATCTAAGATCTGCACAAAAATATTTAGCCTTCAAATTCATACCGTCAACGTAGCATACTTGGAGTCGACACATATGTATGGGATTTCCATGGAAAAGTTTGTGGGCCGAAAATTGGTGATCACTGTACATTTCTCTTCTGTTTCCTATTTATATTTCTATTTTACCTCCTCAATTTAGCATTATGGACAGGGAAAGACCTAATCTAAGATCTGCACAAAAATATTTAGCCTTCAAATTCATTCCGTCATCGTAGCATGCATGGACACGACTGATATGACTGGGATTTACATGAAAAATATTGTTGGCAGAAAATGGGTGATCACTGTACATTTCTCTTCTGTTTCCTATTTATATTTCTATTTTACCTCCTCAATTTATCATTATGGACAGGGAAAGACCTAATCTAAGATCTGAACAAAAATATTTAGCTTTCAAATTCATACCGTCATCGTAGCATGCATGGACTCGACTCATATGAATGGGATTTCCATGAAAAATATTGTGGGCAGAAAATGGGTGATCACTGTACATTTCTCTTCTGTTTCCTATTTATATTTATATTTTACCTCCTCAATTGAGCATTATGGACAGGGAAAGACCTAATCTAAGATCTGCACAAAAATATTTAGCTTTCAAATTCATACCGTCATCGTAGCATGCATGGACTCGACTCATATGAATGGGATTTCCATGAAAAAGATTGTGGGCCGAAAATGGTGATCACTGTACGTTTCTCTTCTGTTTCCTATTTATATTTCTATTTTACCTCCTCAATTTAGCATTATGGACAGGGAAAGACCTAATCTAAGATCTGCACAAAAATATTTAGCCTTCAAATTCATTCCGTCATCGTAGGATGCATGGACACGACTGATATGACTGGGATTTACATGAAAAATATTGTGGGCAGAAAATGGGTGATCACTGTACATTTCTCTTCTGTTTCCTATTGATATTTATATTTTACCTCCTCAATTTAGCATTATGGACAGGGAAAGACCTAATCTAAGATCTGCACAAAAATATTTAGCCTTCAAATTCATACCGTCATCGTAGCTTGCATGGACTCGACTCATATGCATGGGATTTCCATGAAAAATAATGTGGGCCGAAAATGGGTGATCACTGTACATTTCTCTTCTGTTTCCTATTTATATTTATATTTTACCTCCTCAATTTAGCATTATGGACAGGGAAATATCTAATCTAAGATCTGCACAAAAATATTTTCCTTTAAATTCATACCGTCATCGTAGCATGCATGGACTCGACTCATATGAATGGGATTTCCATGAAAAAGATTGTGGGCCGAAAATGGGTGATCACTGTACATTTCTCTTCTGTTTCCTATTTATATTTATATTTTACCTCCTCAATTTAGCATTATGGACAGGGAAAGACCTAATCAAAGATCTGCACAAAAATATTTAGCCTTCAAATTCATACCGTGATCGTAGCATGCATGGACTCGACTCATATGACTGGGATTTCCATGAAAAATATTGTGGACACAAAATGTGTGATCACTGTACATTTCTCTTCTGTTTCCTATTTATATTTCTATTTTACCTCCTCAATTTAGCATTATGGACAGGGAAAGACCTAATCTAAGATCTGCACAAAAATATTTACACTTCAAATTCATACCGTGATCGTAGCATGCATGGACTCGACTGATATGAATGGGTTTTCCATGAAAAATATTGTGGGCAGAAAATGGGTGATCACTGTACATTTCTCTTCTGTTTCCTATTTATATTTTTATTTTACTTCCTCAATTTAGCATTATGGACAGGGAAAGACCTAATCTAAGATGTGCACTAAAATATTTTGCCTTCAAATTCATACCGTGATCATAGCATGCATGGACTCGACTCATATGACTGGGATTTCCATGAAAAATATTGTGGGCAGAAAATTGGCGATCACTGTACATTTATCTTCTGTTTCCTATTTATATTTATATTTTACCTCCTCAATTTAGCATTATGGACAGGGAAAGACCTAATCTAACATCTGCACAAAAATATTTTCCTTCAAATTCATACCGTCATCGTAGCATGCATGAAATCGACTCATATGACTGGGACTTCCATGAAAAATATTGTGGGTAGAAAATGGGTGACCACTGTACATTTCTCTTCTGTTTCCTATTTATATTTATATTTTACCTCCTCAATTTAGCATTATGGACAGGGAAAGACCTAATCTAAGATGTGCACAAAAATATTTTCCTTCAAATTCATACCGTCATCGTAGCATGCATGGACTCGACTCATATGAATGGGATTTCCGTGAAAAATATTGTGGGCCGAAAATGGGTGATCACTGTACATTTCTCTTCTGTTTCCTATTTATATTTCTATTTTACCTCCTCAATTTAGCATTATGGACAGGGAAAGACCTAATCTAAGATCTGCACAAAAATATTTAGCCTTCAAATTCATACCGTCATCGTAGCATGCATGGACTCGACTCATATGAATGGGATTTCCATGAAAAAGATTGTGGGCAGAAAATGGGTGATCACTGTACATTTCTCTTCTGTTTCCTATTTATATTTATATTTTACCTCCTCAATTTAGCATTATGGACAGGGAAAGACCTAATCTAAAATCTGCACAAAAATATTTTGCCTTCAAATTCATACCGTGATCGTAGCATGCATGGACTCGACTCATGTGACTGGGATTTCCATGAAAAAGATTGTGGGCCGAAAATGGGAGATCACTGTACATTTCTCTTCTGTTTCCTATTTATATTTCTATTTTACCTCCTCAATTGAGCATTATGGACAAGGAAAGACCTAATCTAAGATCTGCACAAAAATATTTTCCTTCAAATTCATACCGTCATCGTAGCATGCATGAACTCGAGTCATATGACTGGGATCGCCATGAAAAAGATTGTGGGTCGAAAATTGGTGATCACTGTACATTTCTCTTTTGTTTCCTATTTATATTTCTATTTTACCTCCTCAATTTTGCATTATGGACAGGGAAAGACCTAATCTAAGATCTGCACAAAAATATTTTGCCTTCAAATTCATACCGTCATCGTAGCATGCATGGACTCGACTCATATGAATGGGATTTCCATGAAAAAGATTGTGGGCCGAAAATGGGTGATCATTGTACATTTCTCTTCTGTTTCCTATTTATATTTATATTTTACCTCCTCAATTTAGCATTATGGACAGGGAAAGACCTAATCAAAGATCTGCACAAAAATATTTAACCTTCAAATTCATACCGTCATTGTAGCATGCATGAACTCGACTCATATGACTGGGATTTCCATGAAAAAGATTGTGGGCCGAAAATTGATGTTCACTGTACATTTCTCTTCTGTTTCCTATTTATATTTATATTTTACCTCCTCAATTTAGCATTATGGACAGGGAAAGACCTAATCTAAGATCTGCACAAAAATATTTTGCCTTCAAATTCATACCGTCATCGTAGCATGCATGGACTCGACTCCTATGACAGGGATATCCATGAAAAGTTTGTGGGCAGAAAATGGGTGATCACTGTACATTTCTCTTCTGTTTCCTATTTATATTGATATTTTACCTCCTCAATTTAGCGTTATGGACAGGGAAAGACTTAATCTAAGATCTGCACAAAAATATTTAGCCTTCAAATTCATACCCTGAACGTAGCATGCCTGGACTCGACTCATATGACTGGGATTTCCATGAAAAAGATTGTGGGCCGAAAATGGGTGATCACTGTACATTTCTGTTCTCTTTCCTATTTATATTTCTATTTTACCTCTTCAATTTAGCATTATGGACAGGGAAAGACCTAATCTAATATCTGCACGAAAATATTTAGCCTTCAAATTCATACCGTCATCGTAGCATGCATGGACTCAACTCATATGACTGGGATTTTCATGAAAAATATTGTGGGCAGAAAATGGGTGATCACTGTACATTTCTCTTCTGTTTCCTATTTATATTTATATTTTACCTCCTCAATTTAGCATTATGGACAGGGAAAGACCTAATCTAAGTTCTGCACAAAAATATTTAGCCTTCAAATTCATACCGTGATCGTAGCATGCATGGACTCAACTCATATGAATGGAATTTCCTTGAAAAAGATTGTGGGCCGAAAATGGGTGATCACTGTACATTTCTTTTCTGTTTCCTATTTATATTTATATTTTACCTCCTCAATTTAGCATTATGGACAGGGAAAGACCTAATCTAAGATCTGCACAAAAATATTTTCCTTCAAATTCATACCGTCATCGTAGCATGCATGAACTCGAGTCATATGACTGGGATCGCCATGAAAAAGATTGTGGGCCGAAAATTGGTGATCACTGTACATTTCTCTTCTGTTTCCTATTTATATTTATATTTTACCTCCTCAATTTAGCATTATGGACAGGGAAAGACCTAATCTAAGATCTGCACAAAAATATTTTCCTTCAAATTCATACCGTCATCGTAGCATGCATGGACTCGACTCATATGAATGGGATTTCCGTGAAAAATATTGTGGGCCGAAAATGGGTGATCACTGTACATTTCTCTTCTGTTTCCTATTTATATTTCTATTTTACCTCCTCAATTGAGCATTATGGACAGGGAAAGACCTAATCTAAGATCTGCACAAAAATATTTAGCCTTCAAATTCATACCGTCATCGTAGCATGCATGGACTCGACTCATATGACTGGGATTTCCATGAAAAAGATTGTGGGCGGAAAATGGGTGATCACTGGATATTTCTCTACTGTTTCCTATTTATATTTATATTTTACCTCCTCAATTTAGCATTATGGGCTGGGAAAGACCTAATCTAAAATTGCACAAAAATATTTTGCCTTCCAATTCATACCGTGATCGTAGCATGCATGGACTCGACTCATATGACTGGGATTTCCATGAAAAAGATTGTGGGCCGAAAATGGGTGATCACTGTACATTTCTCTTCTGTTTCCAATTTATATTTCTATTTTACATCCTCAATTTAGCATTATGGACAGGGAAAGACCTAATCTAAGATCTGCACAAAAATATTTTCCTTCAAATTCATACCGTGATCGTAGCATGCATGGACTCGAATCATCTGACTGTGATTTCCATGAAAAAGATTGTGGGCCGAAAATGGGAGATCACTGTACATTTCTCTTCTGTTTCCTATTTATATTTCTATTTTACCTCCTCAATTGAGCATTATGGACAAGGAAAAACCTAATCTAAGATCTGCACAAAAATATTTTCCTTCAAATTCATACCGTCATCATAGCATGCATGAACTCGAGTCATATGACTGGGATCGCCATGAAAAAGATTGTGGGTCGAAAATTGGTGATCACTGTAGATTTCTCTTTTGTTTCCTATTTATATTTCTATTTTACCTCCTCAATTTTGCATTATGGACAGGGAAAGACCTAATCTAAGATCTGCACAAAAATATTTTGCCTTCAAATTCATACCGTCATCGTAGCATGCATGGACTCGACTCATATGACTGGGATTTCCATGAAAAATATTGAGGGCAGAAAATGGGTGATCACTGTACATTTCTCTTCTGTTTCCTATTTATATTTATATTTACCTCCTCAATTTAGAATTATAGACAGGGAAAGACCTAATTTAAGATCTGCACAAAAATATTTAGCCTTCAAATTCATACCGTCATCGTAGCATGCATGGACTCAACTCATATGACTGGGATTTTCATGAAAAATATTGTGGGCAGAAAATGGGTGATCACTATACATTTCTCTTCTGTTTCCTATTTATATTTATATTTTACCTCCTCAATTTAGCATTATGGACAGGGAAAGACCTAATCTAAGTTCTGCACAAAAATATTTAGCCTTCAAATTCATACCGTGATCGTAGCATGCATGGACTCAACTCATATGAATGGAATTTCTTTGAAAAAGATTGTGGGCCGAAAATGGGTGATCACTGTACATTTCTTTTCTGTTTCCTATTTATATTTATATTTTACCTCCTCAATTTAGCATTATGGACAGGGAAAGACCTAATCTAAGATCTGCACAAAAATATTTTCCTTCAAATTCATACCGTCATCGTAGCATGCATGAACTCGAGTCATATGACTGGGATCGCCATGAAAAAGATTGTGGGCCGAAAATTGGTGATCACTGTACATTTCTCTTCTGTTTCCTATTTATATTTATATTTTACCTCCTCAATTTAGCATTATGGACAGGGAAAGACCTAATCTAAGATCTGCACAAAAATATTTTCCTTCAAATTCATACCGTCATCGTAGCATGCATGGACTCGACTCATATGAATGGGATTTCCGTGAAAAATATTGTGGGCCGAAAATGGGTGATCACTGTACATTTCTCTTCTGTTTCCTATTTATATTTCTATTTTACCTCCTCAATTGAGCATTATGGACAGGGAAAGACCTAATCTAAGATCTGCACAAAAATATTTAGCCTTCAAATTCATACCGTCATCGTAGCATGCATGGACTCGACTCATATGACTGGGATTTCCATGAAAAAGATTGTGGGCGGAAAATGGGTGATCACTGGATATTTCTCTTCTGTTTCCTATTTATATTTATATTTTACCTCCTCAATTTAGCATTATGGGCTGGGAAAGACCTAATCTAAATTTGCACAAAAATATTTTGCCTTCCAATTCATACCGTGATCGTAGCATGCATGGACTCGACTCATATGACTGGGATTTCCATGAAAAAGATTGTGGGCAGAAAATGGGTGATCACTGTACATTTCTCTTCTGTTTCCAATTTATATTTCTATTTTACATCCTCAATTTAGCATTATGGACAGGGAAAGACCTAATCTAAGATCTGCACAAAAATATTTTCCTTCAAATTCATACCGTGATCGTAGCATGCATGGACTCGAATCATCTGACTGTGATTTCCATGAAAAAGATTGTGGGCCGAAAATTGGTGATCACTGTACATTTCTCTTCTGTTTCCCATTTATATTTCTATTTTACGTCCTCAATTTAGCATTATGGACAGGGAAAGACCTAATCTAAAATCTGCACAAAAATATTTTGCTTTTAAATTCATACCGTGTTCGTAGCATGCATGGACTCGACCCATATGACTGGGATTTCCGTGAAAAAATTGTGGGACGAAAATGGGTGATCACTGTACATTTCTCTTCTGTTTCCTATTTATATTTATATTTTACCTCCTCAATTTAGCATTATGGACAGGGAAAGACCTAATCTAAAATCTGCACAAAAAT
This sequence comes from Acanthosepion lycidas, assembly GCA_963932145.1. Lineage (NCBI taxonomy): Eukaryota > Metazoa > Mollusca > Cephalopoda > Sepiida > Sepiidae > Acanthosepion > Acanthosepion lycidas. The sequence continues at coordinate 1,485,704 of CAWVQA010000569.1, read as the reverse complement.
ATTTTGCCTTCAAATTCATACCGTGATCGTAGCATGCATGGACTCGACTCATATGACTGGGATTTCCATGAAAAAAATTGTGGGCCTAAAATGAGTGATGACTGTACATTTCTTTTCTGTTTACTATTTATATTTCAATTTTACCTTCTCAAAATAGGATTATGGACAGGGAAAGACCTAATCTAAGCTCTGCACAAAAATATTTTGCCTTCAAATTCATACCGTGATCGTAGCATGCATGGACTCGACTCATATGACTGGGATTTCCATGAAAAAGATTGTGGGCCGAAAATGGGTGATCACTGTACATTTCTCTTCTGTTTCCTATTTATATTTATATTTTACCTCCTCAATTTAGCATTATGGACAGGGAAAGACCTAATCTAAAATCTGCACAAAAATATTTTGCTTTCAAATTCATACCGTGATCCTAGCATGCATGGACTCGATTCATATGACTGGGATTTCCATGAAAAAGATTGTGGGCGGAAAATGGGTGAGCACTGTACATTTCTCTTCTGTTTCCTATTTATATTTATATTTTACATCCTCAATTTAGCATTATGAACAGGGAAAGACCTAATCTAAAATCTGCACAAAAATATTTTGCCTTCAAATTCATACCTTGATCGTAGCATGCATGGACTGCAATCATATGACTGGGATTTCCATGAAAAAGATTGTGGGCCGAAAATGGGTGATCACTGTACATTTCTCTCCTGTTTCCTATTTATATTTCTATTTTACCTCCGCAATTTAGCATTATGGACAGGGAAAGACCTAATCTAAAATCTGCACAAAAATATTTTTCCTTCAAATTCATACCGTGATCGTAGCATGCATGGACTCGACTCATATGACTGGGATTTCCATGAAAAAAATTGTGGGCCTAAAATGAGTGATCACTGTACATTTCTTTTCTGTTTACTATTTATATTTCAATTTTACCTTCTCAAAATAGGATTATGGACAGGGAAAGACCTAATCTAAGCTCTGCACAAAAATATTTTGCCTTCAAATTCATACCGTCATCGTAGCATGCATGGACTCGACTCATATGACTGGGATTTCCATGAAAAATATTGAGGGCAGAAAATGGGTGATCACTGTACATTTCTCTTCTGTTTCCTATTTATATTTATATTTACCTCCTCAATTTAGAATTATAGACAAGGAAAGACCTAATTTAAGATCTGCACAAAAATATTTAGCCTTCAAATTCATACCGTCATCGTAGCATGCATGGACTCAACTGATATGACTGGGATTTTCATGAAAAATATTGTGGGCAGAAAATGGGTGATCACTGTACATTTCTCTTCTGTTTCCTATTTATATTTATATTTTACCTCCTCAATTTAGCATTATGGACAGGGAAAGACCTAATCTAAGTTCTGCACAAAAATATTTAGCCTTCAAATTCATACCGTGATCGTAGCATGCATGGACTCAACTCATATGAATGGAATTTTTTGAAAAAGATTGTGGGCCGAAAATGGGTGATCACTGTACATTTCTTTTCTGTTTCCTATTTATATTTATATTTTACCTCCTCAATTTAGCATTATGGACAGGGAAAGACCTAATCTAAGATCTGCACAAAAATATTTTCCTTCAAATTCATACCGTCATCGTAGCATGCATGAACTCGAGTCATATGACTGGGATCGCCATGAAAAAGATTGTGGGCCGAAAATTGGTGATCACTGTACATTTCTCTTCTGTTTCCTATTTATATTTCTATTTTACCTCCTCAATTTAGCATTATGGACAGGGAAAGACCTAATCTAAGATCTGCACAAAAATATTTTCCTTCAAATTCATACCGTCATCGTAGCATGCATGGACTCGACTCATATGAATGGGATTTCCGTGAAAAATATTGTGGGCCGAAAATGGGTGATCACTGTACATTTCTCTTCTGTTTCCTATTTATATTTCTATTTTACCTCCTCAATTGAGCATTATGGACAGGGAAAGACCTAATCTAAGATCTGCACAAAAATATTTAGCCTTCAAATTCATACCGTCATCGTAGCATGCATGGACTCGACTCATATGACTGGGATTTCCATGAAAAAGATTGTGGGCGGAAAATGGGTGATCACTGGATATTTCTCTTCTGTTTCCTATTTATATTTATATTTTACCTCCTCAATTTAGCATTATGGGCTGGGAAAGACCTAATCTAAAATTGCACAAAAATATTTTGCCTTCCAATTCATACCGTGATCGTAGCATGCATGGACTCGACTCATATGACTGGGATTTCCATGAAAAAGATTGTGGGCCGAAAATGGGTGATCACTGTACATTTCTCTTCTGTTTCCAATTTATATTTCTATTTTACATCCTCAATTTAGCATTATGGACAGGGAAAGACCTAATCTAAGATCTGCACAAAAATATTTTCCTTCAAATTCATACCGTGATCGTAGCATGCATGGACTCGAATCATCTGACTGTGATTTCCATGAAAAAGATTGTGGGCCGAAAATTGGTGATCACTGTACATTTCTCTTCTGTTTCCCATTTATATTTCTATTTTACGTCCTCAATTTAGCATTATGGACAGGGAAAGACCTAATCTAAAATCTGCACAAAAATATTTTGCTTTTAAATTCATACCGTGTTCGTAGCATGCATGGACTCGACCCATATGACTGGGATTTCCGTGAAAAAATTGTGGGATGAAAATGGGTGATCACTGTACATTTCTCTTCTGTTTCCTATTTATATTTATATTTTACCTCCTCAATTTAGCATTATGGACAGGGAAAGACCTAATCTAAAATCTGCACAAAAATATTTTGCCTTCAAATTCATACCGTGATCGTAGCATGCATGGACTCGACTCATATGACTGGGATTTCCATGAAAAAAATTGTGGGCCTAAAATGAGTGATGACTGTACATTTCTTTTCTGTTTACTATTTATATTTCAATTTTACCTTCTCAAAATAGGATTATGGACAGGGAAAGACCTAATCTAAGCTCTGCACAAAAATATTTTGCCTTCAAATTCATACCGTGATCGTAGCATGCATGGACTCGACTCATATGACTGGGATTTCCATGAAAAAGATTGTGGGCCGAAAATGGGTGATCACTGTACATTTCTCTTCTGTTTCCTATTTATATTTATATTTTACCTCCTCAATTTAGCATTATGGACAGGGAAAGACCTAATCTAAAATCTGCACAAAAATATTTTGCTTTCAAATTCATACCGTGATCCTAGCATGCATGGACTCGATTCATATGACTGGGATTTCCATGAAAAAGATTGTGGGCGGAAAATGGGTGAGCACTGTACATTTCTCTTCTGTTTCCTATTTATATTTATATTTTACATCCTCAATTTAGCATTATGAACAGGGAAAGACCTAATCTAAAATCTGCACAAAAATATTTTGCCTTCAAATTCATACCTTGATCGTAGCATGCATGGACTGCAATCATATGACTGGGATTTCCATGAAAAAGATTGTGGGCGGAAAATGGGTGAGCACTGTACATTTCTCTTCTGTTTCCTATTTATATTTATATTTTACATCCTCAATTTAGCATTATGAACAGGGAAAGACCTAATCTAAAATCTGCACAAAAATATTTTGCCTTCAAATTCATACCTTGATCGTAGCATGCATGGACTGCAATCATATGACTGGGATTTCCATGAAAAAAATTGTGGGCCTAAAATGAGTGATCACTGTACATTTCTTTTCTGTTTACTATTTATATTTCAATTTTACCTTCTCAAAATAGGATTATGGACAGGGAAAGACCTAATCTAAGCTCTGCACAAAAATATTTTGCCTTCAAATTCATACCGTGATCGTAGCATGCATGGACTCGACTCATATGACTGGGATTTCCATGAAAAAGATTGTGGGCCGAAAATGGGTGATCACTGTACATTTCTCTTCTGTTTTCTATTTATATTTCTATTTTACCTCCTCAATTTAGCATTATGGACAGGGAAAGACCTAATCTAAAATCTGTGGGCCGAAAATGGGTGATCACTGTACATTTCTCTTCTGTTTCCTATTTATGTTTATATTTTACCTCCGCAATTTAGCATTATGGACAGGGAAAGACCTAATCTAAAATCTGCACAAAAATATTTTGCCTTCAAATTAATACCGTGACCGTAGCATGCATGGACTCGACTCATATGACTGGGATTTCCATGAAAAAGATTGTGGGCCGAAAACGGGTGATCACTGTAAATTTCTCTTCTGTTTCCTATTTATATTTATATTTTACCTCCTTAATTTAGCATTATGGACAGGGAAAGACCTAATCTAAAATCTGCACAAAAATATTTCGCCTTCAAATTCATACCGTGATCATAGCATGCATGGACTCGACTCATATGACTGGGATTTCCATGAAAAAGATTGTGGGCCGAAAATGGGTGATCACTGTACATTTCTCTTCTGTTTTCTATTTATATTTCTATTTTACCTTCTCAAAATAGCATTACGGACAGGGAAAGACCTAATCTAAAATCTGCACAAAAATATTTTGCTTTCAAATTCATACCGTGATCGTAGCATGTATGGACTCGACTCATATGACTGGGATTTCCATGAAAAAGATTGTGGGCTGAAAATGGGTGATCACTGTACATTTCTCTTCTGTTTCCTATTTATATTTATATTTTACCTCCTCAATTTAGCATTATGGACAGGGAAAGACCTAATCTGAAATCTGCACAAAAATATTTTGCCTTCAAATTCATACCGTGATCGTAGCATGCATGGACTCGACTCATATGACTGGGATTTCCATGAAAAAGATTGTGGGCCGAAAATGGGTGATCACTGTACATTTCTCTTCTGTTTCCTATTTATATTTATATTTTAGCTCCTCAATTTAGCATTATCGACAGGGAAAAACCTAATCTAAAATCTGCACGAAAATATTTCGCCTTCAAATTCATACCGTGATCGTAGCATGCATGGACTCGACTCATATGACTGGGATTTCCATGAAAAAGATTGTGGGCCGAAAATGGGTGATCACTGTACATTTCTCTTCTGTTTTCTATTTATATTTCTATTTTACCTTCTCAAAATAGCATTATGGACAGGGAAAGACCTAATCTAAAATCTGCACAAAAATATTTTGCTTTCAAATTCATACCGTGATCGTAGCATGCATGGACTCGACTCATATGACTGGGATTTCCATGAAAAAGATTGTGGGCCGAAAATGGGTGATCACTGTACATTTCTCTTCTGTTTCCTATTTATATTTATATTTTACCTCCTCAATTTAGCATTATGGACAGGGAAAGACCTAATCTAAAATCTGCACAAAAATATTTTGCCTTCAAATTCATACCGTGATCGTAGCATGCATGGACTCGACTCATATGACTGGGATTTCCATGAAAAAGATTGTTGGCGGAAAATGGGTGAGCACTGTACATTTCTCTTCTGTTTCCTATTTATATTTATATTTTACATCCTCAATTTAGCATTATGAACAGGGAAAGACCTAATCTAAAATCTGCACACAAATATTTTGCCTTCAAATTCATACCTTGATCGTAGCATGCATGGACTGCAATCATATGACTGGGATTTCCATGAAAAAGATTGTGGGCGGAAAATGGGTGAGCACTGTACATTTCTCTTCTGTTTCCTATTTATATTTATATTTTACATCCTCAATTTAGCATTATGAACAGGGAAAGACCTAATCTAAAATCTGCACAAAAATATTTTGCCTTCAAATTCATACCTTGATCGTAGCATGCATGGACTGCAATCATATGACTGGGATTTCCATGAAAAAAATTGTGGGCCTAAAATGAGTGATCACTGTACATTTCTTTTCTGTTTACTATTTATATTTCAATTTTACCTTCTCAAAATAGGATTATGGACAGGGAAAGACCTAATCTAAGCTCTGCACAAAAATATTTTGCCTTCAAATTCATACCGTGATCGTAGCATGCATGGACTCGACTCATATGACTGGGATTTCCATGAAAAAGATTGTGGGCCGAAAATGGGTGATCACTGTACATTTCTCTTCTGTTTTCTATTTATATTTCTATTTTACCTCCTCAATTTAGCATTATGGACAGGGAAAGACCTAATCTAAAATCTGTGGGCCGAAAATGGGTGATCACTGTACATTTCTCTTCTGTTTCCTATTTATGTTTATATTTTACCTCCGCAATTTAGCATTATGGACAGGGAAAGACCTAATCTAAAATCTGCACAAAAATATTTTGCCTTCAAATTAATACCGTGACCGTAGCATGCATGGACTCGACTCATATGACTGGGATTTCCATGAAAAAGATTGTGGGCCGAAAACGGGTGATCACTGTAAATTTCTCTTCTGTTTCCTATTTATATTTATATTTTACCTCCTTAATTTAGCATTATGGACAGGGAAAGACCTAATCTAAAATCTGCACAAAAATATTTCGCCTTCAAATTCATACCGTGATCATAGCATGCATGGACTCGACTCATATGACTGGGATTTCCATGAAAAAGATTGTGGGCCGAAAATGGGTGATCACTGTACATTTCTCTTCTGTTTTCTATTTATATTTCTATTTTACCTTCTCAAAATAGCATTACGGACAGGGAAAGACCTAATCTAAAATCTGCACAAAAATATTTTGCTTTCAAATTCATACCGTGATCGTAGCATGTATGGACTCGACTCATATGACTGGGATTTCCATGAAAAAGATTGTGGGCTGAAAATGGGTGATCACTGTACATTTCTCTTCTGTTTCCTATTTATATTTATATTTTACCTCCTCAATTTAGCATTATGGACAGGGAAAGACCTAATCTGAAATCTGCACAAAAATATTTTGCCTTCAAATTCATACCGTGATCGTAGCATGCATGGACTCGACTCATATGACTGGGATTTCCATGAAAAAGATTGTGGGCCGAAAATGGGTGATCACTGTACATTTCTCTTCTGTTTCCTATTTATATTTATATTTTAGCTCCTCAATTTAGCATTATCGACAGGGAAAAACCTAATCTAAAATCTGCACGAAAATATTTCGCCTTCAAATTCATACCGTGATCGTAGCATGCATGGACTCGACTCATATGACTGGGATTTCCATGAAAAAGATTGTGGGCCGAAAATGGGTGATCACTGTACATTTCTCTTCTGTTTTCTATTTATATTTCTATTTTACCTTCTCAAAATAGCATTATGGACAGGGAAAGACCTAATCTAAAATCTGCACAAAAATATTTTGCTTTCAAATTCATACCGTGATCGTAGCATGCATGGACTCGACTCATATGACTGGGATTTCCATGAAAAAGATTGTGGGCCGAAAATGGGTGATCACTGTACATTTCTCTTCTGTTTCCTATTTATATTTATATTTTACCTCCTCAATTTAGCATTATGGACAGGGAAAGACCTAATCTAAAATCTGCACAAAAATATTTTGCCTTCAAATTCATACCGTGATCGTAGCATGCATGGACTCGACTCATATGACTGGGATTTCCATGAAAAAGATTGTTGGCGGAAAATGGGTGAGCACTGTACATTTCTCTTCTGTTTCCTATTTATATTTATATTTTACATCCTCAATTTAGCATTATGAACAGGGAAAGACCTAATCTAAAATCTGCACACAAATATTTTGCCTTCAAATTCATACCGTGATCGTAGCATGCATGGACTGCAATCATATGACTGGGATTTCCATGAAAAAGATTGTGGGCCGAAAATGGGTGATCACTGTACATTTCTCTCCTGTTTCCTATTTATATTTCTATTTTACCTCCGCAATTTAGCATTATGGACAGGGAAAGACCTAATCTAAAATCTGCACAAAAATATTTTTCCTTCAAATTCATACCGTGATCGTAGCATGCATGGACTCGACTCATATGACTGGGATTTCCATGAAAAAAATTGTGGGCCTAAAATGAGTGATCACTGTACATTTCTTTTCTGTTTACTATTTATATTTCAATTTTACCTTCTCAAAATAGGATTATGGACAGGGAAAGACCTAATCTAAGCTCTGCACAAAAATATTTTGCCTTCAAATTCATACCGTGATCGTAGCATGCATGGACTCGACTCATATGACTGGGATTTCCATGAAAAAGATTGTGGGCCGAAAATGGGTGATCACTGTACATTTCTCTTCTGTTTTCTATTTATATTTCTATTTTACCTCCTCAATTTAGCATTATGGACAGGGAAAGACCTAATCTAAAATCTGTGGGCCGAAAATGGGTGATCACTGTACATTTCTCTTCTGTTTCCTATTTATGTTTATATTTTACCTCCGCAATTTAGCATTATGGACAGGGAAAGACCTAATCTAAAATCTGCACAAAAATATTTTGCCTTCAAATTAATACCGTGACCGTAGCATGCATGGACTCGACTCATATGACTGGGATTTCCATGAAAAAGATTGTGGGCCGAAAACGGGTGATCACTGTAAATTTCTCTTCTGTTTCCTATTTATATTTATATTTTACCTCCTTAATTTAGCATTATGGACAGGGAAAGACCTAATCTAAAATCTGCACAAAAATATTTCGCCTTCAAATTCATACCGTGATCATAGCATGCATGGACTCGACTCATATGACTGGGATTTCCATGAAAAAGATTGTGGGCCGAAAATGGGTGATCACTGTACATTTCTCTTCTGTTTTCTATTTATATTTCTATTTTACCTTCTCAAAATAGCATTATGGACAGGGAAAGACCTAATCTAAAATCTGCACAAAAATATTTTGCTTTCAAATTCATACCGTGATCGTAGCATGTATGGACTCGACTCATATGACTGGGATTTCCATGAAAAAGATTGTGGGCTGAAAATGGGTGATCACTGTACATTTCTCTTCTGTTTCCTATTTATATTTATATTTTACCTCCTCAATTTAGCATTATGGACAGGGAAAGACCTAATCTAAAATCTGCACAAAAATATTTTGCTTTCAAATTCATACCGTGATCGTAGCATGCATGGACTCGACTCATATGACTGGGAATTCCATGAAAAAGATTGTGGGCCGAAAATGCGTGATCACTGTACATTTCTCTTCTGTTACCTATTTCTATTTTGCCTCCTCAATTTAGCATTATGGACAGGGAAAGACCTGATCTAAAATCTGCTCAAAAATATTTTGCCTCAAATTCATACCGTGATCGTAGCATGCATGGACTTAACTCATATGACTGGGATTTCCATGAAAAAAATTGTGGGCCTAAAATGAGTGATCACTGTACATTTCTCTTCTGTTTACTATTTATATTTCAATTTTACCTTCTCAAAATAGGATTATGGACAGGGAAACACCTAATCTAAGCTCTGCACAAAAATATTTTGCCTTCAAATTCATACCGTGATCGTAGCATGCATGGACTGGACTCATATGACTGGGATTTCAATGTAAAAGATTGTGGGCCGAAAATGGGTGATCACTGTACATTTCTCTTCTGTTTCCTATTTATATTTATATTTTACCTCCTCAATTTAACATTATGGACAGGGAAAGACCTAATCTAAAATCTGCACAAAAATATTTTGCTTTCAAATTCATACCGTGATCGTAGCATGCATGGACTCGACTCATATGATTGGGATTTCCATGAAACAGATTGTGGGCCGAAAATGGGTGATCACTGTACTTTTCTCTTCTGTTTCCTATTTATATTTATATTTTACCTCCTCAATTTAGCATTATGGACAGGGAAAGACCTAATCTGAAATCTGCACAAAAATATTTTGCCTTCAAATTCATACCGTGATCGTAGCATGCATGGACTCGACTCATATGACTGGGATTTCCATGAAAAAGATTGTGGGCCGAAAATGGGTGATCACTGTACATTTCTCTTCTGTTTCCTATTTATATTTATATTTTAGCTCCTCAATTTAGCATTATCGACAGGGAAAAACCTAATCTAAAATCTGCACGAAAATATTTCGCCTTCAAATTCATACCGTGATCGTAGCATGCATGGACTCGACTCATATGACTGGGATTTCCATGAAAAAGATTGTTGGCCGAAAATGGGTGATCACTGTACATTTCTCTTCTGTTTTCTATTTATATTTCTATTTTACCTTCTCAAAATAGCATTATGGACAGGGAAAGACCTAATCTAAAATCTGCACAAAAATATTTTGCTTTCAAATTCATACCGTGATCGTAGCATGCATGGACTCGACTCATATGACTGGGATTTCCATGAAAAAGATTGTGGGCCGAAAATGGGTGATCACTGTACATTTCTCTTCTGTTTCCTATTTATATTTATATTTTACCTCCTCAATTTAGCATTATGGACAGGGAAAGACCTAATCTAAAATCTGCACAAAAATATTTTGCCTTCAAATTCATACCGTGATCGTAGCATGCATGGACTCGACTCATATGACTGGGATTTCCATGAAAAAAATTGTGGGCCTAAAATGAGTGATCACTGTACATTTCTCTTCTGTTTACTATTTATATTTCAATTTTACCTTCTCAAAATAGGATTATGGACAGAGAAACACCTAATCTAAGCTCTGCACAAAAATATTTTGCCTTCAAATTCATACCGTGATCGTAGCATGCATGGACTGGACTCATATGACTGGGATTTCAATGAAAAAGATTGTGGGCCGAAAATGGGTGATCACTGTACATTTCTCTTCTGTTTCCTATTTATATTTATATTTTACCTCCTCAATTTAGCATTATGGACAGGGAAAGACCTAATCTAAAATCTGCACAAAAATATTTTGCTTTCAAATTCATACCGTGATCATAGCATGCATGGACTGGACTCATATGACTGGGATTTCCATGAAAAAGATTGTGGGCCGAAAATGGGTGATCACTGTACATTTCTCTTCTGTTTCCTATTTATATTTCTATTTTACCACCTCAATTTAGCATTATGGACAGGGAAAGACCTAATCTAAAATCTGCACAAAAATATTTTGCTTTCAAATTCATACCGTGATCATAGCATGCATGGACTCGACTCATATGACTGGGATTTCTATGAAAAAGATTGTGGGCCGCAAGTGGGTGATCACTGTACATTTCTCTTCTGTTTCCTATTTATATTTATATTTTACCTGTGCAATTTTGCATTATGGACAGTGAAAGACCTAATCTAAAATCTGCACAAAAATATTTTGCTTTCAAATTCATACCGTGATCGTAGCATGCATGGCATCGATTCATATAACTGGGATTTCCATTAAAAAGATTGTGGGCCGAAAATGGGTGAGCACTGTACATTTCTCTTCTGTTTCCTATTTATATTTATATTTTACCTCCTTAATTTAGCATTATGGACAGGGAAAAACCTAATCTAAAATCTGCACAAAAATATTTTGCCTTCAAATTCATACCGTGATCATAGCATGCATGGACTGGACTCATATGACTGGGATTTCAATGAAAAAGATTGTGGGCCGAAAATGGGTGATCACTGTACATTTCTCTTCTGTTTTCTATTTATATTTCTATTTTACCTTCTCAAAATAGCATTATGGACAGGGAAAGACCTAATCTAAAATCTGCACATAAATATTTTGCCTTCAAATTCATACCGTGATCGTAGCATGCATGGACTGGACTCATATGACTGGGATTTCAATGAAAAAGATTGTGGGCCGAAAATGGGTGATCACTGTACATTTCTCTTCTGTTTCCTATTTATATTTATATTTTACCTCCGCAATTTTGCATTATGGACAGGGAAAGACCTAATCTAAAATCTGCACAAAAATATTTTGCTTTCACATTCATACCGTTATCGTAGCATGCATGGCATCGATTCATATAACTGGGATTTCCATTAAAAAGATTGTGGGCCGAAAATGGGTGAGCACTGTACATTTCTCTTCTGTTTCCTATTTATATTTATATTTTACCTCCTCAATTTAGCATTATGGACAGGGAAAGACCTAATCTAAAATCTGCACAAAAATATTTTGCTTTCAAATTCATACCGTGATCGTAGCATGCATGGACTCGACTCATATGACTGGGATTTCCATGAAAAAGATTGTGGGCCGAAAATGGGTGATCACTGTATATTTCTCTTCTGTTACCTATTTCTATTTTACCTCCTCAATTAAGCATTATAGACAGGGAAAGACCTATTCTAAAATCTGCACAAAAATATTTTGCCTTCAAATTCATAACGTGATCATAGCATGCATGGACTCGACTCATATGACTGGGATTTCCATGAAAAAAATTGTGGGCCTAAAATGAGTGATCACTGTACATTTCTCTTCTGTTTACTATTTATATTTCAATTTTACCTTCTCAAAATAGGATTATGGACAGGAAAGACCTAATCTAAACTCTGCACAAAAATATTTTGCCTTCAAATTCATACCGTGATCGTAGCATGGATGGACTCGACTCATATGACTGGGATTTCCATGAAAAAGATTGTGGGCATAAAATGGGTGATCACTGTACATTTCTCTTCTGTTTCCTATTTATATTTATATTTTACCTCCTCAATTTAGCATTATGGACAGGGTAAGACCTAATCTAAAATCTGCACAAAAATATTTTGCCTTCAAATTCATACCGTGACCGTAGCATGTATGGACTCGACTCATATGACTGGTATTTCCATGAAAAAGATTGTGGGCCGAAAATGGGTGATCACTGTACATTTCTCTTCTGTTTCCTATTTATATTTATATTTTACCGCCTCAATTTAGCATTATGGACAGGGAAAGACCTAATCTAAAATTAGCACAAAAATATTTTGCCTTCAAATTCATACCGTGACCGTAGCATGTATGGACTCGACTCATATGACTGGGATTTCCATGAAAAAGATTGTGGGCCGAAAATGGGTGATCACTGTACATTTCTCTTCTGTTTCCTATTTATATTTCTATTTTACCTCCTCAATTAAGCATTATAGACAGGGAAAGACCTATTCTAAAATCTGCACAAAAATATTTTGCCTTCAAATTCATACCGTGATCGTAGCATGCATGGACTCGACTCATATGACTGGGATTTCCATGAAAAAAATTGTGGGCCTAAAATGAGTGATCACTGTACATTTCTTTTCTGTTTACTATTTATATTTCAATTTTACCTTCTCAAAATAGGATTATGGACAGGGAAAGACCTAATCTAAGCTCTGCACAAAAATATTTTGCCTTCAAATTCATACCGTGATCGTAGCATGCATGGACTGGACTCATATGACTGGGATTTCCATGAAAAAGATTGTGGGCCGAAAATGGGTGATCACTGTACATTTCTCTTCTGTTTCCTTTTTATATTTATATTTTACCTCCTCAATTTAGCATTATGGACAGGGAAAGACCTCATCTAAGATCTGCACAAAAATATTTTGCCTTCCAATTCATACCGTGATCGTAGCATGCATGGACTCGACTCATATGACTGGGATTTCCATGAAAAAGATTGTGGGCCGAAAATGGGTGATCACTGTACATTTCTCTTCTGTTTTCTATTTATATTTCTATTTTACCTCCTCAATTTAGCATTATGGACAGGGAAAGACCTAATCTAAAATCTGTGGGCCGAAAATGGGTGATCACTGTACATTTCTCTTCTGTTTCCTATTTATATTTATATTTTACCTCCTTAATTTAGCATTATGGACAGGGAAAAACCTAATCTAAAATCTGCACAAAAATATTTTGCCTTCAAATTCATACCGTGATCATAGCATGCATGGACTGGACTCATATGACTGGGATTTCAATGAAAAAGATTGTGGGCCGAAAATGGGTGATCACTGTACATTTCTCTTCTGTTTTCTATTTATATTTCTATTTTACCTTCTCAAAATAGCATAATGGACAGGGAAAGACCTAATCTAAAATCTGCACATAAATATTTTGCCTTCAAATTCATACCGTGATCGTAGCATGCATGGACTGGACTCATATGACTGGGATTTCAATGAAAAAGATTGTGGGCCGAAAATGGGTGATCACTGTACATTTCTCTTCTGTTTCATATTTATATTTCTATTTTACCTCCTCAATTTAGCATTATGGACAGGGAAAGACCTAATCTAAAATTAGCACAAAAATATTTTGCCTTCAAATTCATACCGTGATCGTAGCATGCATGGACTCGACTCATATGACTGGGATTTCCATGAAAAAGATTGTGGGCCGAAAACGGGTGATCACTGTACATTTGTCTTCTGTTTCCTATTTATATTTATATTTTACCTCCTCAATTTAGCATTATGGACAGGGAAAGACCTAATCTGAAATCTGCACAAAAATATTTTGCCTTCAAATTCATACCGTGATCGTAGCATGCATGGACTCGACTCATATGACTGGGATTTCCATGAAAAAGATTGTGTGCCGAAAATGGGTGATCACTGTACATATCTCTTCTGTTTCCTATTTATATTTATATTTTAGCTCCTCAATTTAGCATTATGGACAGGGAAAGACCTAATCTAAAATCTGCACATAAATATTTTGCCTTCAAATTCATACCGTGATCGTAGCATGCATGGACTCGACTCATATGACTGCGATTTCCATGAAAAAGATTGTGGGCAGAAAATGGGTGATCACTGTACATTTCTCTTCTGTTTCCTATTTATATTTATATTTTACCTCCTCAATTTGGCATTATGGACAGGGAAAGACCTAATCTAAAATCAGCACAAAAATATTTTGCCTTCAAATTCATACCGTGATCGTAGCATGCATGGACTGGAATCATATGACTGGGATTTCCATGAAAAAAATTGTGGGCCGAAAATGGGTGATCACTGTACATTTCTCTTCTGTTTCCTATTTATATTTCTATTTTACCTCCTCAATTTAGCATTATGGGCAGGGAAAGACCTAATCTAAAATCTGCACAAAAATATTTCGCCTTCAAATTCATACCGTGATCGTAGCATGCATGGACTCGTCTCATATGACTGGGATTTCCATGAAAAAGATTGTGGGCCGAAAAAGGGGGGGCACTCTACATTTCTCTTCTGTTTCCTATTTATATTTATATTTTACCTCCTTAATTTATCATTATGGACAGGGAAAGACCTATTCTAAAATCTGCACAAAAATATTTTGCTTTCAAATTCATACCGTGATCGTAGCATTCATGGACTCGACTCATATGACTGGGATTTCCATGAAAAAGATTGTGGGCCGAAAATGGGTGATCACTGTACATTTCTCTTCTGTTTCCTATTTATATTTATATTTTAGCTCCTCAATTTAGCATTATGGACAGGGAAAGACCTAATCTAAAATCTGCACAAAAATATTTTGCCTTCAAATTCATACCGTGATCGTAGCATGGATGGACTCGACTCATATGACTGGGATTTCCATGAAAAAGATTGTGGGCATAAAATGGGTGATCACTGTACATTTCTCTTCTGTTTCCTATTTATATTTATATTTTACCTCCTCAATTTAGCATTATGGACAGGGTAAGACCTAATCTAAAATCTGGACAAAAATATTTTGCCTTCAAATTCATACCGTGATCGTAGCATGCATGGACTCGACTCATATGACTGGGATTTCCATGAAAAAGATTGTGGGCCGGAAATGGGTGATCACTGTACATTTCTCTTCTGTTTCCTATTTATATTTATATTTTACCTCCTCAATTTAGCATTATGGACAGGGAAAGACCTAATCTGAAATCTGCACAAAAATATTTTGCCTTCAAATTCATACCGTGACCGTAGCATGTATGGACTCGACTCATCTGACTGGGATTTCCATGAAAAAGATTGTGGGCCGAAAATGGGTGATCACTGTACATTTCTCTTCTGTTTCCTATTTATATTTCTATTTTACCTCCTCAATTTAGCATTATGGACAGGGAAAGACCTAATGTAAAATTAGCACAAAAATATTTTGCCTTCAAATTCATACCGTGATCGTAGCATGCATGGACTCGACTCATATGACTGGGATTTCCATGAAAAAGATTGTGGGCCGAAAACGGGTGATCACTGTACATTTGTCTTCTGTTTCCTATTTATATTTATATTTTACCTCCGCAATTTAGCATTATGTACAGGGAAAGACCTAATCTAAATCTGCACAAAAATATTTTGCTTTCAAATTCATACCGTGCTCGTAGCATGCATGGACTCGACTCATATGACTGGGATTTCCATGAAAAAGATTGTGGGCCGAAAATGGGTGATCACTGTACATTTCTCTTCTGTTTCCTATTTATGTTTATATTTTACCTCCTCAATTTAGCATTATGGACAGGGAAAGACCTAATCTGAAATCTGCACAAAAATATTTTGCCTTCAAATTCATACCGTGATCGTAGCATGCATGGACTCGACTCATATGACTGGGATTTCCATGAAAAAGATTGTGTGCCGAAAATGGGTGATCACTGTACATATCTCTTCTGTTTCCTATTTATATTTATATTTTAGCTCCTCAATTTAGCATTATGGACAGGGAAAGACCTAATCTAAAATCTGCACAAAAATATTTTGCCTTCAAATTCATACCGTGATCGTAGCATGGATGGACTCGACTCATATGACTGGGATTTCCATGAAAAAGATTGTGGGCATAAAATGGGTGATCACTGTACATTTCTCTTCTGTTTCCTATTTATATTTATATTTTACCTCCTCAATTTAGCATTATGGACAGGGTAAGACCTAATCTAAAATCTGGACAAAAATATTTTGCCTTCAAATTCATACCGTGATCGTAGCATGCATGGACTCGACTCATATGACTGGGATTTCCATGAAAAAGATTGTGGGCCGGAAATGGGTGATCACTGTACATTTCTCTTCTGTTTCCTATTTATATTTATATTTTACCTCCTCAATTTAGCATTATGGACAGGGAAAGACCTAATCCTAAATCTGCACAAAAATATTTTGCCTTCAAATTCATACCGTGACCGTAGCATGTATGGACTCGACTCATATGACTGGGATTTCCATGAAAAAGATTGTGGGCCTAAAATGGGTGATCACTGTACATTTCTCTTCTGTTTCCTATTTATATTTCTATTTTACCACCTCAATTTAGCATTATGGACAGGGAAAGACCTAATCTAAAATTAGCACAAAAATATTTTGCCTTCAAATTCATACCGTGATCGTAGCATGCATGGACTCGACTCATATGACTGGGATTTCCATGAAAAAGATTGTGGGCCGAAAACGGGTGATCACTGTACATTTGTCTTCTGTTTCCTATTTATATTTATATTTTACCTCCGCAATTTAGCATTATGGACAGGGAAAGACCTAATCTAAAATCTGCACAAAAATATTTTGCTTTCAAATTCATACCGTGCTCGTAGCATGCATGGACTCAACTCATATGACTGGGATTTCCATGAAAAAGATTGTGGGCCGAAAATGGGTGATCACTGTACATTTCTCTTCTGTTTCCTATTTATATTTATATTTTACCTCCTCAATTTAGCATTATGGACAGGGAAAGACCTAATCTGAAATCTGCACAAAAATATTTTGCCTTCAAATTCATACCGTGATCGTAGCATGCATGGACTCGACTCATATGACTGGGATTTCCATGAAAAAGATTGTGTGCCGAAAATGGGTGATCACTCTACATTTCTCTTCTGTTTCCTATTTATATTATATTTTAGCTCCTCAATTTAGCATTATGGACAGGGAAATACCTAATCTAAAATCTGCACATAAATATTTTGCCTTCAAATTCATACCGTGATCGTAGCATGCATGGACTCGACTCATATGACTGCGATTTCCATGAAAAAGATTGTGGGCAGAAAATGGGTGATCACTGTACATTTCTCTTCTGTTTCCTATTTATATTTATATTTTACCTCTTCAATTTGGCATTATGGACAGGGAAAGACCTAATCTAAAATCAGCACAAAAATATTTTGCCTTCAAATTCATACCGTGATCGTAGCATGCATGGACTGGAATCATATGACTGGGATTTCCATGAAAAAGATTGTCGGCCGAAAAAGGGCGGGCACTCTACATTTCTCTTCTGTTTCCAATTTATATTTATATTTTACCTCCTTAATGTAGCATTATGGACAGGGAAAGACCTAATCTAAAATCTGCACAAAAATATTTTGCCTTCAAATTCATACCGTGATCGTAGCATGCATGGACTCGACTCATATGACTGGGATTTCCATGAAAAAAATTGTGGGCCTAAAATGAGTGATCACTGTACATTTCTCTTCTGTTTACTATTTATATTTCAATTTTACCTTCTCAAAATAGGATTATGGACAGGGAAAGACCTAATCTAATATCTGCACAAAAATATTTTGCTTTCAAATTCATACCGTGATCGTAGCATGCATGGACTCGACTCATATGACTGGGATTTCCATGAAAAAGATTGTGGGCCTAAAATGGGTGATCACTGTACATTTCTCTTCTGTTTCCTATTTATATTTATATTTTACCTCCTCAATTTAGCATTATGGACAGGGAAAGACCTAATCTAAAATCTGGACAAAAATATTTTGCCTTCAAATTCATACCGTGATCGTAGCATTCATGGACTCGACTCATATGACTGGGATTTCCATGAAAAAAATTGTGGGCATAAAATGAGTGATCACTGTACATTTCTCTTCTGTTTACTATTTATATTTCAATTTTACCTTCTCAAAATAGGATTATGGACAGGGAAAGACCTAATCTAAGCTCTGCACAAAAATATTTTGCCTTCAAATTCATACCGTGATCGTAGCATGCATGGACTGGACTCATATGACTGGGATTTCCATGAAAAAGATTGTGGGCATAAAATGGGTGATCACTGTACATTTCTCTTCTTTTTCCTATTTATATTTATATTTTACCTCCTCAATTTAGCATTATGGACCGGTAAAGACCTAATCTAAAATCTGCACAAAAATATTTTGCCTTCAAATTCATACCGTGATCGTAGCATGCATGGAATGGAATAATATGACTGGGATTTCCATGAAAAAGATTGTGGGCCGAAAATGGGTGATCACTGTACATTTCTCTTCTGTTTCCCATTACTATTTCTATTTTACCTCCTCAATTTAGCATTATGGACAGGGAAAGACCTAATCTAAAATCTGCACATAAATATTTTGCCTTCAAATTCATACCATGATCGTAGCATGCATGGACTCGACTCATATGATTGGGATTTCCATGAAAAAAATTGTGGGCCTAAAATGAGTGATCACTGTACATTTCTCTTCTGTTTACTATTTATATTTCAATTTTACCTTCTCAAAATAGGATTATGGACAGGGAAAGACCTAATCTAATATCTGCACAAAAATATTTTGCCTTCAAATTCATACCGTGATCGTAGCATGCATGGACTGGAATCGTATGACTGGGATTTCCATGAAAAAAATTGTGGGCCTAAAATGAGGGATCACTGTACATTTCTCTTCTGTTTACTATTTATATTTCAATTTTACCTTCTCAAAATAGGATTATGGACAGGGAAAGACCTAATCTAATATCTGCACAAAAATATTTTGCTTTCAAATTCATACCGTGATCGTAGCATGCATGGACTGGAATCGTATGACTGGGATTTCCATGAAAAAGATTGTGGGCCGAAAATGGGTGATCACTGTACATTTCTCTTCTGTTTCCTATTTATATTTCTATTTTACCTCCTCAATTTAGCATTATGGACCGGGAAAGACCTAATCTAAAATCAGCACAAAAATATTTTGCTTTCAAATTCATACCGTGATCGTAGCATGCATGGACTTGACTCATATGACTGGGATTTCCATGAAAAAGATTGTGGGCCTAAAATGGGTGATCACTGTACATTTCTCTTCTGTTTCATATTCATATTTATATTTTACCTCCTCAATTTAGCATTATGTACAGGGAAAGACCTAATCTAAAATCTGGACAAAAATATTTTGCCTTCTAATTCATACCGTGATCGTAGCATTCATGGACTCGACTCATATGACTGGGATTTCCATGAAAAAGATTGTGGGCCGAAAATGGGTGATCACTGTACATTTCTCTTCTGTTTTCTATTTATATTTATATTTTACCTCCTCAATTTAGCATTATGGGCAGGGAAAGACCTAATCTAAAATCTGCAAAAAAATATTTTGCCTTCAAATTCATACCGTGATCGTAGCATGCATGGACACGACTCATATGACTGGGATTTCCATGAAAAAGATTGTGGGCCGAAATGGGTGAGCACTCTACATTTCTCTTCTGTTTCCTATTTATATTTATATTTTACCTCCTTAATTTAGCATTATGGACAGGGAAAGACCTAATCTAAAATCTACACAAAAATATTTTGCTTTCAAATTCATACCGTGATCGTAGCATGCATGGACTCGACTCATATGACTGGGATTTCCATGAAAAAGATTGTGGGCCGAAAATGGTTGATCACTGTACATTTCTCTTCTGTTTACTATTTATATTTCAATTTTACCTTCTCAAAATAGGATTATGGACAGGGAAAGACATAATCTAATATCTGCACAATAATATTTTGCTTTCAATTTCATACCGTGATCGTAGCATGCATGGACTGGAATCATATGACTGGGATTTTCATGAAAAAGATTGGGGCCGAAAATGGGTGATCACTGTACATTTCTCTTCTGTTTCCTATTTATATTTATATTTTACCTCCTCAATTTAGCATTATGGACAGGGAAAGACCTAATCTAAAATCTGCACAAAAATATTTTGCTTTCAAATTCATACCGTGATCGTAGCATGCATGGACTCGACTCATATGACTGGGATTTCCATGAAAAAGATTGTGGGCCGAAAATGGGTGATCACTGTACATTTCTCTTTTGTTTTCTATTTATATTTCTATTTTACCTCCTCAATTTAGCATTATGGACAGGGAAAGACCTAATCTAAAATCTGCACAAAAATATTTTGCTTTCAAATTCATACCGTGATCGTAGCATGCATGGACTCGACTCATATGACTGGGATTTCCATGAAAAAGATTGTGGGCCGAAAATGGGTGATCACTGTACATTTCTCTTCTGTTTCCTATTTATATTTATATTTTAGCTCCTCAATTTAGCATTATGGACAGGGAAAGACCTAATCTAAAATCTGCACAAAAATATTTTGCCTTCAAATTCATACCGTGATCGTAGCATGCATGGAATGGAATCATATGACTGGGATTTCCATGAAAAAGATTGTGGGCCGAAAATGGGTGATCACTGTACATTTCTCTTCTGTTACCTATTTCTATTTTACCTCCACAATTTAGCATCATGGACAGGGAAAGACCTAATCTAAAATCTGCACATAAATATTTTGCCTTCAAATTCATACCGTGATCGTAGCATGCATGGACTCGACTCATATGATTGGGATTTCCATGAAAAAAATTGTGGGCCTAAAATGAGTGATCACTGTACATTTCTCTTCTGTTTACTATTTATATTTCAATTTTACCTTCTCAAAATAGGATTATGGAGAGGGAAAGACCTAATCTAATATCTGCACAAAAATATTTTGCTTTCAAATTCATACCGTGATCGTAGCATGCATGGACTGGAATCATATGACTGGGATTTCCATGAAAAACATTGTTGGCCGAAAATGGGTGATCACTGTACATTTCTCTTCTGTTTCCTATTTATATTTATATTTTAGCTCCTCAATTTAGCATTATGGACAGGGAAAGACCTAATCTAAAATCTGCACAAAAATATTTTGCCTTCAAATTCATACCGTGATTGTAGCATTCATGGACTTGACTCATATGACTGGGATTTCCATGAAAAAGATTGTGGGCCGAAAATGGGTGATCACTGTACATTTCTCTTCTGTTTCCTATTTATATTTATATTTTAGCTCCTCAATTTAGCATTATGGACAGGGAAAGACCTAATCTAAAATCTGCACAAAAATATTTTGCCTTCAAATTCATACCGTGATCGTAGCATGCATGGACTGGAATCATATGACTGAGATTTCCATGAAAAAGATTGTAGGCCGAAAATGGGTGATCACTGTACATTTCTCTTCTGTTTCCTATTTATATTTCTATTTTACCTCCTCAATTTATCATTATGGACAGGGAAAGACCTAATCTAAAATCTGTAGAAAAATATTTTGCCTTCAAATTCATACCGTGATCGTAGCATGCATGGACTCGACTCATATCACAGGGATTTCCATGAAAAAGAGTGTGGGCCTAAAATGGGTGATCACTGTATATTTCTCTTCTGTTTCCTATTTATATTTCTATTTTACCTCCTCAATTTAGCATTATGGACAGGGAAAGACCTAATCTAAGCTCTGCACAAAAATATTTTGCTTTCAAATTCATACCGTGATCGTAGCATGCATGGACTCGACTCATATGACTGGGATTTCCATAAAAAAGATTGTGGGCCGAAAATGGGTGATCACTGTATATTTCTCTTCTGTTTCCTATTTATATTTATATTTTACCTCCTCAATTTAGCATTATGGACAGGGAAAGACCTAATCTAAAATCTGCACAAAAATATTTTTCTTTCAAATTCATACCGTGAACGTAGCATGCATTGACGCGACTCATATGATTGGGATTTCCATGAAAAAGATTGTGGGCCGAAAATGGGTGATCACTGTACAATTCTCTTCTGTTTCCTATTTATATTTCTATTTTACCTCCTCAATTTAGCATTATGGACAGGGAAAGACCTAATCTAAGCTCTGCACAAAAATATTTTGCTTTCAAATTCATACCGTGATCGTAGCATGCATGGACTCGACTCATATGACTGGGATTTCCATAAAAAAGATTGTGGGCCGAAAATGGGTGATCACTGTATATTTCTCTTCTGTTTCCTATTTATATTTATATTTTACCTCCTCAATTTAGCATTATGGACAGGGAAAGACATAATCTAAAATCTGCACAAAAATATTTTGCTTTCAAATTCATACCGTGAACGTAGCATGCATGGACTCGACTCATATGATTGGGATTTCCCTGAAAAAGATTGTGGGCCGAAAATGGGTGATCACTGTACATTTCTCTTCTGTCACCTATTTCTATTTTACCTACTCAATTAAGCATTATGGACAGGGAAAGACCTAATCTAAAATCTGCACAAAAATATTTTGCCTTCAAATTCATACCGTGATCATAGCATGCATGGACTCGACTCATATGACTGGGATTTCCATGAAAAAAATTGTGGGCCTAAAATGAGTGATCACTGTACATTTCTCTTCTGTTTACTATTTATATTTCAATTTTACCTTCTCAAAATAGGATTATGGACAGGGAAACACCTAATCTAAGCTCTGCACAAAAATATTTTGCCTTCAAATTCATACCGTGATCGTAGCATGCATGGACTGGACTCATATGACTGGGATTTCCATGAAAAAGATTGTGGGCATAAAATGGGTGATCACTGTACATTTCTCTTCTGTTTCCTATTTATATTTCTATTTTACCTCCGCAATTTAGCATTATGGACAGGGAAAGACCTAATCTAAAATCTGCACAAAAATATTTTGCCTTCAAATTCATACCGTGATCGTAGCATGCATGGACTCGACTCATATGACTGGGATTTCCATGAAAAAGATTGTGGGCCGAAAATGGGTGATCACTGTACATTTCTCTTCTGTTTCCTATTTATATTTATATTTTACCTCCTCAATTTAGCATTATGGACCGTGAAAGACCTAATCTAAAATCTGCACAAAAATATTTTGCTTTCAAATTCATACCGTGATCGTATCATGCATGGACTGGAATCATATGACTGGGATTTCCATGAAAAACATTGTGGGCCGAAAATGGGTGATCACTGTACATTTCTCTTCTGTTACCTTTTTCTATTTTACCTCCTCAATTTAGCATCATGGACAGGGAAAGACCTAATCTAAAATCTGCACATGAATATTTTGCCTTCAAAATCATACCGTGATCGTAGCATGCATGGACTCGACTCATATGACTGGGATTTCCATGAAAAAAATTGTGGGCCTAAAATGAGTGATCACTGTACATATCTCTTCTGTTTACTATTTATATTTCAATTTTACCTTCTCAAAATAGGATTATGGACAGGGAAAGACCTAATCTAATATCTGCACAAAAATATTTTGCTTTCAAATTCATACCGTGATCGTAGCATGCATGGACTAGAATCATATGACTGAGATTTCCATGAAAAAGATTGTGGGCCGAAAATGGGTGATCACTGTACATTTCTCTTCTGTTTCCTATTTATATTTCTATTTTACCTCCTCAATTTAGCATTATGTACAGGGAAAGACCTAATCTAAAATCTGCACAAAAATATTTTTCTTTCAAATTCATACCGTGATCATA
The DNA here is from genome assembly GCA_963932145.1 of Acanthosepion lycidas. NCBI lineage: Eukaryota > Metazoa > Mollusca > Cephalopoda > Sepiida > Sepiidae > Acanthosepion > Acanthosepion lycidas. Next base: position 1,461,349 of record CAWVQA010000569.1, on the reverse strand, counting down.
GCATGCATGGACTCGACTTATATGACTGGGATTTCCATGAAAAAGATTGTGGGCCGAAAATGGGTCATCACTGTACATTTCTCTTCTGTTTCCTATTTATATTTATATTTTACCTCCTCAATTTAAAATTATGGAAAGGGAAAGACCTAATCTAAAATCTGCACAAAAATATTTTGCTGTCAAATTCATACCGTGATCGTAGCATGCATGGACTCGACTCATATGACTGGGATTTCCATAAAAAAGATTGTCGGCCAAAAATGGGTGATCACTGTACATTTCTCTTCTTTATCCTATTTATATTTCTATTTTACGTCCTCAATTTAGCATTATGGACAGGGAAAGACCTAATCTAAAATCTGCACAAAAATATTTTGCTTTTAAATTCATACCGTGTTCGTAGCATGCATGGACTCGACCCATATGACTGGGATTTCCGTGAAAAAGATTGTGGGCCGAAAATGGGTGATCACTGTACATTTCTCTTCTGTTTCCTATTTATATTTATATTTTACCTCCTCAATTTAGCATTATGGACAGGGAAAGACCTAATCTAAAATCTGCACAAAAATATTTTGCCTTCAAATTCATACCGTGATCGTAGCATGCATGGACTCGACTCATATGACTGGGATTTCCATGAAAAAAATTGTTGGCCTAAAATGAGTGATGACTGTACATTTCTTTTCTGTTTACTATTTATATTTCAATTTTACCTTCTCAAAATAGGATTATGGACAGGGAAAGACCTAATCTAAGCTCTGCACAAAAATATTTTGCCTTCAAATTCATACCGTGATCGTAGCATGCATGGACTCGACTCATATGACTGGGATTTCCATGAAAAAGATTGTGGGCCGAAAATGGGTGATCACTGTACATTTCTCTTCTGTTTCCTATTTATATTTATATTTTACCTCCTCAATTTAGCATTATGGACAGGGAAAGACCTAATCTAAAATCTGCACAAAAATATTTTGCTTTCAAATTCATACCGTGATCCTAGCATGCATGGACTCGATTCTTATGACTGGGATTTCCATGAAAAAGATTGTGGGCGGAAAATGGGTGAGCACTGTACATTTCTCTTCTGTTTCCCATTTATATTTATATTTTACATCCTCAATTTAGCATTATGAACAGGGAAAGACCTAATCTAAAATCTGCACAAAAATATTTTGCCTTCAAATTCATACCGTGATCGTAGCATGCATGGACTGCAATCATATGACTGGGATTTCCATGAAAAAGATTGTGGGCCGAAAATGGGTGATCACTGTACATTTCTCTCCTGTTTCCTATTTATATTTATATTTTACCTCCGCAATTTAGCATTATGGACAGGGAAAGACCTAATCTAAAATCTGCACAAAAATATTTTGCTTTCAAATTCATACCGTGAACGTAGCATGCATGGACTCGACTCATATGATTGGGATTTCCCTGAAAAAGATTGTGGGCCGAAAATGGGTGATCACTGTACATTTCTCTTCTGTCACCTATTTCTATTTTACCTACTCAATTAAGCATTATGGACAGGGAAAGACCTAATCTAAAATCTGCACAAAAATATTTTGCCTTCAAATTCATACCGTGATCATAGCATGCATGGACTCGACTCATATGACTGGGATTTCCATGAAAAAAATTGTGGGCCTAAAATGAGTGATCACTGTACATTTCTCTTCTGTTTACTATTTATATTTCAATTTTACCTTCTCAAAATAGGATTATGGACAGGGAAAGACCTAATCTAAGCTCTGCACAAAAATATTTTGCCTTCAAATTCATACCGTGATCGTAGCATGCATGGACTGGACTCATATGACTGGGATTTCCATGAAAAAGATTGTGGGCATAAAATGGGTGATCACTGTACATTTCTCTTCTGTTTCCTATTTATATTTCTATTTTACCTCCGCAATTTAGCATTATGGACAGGGAAAGACCTAATCTAAAATCTGCACAAAAATATTTTGCCTTCAAATTCATACCGTGATCGTAGCATGCATGGACTCGACTCATATGACTGGGATTTCCATGAAAAAGATTGTGGGCCGAAAATGGGTGATCACTGTACATTTCTCTTCTGTTTCCTATTTATATTTATATTTTACCTCCTCAATTTAGCATTATGGACCGTGAAAGACCTAATCTAAAATCTGCACAAAAATATTTTGCTTTCAAATTCATACCGTGATCGTATCATGCATGGACTGGAATCATATGACTGGGATTTCCATGAAAAACATTGTGGGCCGAAAATGGGTGATCACTGTACATTTCTCTTCTGTTACCTTTTTCTATTTTACCTCCTCAATTTAGCATCATGGACAGGGAAAGACCTAATCTAAAATCTGCACATGAATATTTTGCCTTCAAAATCATACCGTGATCGTAGCATGCATGGACTCGACTCATATGACTGGGATTTCCATGAAAAAAATTGTGGGCCTAAAATGAGTGATCACTGTACATATCTCTTCTGTTTACTATTTATATTTCAATTTTACCTTCTCAAAATAGGATTATGGACAGGGAAAGACCTAATCTAATATCTGCACAAAAATATTTTGCTTTCAAATTCATACCGTGATCGTAGCATGCATGGACTAGAATCATATGACTGAGATTTCCATGAAAAAGATTGTGGGCCGAAAATGGGTGATCACTGTACATTTCTCTTCTGTTTCCTATTTATATTTCTATTTTACCTCCTCAATTTAGCATTATGTACAGGGAAAGACCTAATCTAAAATCTGCACAAAAATATTTTTCTTTCAAATTCATACCGTGATCATAGCATGCATGGACTCGACTCATATGACTGGGATTTCCATGAAAAAGATTGTGGGCCGAAAATGGGTCATCACTGTACATTTCTCTTCTGTTTCCTATTTATATTTATATTTTACCTCCTCAATTTAAAATTATGGAAAGGGAAAGACCTAATCTAAAATCTGCACAAAAATATTTTGCTGTCAAATTCATACCGTGATCGTAGCATGCATGGACTCGACTCATATGACTGGGATTTCCATAAAAAAGATTGTCGGCCAAAAATGGGTGATCACTGTACATTTCTCTTCTTTATCCTATTTATATTTCTATTTTACGTCCTCAATTTAGCATTATGGACAGGGAAAGACCTAATCTAAAATCTGCACAAAAATATTTTGCTTTTAAATTCATACCGTGTTCGTAGCATGCATGGACTCGACCCATATGACTGGGATTTCCGTGAAAAAGATTGTGGGCCGAAAATGGGTGATCACTGTACATTTCTCTTCTGTTTCCTATTTATATTTATATTTTACCTCCTCAATTTAGCATTATGGACAGGGAAAGACCTAATCTAAAATCTGCACAAAAATATTTTGCCTTCAAATTCATACCGTGATCGTAGCATGCATGGACTCGACTCATATGACTGGGATTTCCATGAAAAAAATTGTTGGCCTAAAATGAGTGATGACTGTACATTTCTTTTCTGTTTACTATTTATATTTCAATTTTACCTTCTCAAAATAGGATTATGGACAGGGAAAGACCTAATCTAAGCTCTGCACAAAAATATTTTGCCTTCAAATTCATACCGTGATCGTAGCATGCATGGACTCGACTCATATGACTGGGATTTCCATGAAAAAGATTGTGGGCCGAAAATGGGTGATCACTGTACATTTCTCTTCTGTTTCCTATTTATATTTATATTTTACCTCCTCAATTTAGCATTATGGACAGGGAAAGACCTAATCTAAAATCTGCACAAAAATATTTTGCTTTCAAATTCATACCGTGATCCTAGCATGCATGGACTCGATTCTTATGACTGGGATTTCCATGAAAAAGATTGTGGGCGGAAAATGGGTGAGCACTGTACATTTCTCTTCTGTTTCCCATTTATATTTATATTTTACATCCTCAATTTAGCATTATGAACAGGGAAAGACCTAATCTAAAATCTGCACAAAAATATTTTGCCTTCAAATTCATACCGTGATCGTAGCATGCATGGACTGCAATCATATGACTGGGATTTCCATGAAAAAGATTGTGGGCCGAAAATGGGTGATCACTGTACATTTCTCTCCTGTTTCCTATTTATATTTATATTTTACCTCCGCAATTTAGCATTATGGACAGGGAAAGACCTAATCTAAAATCTGCACAAAAATATTTTTCCTTCAAATTCATACCGTGATCGTAGCATGCATGGACTCGACTCATATGACTGGGATTTCCATGAAAAAAATTGTGGGCCTAAAATGAGTGATCACTGTACATTTCTTTTCTGTTTACTATTTATATTTCAATTTTACCTTCTCAAAATAGGATTATGGACAGGGAAAGACCTAATCTAAGCTCTGCACAAAAATATTTTGCCTTCAAATTCATACCGTGATCGTAGCATGCATGGACTCGACTCATATGACTGGGATTTCCATGAAAAAGATTGTGGGCCGAAAATGGGTGATCACTGTACATTTCTCTTCTGTTTTCTATTTATATTTCTATTTTACCTCCTCAATTTAGCATTATGGACAGGGAAAGACCTAATCTAAAATCTGTGGGCCGAAAATGGGTGATCACTGTACATTTCTCTTCTGTTTCCTATTTATGTTTATATTTTACCTCCGCAATTTAGCATTATGGACAGGGAAAGACCTAATCTAAAATCTGCACAAAAATATTTTGCCTTCAAATTAATACCGTGACCGTAGCATGCATGGACTCGACTCATATGACTGGGATTTCCATGAAAAAGATTGTGGGCCGAAAACGGGTGATCACTGTAAATTTCTCTTCTGTTTCCTATTTATATTTATATTTTACCTCCTTAATTTAGCATTATGGACAGGGAAAGACCTAATCTAAAATCTGCACAAAAATATTTCGCCTTCAAATTCATACCGTGATCATAGCATGCATGGACTCGACTCATATGACTGGGATTTCCATGAAAAAGATTGTGGGCCGAAAATGGGTGATCACTGTACATTTCTCTTCTGTTTTCTATTTATATTTCTATTTTACCTTCTCAAAATAGCATTATGGACAGGGAAAGACCTAATCTAAAATCTGCACAAAAATATTTTGCTTTCAAATTCATACCGTGATCGTAGCATGTATGGACTCGACTCATATGACTGGGATTTCCATGAAAAAGATTGTGGGCTGAAAATGGGTGATCACTGTACATTTCTCTTCTGTTTCCTATTTATATTTATATTTTACCTCCTCAATTTAGCATTATGGACAGGGAAAGACCTAATCTAAAATCTGCACAAAAATATTTTGCTTTCAAATTCATACCGTGATCGTAGCATGCATGGACTCGACTCATATGACTGGGAATTCCATGAAAAAGATTGTGGGCCGAAAATGGGTGATCACTGTACATTTCTCTTCTGTTACCTATTTCTATTTTACCTCCTCAATTTAGCATTATGGACAGGGAAAGACCTAATCTAAAATCTGCACAAAAATATTTCGCCTTCAAATTCATACCGTGATCGTAGCATGCATGGACTTAACTCATATGACTGGGATTTCCATGAAAAAAATTGTGGGCCTAAAATGAGTGATCACTGTACATTTCTCTTCTGTTTACTATTTATATTTCAATTTTACCTTCTCAAAATAGGATTATGGACAGGGAAACACCTAATCTAAGCTCTGCACAAAAATATTTTGCCTTCAAATTCATACCGTGATCGTAGCATGCATGGACTGGACTCATATGACTGGGATTTCAATGTAAAAGATTGTGGGCCGAAAATGGGTGATCACTGTACATTTCTCTTCTGTTTCCTATTTATATTTATATTTTACCTCCTCAATTTAACATTATGGACAGGGAAAGACCTAATCTAAAATCTGCACAAAAATATTTTGCTTTCAAATTCATACCGTGATCGTAGCATGCATGGACTCGACTCATATGATTGGGATTTCCATGAAAAAGATTGTGGGCCGAAAATGGGTGATCACTGTACTTTCCTCTTCTGTTTCCTATTTATATTTATATTTTACCTCCTCAATTTAGCATTATGGACAGGGAAAGACCTAATCTGAAATCTGCACAAAAATATTTTGCCTTCAAATTCATACCGTGATCGTAGCATGCATGGACTCGACTCATATGACTGGGATTTCCATGAAAAAGATTGTGGGCCGAAAATGGGTGATCACTGTACATTTCTCTTCTGTTTCCTATTTATATTTATATTTTAGCTCCTCAATTTAGCATTATCGACAGGGAAAAACCTAATCTAAAATCTGCACGAAAATATTTCGCCTTCAAATTCATACCGTGATCGTAGCATGCATGGACTCGACTCATATGACTGGGATTTCCATGAAAAAGATTGTGGGCCGAAAATGGGTGATCACTGTACATTTCTCTTCTGTTTTCTATTTATATTTCTATTTTACCTTCTCAAAATAGCATTATGGACAGGGAAAGACCTAATCTAAAATCTGCACAAAAATATTTTGCTTTCAAATTCATACCGTGATCGTAGCATGCATGGACTCGACTCATATGACTGGGATTTCCATGAAAAAGATTGTGGGCCGAAAATGGGTGATCACTGTACATTTCTCTTCTGTTTCCTATTTATATTTATATTTTACCTCCTCAATTTAGCATTATGGACAGGGAAAGACCTAATCTAAAATCTGCACAAAAATATTTTGCCTTCAAATTCATACCGTGATCGTAGCATGCATGGACTCGACTCATATGACTGGGATTTCCATGAAAAAAATTGTGGGCCTAAAATGAGTGATCACTGTACATTTCTCTTCTGTTTACTATTTATATTTCAATTTTACCTTCTCAAAATAGGATTATGGACAGAGAAACACCTAATCTAAGCTCTGCACAAAAATATTTTGCCTTCAAATTCATACCGTGATAGTAGCATGCATGGACTGGACTCATATGACTGGGATTTCAATGAAAAAGATTGTGGGCCGAAAATGGGTGATCACTGTACATTTCTCTTCTGTTTCCTATTTATATTTATATTTTACCTCCTCAATTTAGCATTATGGACAGGGAAAGACCTAATCTAAAATCTGCACAAAAATATTTTGCTTTCAAATTCATACCGTGATCATAGCATGCATGGACTCGACTCATATGACTGGGATTTCCATGAAAAAGATTGTGGGCCGAAAATGGGTGATCACTGTACATTTCTCTTCTGTTTCCTATTTATATTTATATTTTACCTCCTCAATTTAGCATTATGGACAGGGAAAGACCTAATCTAAAATCTGCACAAAAATATTTTGCTTTCAAATTCATACCGTGATCATAGCATGCATGGACTCGACTCATATGACTGGGATTTCTATGAAAAAGATTGTGGGCCGCAAATGGGTGATCACTGTACATTTCTCTTCTGTTTCCTATTTATATTTATATTTTACCTGTGCAATTTTGCATTATGGACAGTGAAAGACCTAATCTAAAATCTGCACAAAAATATTTTGCCTTCAAATTCATACCGTGATCGTAGCATGCATGGACTCGACTCATATGACTGAGATTTCCATGAAAAAGATTGTGTGCCGAAAATGGGTGATCACTCTACATTTCTCTTCTGTTTCCTATTTATATTATATTTTAGCTCCTCAATTTAGCATTATGGACAGGGAAATACCTAATCTAAAATCTGCACATAAATATTTTGCCTTCAAATTCATACCGTGATCGTAGCATGCATGGACTCGACTCATATGACTGCGATTTCCATGAAAAAGATTGTGGGCAGAAAATGGGTGATCACTGTACATTTCTCTTCTGTTTCCTATTTATATTTATATTTTACCTCCTCAATTTGGCATTATGGACAGGGAAAGACCTAATCTAAAATCAGCACAAAAATATTTTGCCTTCAAATTCATACCGTGATCGTAGCATGCATGGACTGGAATCATATGACTGGGATTTCCATGAAAAAGATTGTCGGCCGAAAAAGGGCGGGCACTCTACATTTCTCTTCTGTTTCCAATTTATATTTATATTTTACCTCCTTAATGTAGCATTATGGACAGGGAAAGACCTAATCTAGAATCTGCACAAAAATATTTTGCTTTCAAATTCATACCGTGATCGTAGCATGCATGGACTCGACTCATATGACTGGGATTTCCATGAAAAAAATTGTGGGCCTAAAATGAGTGATCACTGTACATTTCTCTTCTGTTTACTATTTATATTTCAATTTTACCTTCTCAAAATAGGATTATGGACAGGGAAAGACCTAATCTAATATCTGCACAAAAATATTTTGCTTTCAAATTCATACCGTGATCGTAGCATGCATGGACTCGACTCATATGACTGGGATTTCCATGAAAAAGATTGTGGGCCTAAAATGGGTGATCACTGTACATTTCTCTTCTGTTTCCTATTTATATTTATATTTTACCTCCTCAATTTAGCATTATGGACAGGGAAAGACCTAATCTAAAATCTGGACAAAAATATTTTGCCTTTAAATTCATACCGTGATCGTAGCATTCATGGACTCGACTCATATGACTGGGATTTCCATGAAAAAGATTGTGGGCCGAAAATGGGTGAGCACTCTACATTTCTCTTCTGTTTCCTATTTATATTTATATTTTAGCTCCTCAATTTAGCATTATGGACAGGGAAAGACCTAATCTAAAATCTGCATAAAAATATTTTGCCTTCAAATTCATACTGTGATCGTAGCATGCATGGACTCGACTCATATGACTGGGATTTCCATGAAAAAAATTGTGGGCATAAAATGAGTCATCACTGTACATTTCTCTTCTGTTTCCTATTTATATTTATATTTTACCTCCTCAATTTAGCATTATGGACCGGTAAAGACCTAATCTAAAATCTGCACAAAAATATTTTGCCTTCAAATTCATACCGTGATCGTAGCATGCATGGAATGGAATAATATGACTGGGATTTCCATGAAAAAGATTGTGGGCCGAAAATGGGTGATCACTGTACATTTCTCTTCTGTTACCTATTTCTATTTTACCTCCTCAATTTAGCATCATGGACCGGTAAAGACCTAATCTAAAATCTGCACATAAATATTTTGCCTTCAAATTCATACCGTGATCGTAGGATGCATGGACTCGACTCATATGATTGGGATTTCCATGAAAAAAATTGTGGGCCTAAAATGAGTGATCACTGTACATTTCTCTTCTGTTTACTATTTATATTTCAATTTTACCTTCTCAAAATAGGATTATGGACAGGGAAAGACCTAATCTAATATCTGCACAAAAATATTTTGCCTTCAAATTCATACCGTGATCGTAGCATGCATGGACTGGAATCGTATGACTGGGATTTCCATGAAAAAAATTGTGGGCCTAAAATGAGGGATCACTGTACATTTCTCTTCTGTTTACTATTTATATTTCAATTTTACCTTCTCAAAATAGGATTATGGACAGGGAAAGACCTAATCTAATATCTGCACAAAAATATTTTGCTTTCAAATTCATACCGTGATCGTAGCATGCATGGACTGGAATCGTATGACTGGGATTTCCATGAAAAAGATTGTGGGCCGAAAATGGGTGATCACTGTACATTTCTCTTCTGTTTCCTATTTATATTTCTATTTTACCTCCTCAATTTAGCATTATGGACCGGGAAAGACCTAATCTAAAATCAGCACAAAAATATTTTGCTTTCAAATTCATACCGTGATCGTAGCATGCATGGACTTGACTCATATGACTGGGATTTCCATGAAAAAGATTGTGGGCCTAAAATGGGTGATCACTGTACATTTCTCTTCTGTTTCATATTCATATTTATATTTTACCTCCTCAATTTAGCATTATGTACAGGGAAAGACCTAATCTAAAATCTGGACAAAAATATTTTGCCTTCAAATTCATACCGTGATCGTAGCATTCATGGACTCGACTCATATGACTGGGATTTCCATGAAAAAGTTTGTGGGCCGAAAATGGGTGATCACTGTACATTTCTCTTCTGTTTTCTATTTATATTTATATTTTACCTCCTCAATTTAGCATTATGGGCAGGGAAAGACCTAATCTAAAATCTGCAAAAAAATATTTTGCCTTCAAATTCATACCGTGATCGTAGCAGGCATGGACACGACTCATATGACTGGGATTTCCATGAAAAAGATTGTGGGCCGAAATGGGTGAGCACTCTACATTTCTCTTCTGTTTCCTATTTATATTTATATTTTACCTCCTTAATTTAGCATTATGGACAGGGAAAGACCTAATCTAAAATCTACACAAAAATATTTTGCTTTCAAATTCATACCGTGATCGTAGCATGCATGGACTCGACTCATATGACTGGGATTTCCATGAAAAAGATTGTGGGCCGAAAATGGTTGATCACTGTACATTTCTCTTCTGTTTACTATTTATATTTCAATTTTACCTTCTCAAAATAGGATTATGGACAGGGAAAGACATAATCTAATATCTGCACAATAATATTTTGCTTTCAATTTCATACCGTGATCGTAGCATGCATGGACTGGAATCATATGACTGGGATTTTCATGAAAAAGATTGGGGCCGAAAATGGGTGATCACTGTACATTTCTCTTCTGTTTCCTATTTATATTTTACCTCCTCAATTTAGCATTATGGACAGGGAAAGACCTAATCTAAAATCTGCACAAAAATATTTTGCTTTCAAATTCATACCGTGATCGTAGCATGCATGGACTCGACTCATATGACTGGGATTTCCATGAAAAAGATTGTGGGCCGAAAATGGGTGATCACTGTACATTTCTCTTCTGTTTCCTATTTATATTTATATTTTAGCTCCTCAATTTAGCATTATGGACAGGGAAAGACCTAATCTAAAATCTGCACAAAAATATTTTGCCTTCAAATTCATACCGTGATCGTAGCATGCATGGAATGGAATCATATGACTGGGATTTCCATGAAAAAGATTGTGGGCCGAAAATAGGTGATCACTGTACATTTCTCTTCTGTTACCTATTTATATTTCTATTTTACCTCCTCAATTTGGCATTATGGACAGGGAAAGACCTAATCTAAATTCTGCACAAAAATATTTTGCTTTCAAATTCATACCGTGATCGTAGCATGCATGGACTCGACTCATATGACTGGGATTTCCATGAAAAAGATTGTGGGCCGAAAATGGGTGATCACTGTACATTTCTCTTCTGTTTTCTATTTATATTTATATTTTACCTCCTCAATTTAGCATTATGGACAGGGAAAGACCTAATCTAAAATCTGCACAAAAATATTTTGCTTTCAAATTCATACCGTGATCGTAGCATGCATGGACTCGACTCATATGACTGGGATTACCATGAAAAAGATTGTGGGCCGAAAATGGGTGATCACTGTACATTTCTCTTCTGTTTCCTATTTATATTTATATTTTACCTCCTCAATTTAGCATTATGGACAGGGAAAGACCTAATCTAAAATCTGCACAAAAATATTTTGCCTTCAAATTCATACCGTGATTGTAGCATTCATGGACTTGACTCATATGACTGGGATTTCCATGAAAAAGATTGTGGGCCGAAAATGGGTGATCACTGTACATTTCTCTTCTGTTTCCTATTTATATTTATATTTTAGCTCCTCAATTTAGCATTATGGACAGGGAAAGACCTAATCTAAAATCTGCACAAAAATATTTTGCCTTCAAATTCATACCGTGATCGTAGCATGCATGGACTGGAATCATATGACTGAGATTTCCATGAAAAAGATTGTAGGCCGAAAATGGGTGATCACTGTACATTTCTCTTCTGTTTCCTATTTATATTTCTATTTTACCTCCTCAATTTATCATTATGGACAGGGAAAGACCTAATCTAAAATCTGTAGAAAAATATTTTGCCTTCAAATTCATACCGTGATCGTAGCATGCATGGACTCGACTCATATCACAGGGATTTCCATGAAAAAGAGTGTGGGCCTAAAATGGGTGATCACTGTATATTTCTCTTCTGTTTCCTATTTATATTTCTATTTTACCTCCTCAATTTAGCATTATGGACAGGGAAAGACCTAATCTAAAATCTGCACAAAAATATTTTTCTTTCAAATTCATACCGTGAACGTAGCATGCATTGACGCGACTCATATGATTGGGATTTCCATGAAAAAGATTGTGGGCCGAAAATGGGTGATCACTGTACAATTCTCTTCTGTTTCCTATTTATATTTCTATTTTACCTCCTCAATTTAGCATTATGGACAGGGAAAGACCTAATCTAAGCTCTGCACAAAAATATTTTGCTTTCAAATTCATACCGTGATCGTAGCATGCATGGACTCGACTCATATGACTGGGATTTCCATAAAAAAGATTGTGGGCCGAAAATGGGTGATCACTGTATATTTCTCTTCTGTTTCCTATTTATATTTATATTTTACCTCCTCAATTTAGCATTATGGACAGGGAAAGACATAATCTAAAATCTGCACAAAAATATTTTGCTTTCAAATTCATACCGTGAACGTAGCATGCATGGACTCGACTCATATGATTGGGATTTCCCTGAAAAAGATTGTGGGCCGAAAATGGGTGATCACTGTACATTTCTCTTCTGTTACCTATTTCTATTTTACCTACTCAATTAAGCATTATGGACAGGGAAAGACCTAATCTAAAATCTGCACAAAAATATTTTGCCTTCAAATTCATACCGTGATCATAGCATGCATGGGCTCGACTCATATGACTGGGATTTCCATGAAAAAAATTGTGGGCCTAAAATGAGTGATCACTGTACATTTCTCTTCTGTTTACTATTTATATTTCAATTTTACCTTCTCAAAATAGGATTATGGACAGGGAAAGACCTAATCTAAGCTCTGCACAAAAATATTTTGCCTTCAAATTCATACCGTGATCGTAGCATGCATGGACTGGACTCATATGACTGGGATTTCCATGAAAAAGATTGTGGGCATAAAATGGGTGATCACTGTACATTTCTCTTCTGTTTCCTATTTATATTTATATTTTACCTCCGCAATTTAGCATTATGGACAGGGAAAGACCTAATCTAAAATCTGCACAAAAATATTTTGCCTTCAAATTCATACCGTGATCGTAGCATGCATGGACTCGACTCATATGACTGGGATTTCCATGAAAAAGATTGTGGGCCGAAAATGGGTGATCACTGTACATTTCTCTTCTGTTTCCTATTTATATTTATATTTTACCTCCTCAATTTAGCATTATGGACCGTGAAAGACCTAATCTAAAATCTGCACAAAAATATTTTGCTTTCAAATTCATACCGTGATCGTATCATGCATGGACTGGAATCATATGACTGGGATTTCCATGAAAAAGATTGTGGGCCGAAAATGGGTGATCACTGTACATTTCTCTTCTGTTACCTTTTTCTATTTTACCTCCTCAATTTAGCATCATGGACAGGGAAAGACCTAATCTAAAATCTGCACATGAATATTTTGCCTTCAAAATCATACCGTGATCGTAGCATGCATGGACTCGACTCATATGACTGGGATTTCCATGAAAAAAATTGTGGGCCTAAAATGAGTGATCACTGTACATATCTCTTCTGTTTACTATTTATATTTCAATTTTACCTTCTCAAAATAGGATTATGGACAGGGAAAGACCTAATCTAATATCTGCACAAAAATATTTTGCTTTCAAATTCATACCGTGATCGTAGCATGCATGGACTAGAATCATATGACTGAGATTTCCATGAAAAAGATTGTGGGCCGAAAATGGGTGATCACTGTACATTTCTCTTCTGTTTCCTATTTATATTTCTATTTTACCTCCTCAATTTAGCATTATGGACAGGGAAAGACCTAATCTAAAATCTGCACAAAAATATTTTTCTTTCAAATTCATACCGTGATCATAGCATGCATGGACTCGACTCATATGACTGGGATTTCCATGAAAAAGATTGTGGGCCGAAAATGGGTCATCACTGTACATTTCTCTTCTATTTCCTATTTATATTTATATTTTACCTCCTCAATTTAGCATTATGGACAGGGAAAGACCTAATCTAAAATCTGCACAAAAATATTTTGCTTTCAAATTCATACCGTGATCGTAGCATGCATGGACTGGAATCATATGACTGGGATTTCCATGAAAAAGATTGTGGGCCGAAAATGGGTGATCACTGTACATTTCTCTTCTGTTTCCTATTTATATTTATATTTTACCTCCTCAATTTAGCATTATGGACAGGGAAAGACCTAATCTAATATCTGCACAAAAATATTTTGCTTTCAAATTCATACCGTGATCGTAGCATGCATGGACTGGAATCATATGACTTGGATTTCCATGAAAAAGATTGTGGGCCGAAAATGGGTGATCTCTGTACATTTCTCTTCTGTTTCCTATTTATATTTATATTTTAGCTCCTCAATTTAGCATTATGGACAGGGAAAGACCTAATCTGAAAGCTGCACAAAAATATTTTGCCTTCAAATTCATACCGTGATCATAGCATGCATGGACTCGACTCATATGACTGGGATTTCCATGAAAAAAAGTGTGGGCCTAAAATGAGTGATCACTGTACATTTCTCTTCTGTTTACTATTTATATTTCAATTTTACCTTCTCAAAATAGGATTATGGACAGGGAAAGACCTAATCTAAGCTCTGCACAAAAATATTTTGCCTTCAAATTCAGACCGTGATCGTAGCATGCATGGACTGGACTCATATGACTGGGATTTCCATGAAAAAGATTGTGGGCATAAAATGGGTGATCACTGTACATTTCTCTTCTGTTTCCTATTTATATTTATATTTTACCTCCTCAATTTAGCATTATGGACAGTGTAAGACCTAATCTAAAATCTGCACAAAAATATTTTGCCTTCAAATTCATACCGTGATCGTAGCATGCATGGACTCGACTCATATGACTGGGATTTCCATGAAAAAGATTGTGGGCCGAAAATGGGTGATCACTGTACATTTCTCTTCTGTTTCCTATTTATATTTCTATTTTACCTCCGCAATTTAGCATTATGGACAGGGAAAGACCTAATCTAAAATCTGCACAAAAATATTTTGCCTTCAAATTCATACCGTGATCGTAGCATGCATGGACTGGACTCATATGACTGGGATTTCCATGAAAAAGATTGTGGGCCGAAAATGGGTGATCACTGTACATTTCTCTTCTGTTTCTTATTTATATTTATATTTTAGCTCCTCAATTTAGCATTATGAACAGTGAAAGACCTAATCTAAAATCTGCACAAAAATATTTTGCCTTCAAATTCATACCGTGATCGTAGCATGCATGGACTCGACTCATATGACTGGGATTTCCATGAAAAAGATTGTGGGCCGAAAATGGGTGATCACTGTACATTTCTCTTCTGTTTCCTATTTATATTTATAATTTAGCTCCTCAATGTAGTATTAAAACAGGGAAAGACCTAATCTAAAATCTGCACAAAAATATTTTGCCTTCAAATTCATACCGTGAACGTAGCATGCATGGACTCGACTCATATGATTGGGATTTCCATGAAAAAGATTGTGGGCCGAAAATTGGTGATCACTGTACATTTCTCTTCTGTTTCCTATTTATATTTCTATTTTACCTCCTCAATTTATCATTATGGACAGGGAAAGACCTAATCTAAGCTCTGCACAAAAATATTTTGCTTTCAAATTCATCCCATGATCGTAGCATGCATGGACTTGACTCATATGACTGGGATATCCATAAAAAAGATTGTCGGCCAAAAATGGGTGATCACTGTACATTTCTCTTCTGTTTCCTATTTATATTTATATTTTACCTCCGCAATTTAGCATTATGAACAGGGAAAGACCTACTCTAAAATCTGCACAAAAATATTTTGCTTTCAACTTCATACCGTGATCGTAGCATGCATGGACTCGATTCATATGACTGGGATTTCCATGAAAAAGATTGTGGGCCGAAAATGGGTGAGCACTGTACATTTCTCTTCTGTTTCCTATTTATATTTATATTTTACCTCCTTAATTTAGCATTATGGACAGGGAAAGGCCTAATCTAAAATCTGCACAAAAATATTTTGCTTTCAAATTTATACCGTGATCGTAGCATGCATGGACTGGACTCATATGACTGGGATTTCCATGAAAAAGATTGTGGGCCGAAAATGGGTGATCACTGTACATTTCTCTTCTGTTTCCTATTTATATTTATATTTTAGCTCCTCAATTTAGCATTATGGACAGGGAAAGACCTAATCTAAAATCTGCACAAAAATATTTTGCCTTCAAATTCATACCGTGATCGTAGCATGCATGGACTCGACTCATATGACTGGGAATTCCATGAAAAAGATTGTGGGCCGAAAATGGGTGATCACTGTACATTTCTCTTCTGTTTCCTATTTATATTTATATTTTACCTCCTCAATTTAGCATTAAGGACAGGGAAAGACCTAATCTAAAATGTGCACGAAAAATATTTCGCCTTCAAATTCATACCGTGATCGTAGCATGCATGGACTCGACTCATATGACTGGGATTTCCATGAAAAAGATTGTGGACCGAAAATGGGTGATCACTGTACATTTCTCTTCTGTTTTCTATTTATATTTCTATTTTACATTCTCAATTTAGCATTATGGACTGGGAAAGACCTAATCTAAAATCTGCACAAAAATATTTTGCTTTCAAATTCATACCATGATCATAGCATGCATGGACTCGACTCATATGACTGGGATTTCCATGAAAATATTGTGGGCCGAAAATGGGTGATCACTGTACATTTCTCTTCTGTTTCCTATTTATATTTATATTTTACCTCCTCAATTTAGCATTATGGACAGGGAAAGACCTAATCTAAAATTAGCACAAAAATATTTTGCCTTCAAATTCATACCGTGATCGTAGCATGCATGGACTCGACTCATATGACTGGGATTTCCATGAAAAAGATTGTGGGCCGAAAACGGGTGATCACTGTACATTTCTCTTCTGTTTCCTATTTATATTTATATTTTACCTCAGCAATTTAGCATTATGGACAGGGAAAGACCTAATCTAAAATCTGCACAAAAATATTTTGCTTTCAACTTCATACCGTGATCGTAGCATGCATGGACTCGATTCATATGACTGGGATTTCCATGAAAAAGATTGTGGGCCGAAAATGGGTGAGCACTGTACATTTCTCTTCTGTTTCCTATTTATATTTATATTTTACCTCCTTAATTTAGCATTATGGACAGGGAAAGGCCTAATCTAAAATCTGCACAAAAATATTTTGCCTTCAAATTCATACCGTGATCGTAGCATGCATGGACTCTACTCATATGACTGGGATTTCCATGAAAAAGATTGTGGGCCGAAAATGGGTGATCACTGTACATTTCTCTTCTGTTTTCTATTTATATATCTATTTTACCTCCTCAATTTAGCATTATGGACAGGGAAAGACCTAATCTAAAATCTGCACAAAAATATTTTGCTTTCAAATTTATACCGTGATCGTAGCATGCATGGACTGGACTCATATGACTGGGATTTCCATGAAAAAGATTGTGGGCCGAAAATGGGTGATCACTGTACATTTCTCTTCTGTTTCCTATTTATATTTATATTTTCCTTCCTAAATTTAGCATTATGGACAGGGAAAGACCTAATCTATGAACAGCAAAAAAATATTTTGCCTTCAAATTCATACCGTGATCGTAGCATGCATGGACTCGACTCATATGACTGGGATTTCCATGAAAAAGATTGTGGGCCGAAAATGGGTGATCACTGTACATTTCTCTTCTGTTTCCTATTTATATTTATATTTTACCTCCTCAATTTAGCATTAAGGACAGGGAAAGACCTAATCTAAAATGTGCACGAAAAATATTTCGCCTTCAAATTCATACCGTGATCGTAGCATGCATGGACTCGACTCATATGACTGGGATTTCCATGAAAAAGATTGTGGGCCGAAAATGGGTGATCACTGTACATTTCTCTTCTGTTTTCTATTTATATTTCTATTTTACATTCTCAATTTAGCATTATGGACTGGGAAAGACCTAATCTAAAATCTGCACAAAAATATTTTGCTTTCAAATTCATACCATGATCATAGCATGCATGGACTCGACTCATATGACTGGGATTTCCATGAAAATATTGTGGGCCGAAAATGGGTGATCACTGTACATTTCTCTTCTGTTTCCTATTTATATTTATATTTTACCTCCTCAATTTAGCATTATGGACAGGGAAAGACCTAATCTAAAATTAGCACAAAAATATTTTGCCTTCAAATTCATACCGTGATCGTAGCATGCATGGACTCGACTCATATGACTGGGATTTCCATGAAAAAGATTGTGGGCCGAAAACGGGTGATCACTGTACATTTCTCTTCTGTTTCCTATTTATATTTATATTTTACCTCAGCAATTTAGCATTATGGACAGGGAAAGACCTAATCTAAAATCTGCACAAAAATATTTTGCTTTCAACTTCATACCGTGATCGTAGCATGCATGGACTCGATTCATATGACTGGGATTTCCATGAAAAAGATTGTGGGCCGAAAATGGGTGAGCACTGTACATTTCTCTTCTGTTTCCTATTTATATTTATATTTTACCTCCTTAATTTAGCATTATGGACAGGGAAAGGCCTAATCTAAAATCTGCACAAAAATATTTTGCCTTCAAATTCATACCGTGATCGTAGCATGCATGGACTCTACTCATATGACTGGGATTTCCATGAAAAAGATTGTGTGCCGAAAATGGGTGATCACTGTACATTTCTCTTCTTTTTTCTATTTATATATCTATTTTACCTCCTCAATTTAGCATTATGGACAGGGAAAGACCTAATCTAAAATCTGCACAAAAATATTTTGCTTTCAAATTTATACCGTGATCGTAGCATGCATGGACTGGACTCATATGACTGGGATTTCCATGAAAAAGATTGTGGGCCGAAAATGGGTGATCACTGTACATTTCTCTTCTGTTTCCTATTTGTATTTCTATTTTCCTTCCTAAATTTAGCATTATGGACAGGGAAAGACCTAATCTATGAACAGCAAAAAAATATTTTGCCTTCAAATTCATACCGTGATCGTAGCATGCATGGACTCGACTCATATGACTGGGATTTCCATGAAAAAGATTGTGGGCCGAAATTGGTGATCACTGTACTTTTCTCTTCTGTTTCCTATTTATATTTATATTTTACCCCCTCAATTTAGCATTATGGACAGGGAAAGACCTAATCTAAAATCTGCACAAAAATATTTTGCTTTCAAATTCATACCGTGATCGTAGCATGCATGGACTCGACTCATATGACTGGGATTTCCATGTAAAGATTGTGGGCCGAAAATGGGTGATCAGGGTACATTTCTCTTCTGTTTCCAATTTATATTTATATTTTAATTCCTCAATTTAGCATTATGGACAGGGAAAAACCTAATCTAAGCTCTGTACGAAAAATATTTTGCTTTCAAATTCATACCGTGAGCGTAGCATGTATGGACTCGACTCATATGACTGGGATTTCCATGAAAAAGATTGTGGGCTGAAAATGGGTGATCACTGTACATTTCTCTTCTGTTTCCTATTTATATTTATATTTTAGCTCCTCAATTTAGCATTATGGACAGGTAAAGACCTAATTTAAAATCTGCACAAAAATATTTTGCCTTCAAATTCATACCGTGATCGTAGCATGCATGGACTCGACTCATATGACTGCGATTTCCATGAAAAAGATTGTGGGCCGAAAATGGGCGATCACTGTACATTTCTCTTCTGTTCCCTATTTATATTTATATTTTACCTCCTCAATTTAGCATTATGGACAGGGAAAGACCTAATCTGAAAGCTGCACAAAAATATTTTGCCTTCAAATTCATACCGTGATCATAGCATGCATGGACTCGACTCATATGACTGGGATTTCCATGAAAAAAATTGTGGGCCTAAAATGAGTGATCACTGTACATTTCTCTTCTGTTTCCTATTTATATTTCAATTTTACCTTCTCAAAATAGGATTATGGACAGGGAAAGACCTAATCTAAGCTCTGCACAAAAATATTTTGCCTTCAAATTCATACCGTGATCGTAGCATGCATGGACTGGACTCATATGACTGGGATTTCCATGAAAAAGATTGTGGGCATAAAATGGGTGATCACTGTACATTTCTCTTCTGTTTCCTATTTATATTTATATTTTACCTCCTCAATTTAGCATTATGGACAGTGTAAGACCTAATCTAAAATCTGCACAAAAATAGTTTGCCTTCAAATTCATACCGTGATCGTAGCATGCATGGACTCGACTCATATGACTGGGATTTCCATGAAAAAGATTGTGGGCCGAAAATGGGTGATCACTGTACATTTCTCTTCTGTTTCCTATTTATATTTCTATTTTAGCTCCTCAATTTAGCATTATGGACAGGGAAAGACCTAATCTAAAATCTGCACAAAAATATTTTGCCTTCAAATTCAAACCGTGATCGTAGCATGCATGGACTCGACTCATATGACTGGGATTTCCATGAAAAAGAATGTGGGCCGAAAATGGGTGATCACTGTACATTTCTCTTCTGTTTCCTATTCATATTTATATTTTACCTCCTCAATTTAGCATTATGGACAGGGAAAGACCTAATCTAAAATCTGCACAAAAATATTTTGCCTTCAAATTCATACCGTGATCGTAGCATGCATGGACTCGACTCATATGACAGGGATTTCCATGAAAAAAGATTGTGGGCCTAAAATGGGTGATCACTGTATATTTCTCTTCTTTTTCCTATTTATATTTCTATTTTACCTCCTCAATTTAGCATTATGGACAGGGAAAGACCTAATCTAAAATCTGCACAAAAATATTTTGCTTTCAAATTCATACCGTGAACGTAGCATGCATGGACTCGACTCATATGATTTGGATTTCCATGAAAAAGATTGTGGGCCGAAAATGCGTGATCACTGTACATTTCTCTTCTGTTTCCTATTTATATTTATATTTTACCTCCTCAATTTAGCATTATGGACAGGGAAAGACCTAATCTAAGTTCTGCACAAAAATATTTTGCTTTCAAATTCATACAGTGATCGTAGCATGCATGGACTCGACTCATATGACTGGGATTTCCATGAAAAAGATTGTGGGTCGAAAATGGGTGATCACTGTACATTTCTCTTCTGTTTCCTATTTATATTTCTATGTTACCTCCTAAATTTAGCATTATGGACAGGGAAAGACCTAATCTAAGATCGGCAAAAAAATATTTTGCCTCCAAATTAATACCGTGATCGTAGCATGCATGGACTCGACTCATATGACTGGGATTTCCATGAAAAAGATTGAGGGCAGAAAATGGGTCCTCACTGTACATTTCTCTTCTGTTTCCTATTTATATTTATATTTTACCACCTCAATTTAGCATTATGAACAGGCATAGACCTAATCTAAAATCTGCACAAAAATATTTTGATTTCAAATTCATCCCATGATCGTAGCATGCATGGACTCGACTCATATGACTGGGATATCCATAAAAAAG
Organism: Acanthosepion lycidas; assembly: GCA_963932145.1. Classification (NCBI taxonomy): domain Eukaryota; kingdom Metazoa; phylum Mollusca; class Cephalopoda; order Sepiida; family Sepiidae; genus Acanthosepion; species Acanthosepion lycidas. Next base: position 1,439,731 of record CAWVQA010000569.1, on the reverse strand, counting down.
ATTGTCAGCCAAAAATGGGTGATCACTGTACATTTCTTTTCTTTATCCTATTGATATTTCTATTTTACGTCCTCAATTTAGCATTATGGACAGGGAAAGACCTAATCTAAAATCTGCACAAAATATTTTGCTTTCAAATTCATACCGTGATCGTAGCATGCATGGACTCGATTCATATGACTGGGATTTCCATGAAAAAGATTGTGGGCCGAAAATGGGTGATCACTGAACATTTCTCTTCGGTTTCCTATTTATATTTCTATTTTACCTCCTCAATTTAGCATTATGGACAGGGAAAGACTTAATCTAAGCTCTGCACAAAAATATTTTGCCTTCAAATTCATACCATGATCGTAGCATGCATGGACTCGACTCATATGACTGGGATTTCCATGAAAAAGATTGTGGCCCGAAAATGGGTGATCACTGTACATTTCTCTTCTGTTTTCTATTTATATTTCTATTTTACCTCCTCAATTTAGCATTATGGACAGGGAAAGACCTAATCTAAAATCTGCACAAAAATATTTTGCCTTCAAATTCATACCGTGATCGTAGCATGCATGGACTGGAATCATATGACTGGGATTTCCATGAAAAAGATTGTGGGCCGAAAATGGGTGATCACTGTACATTTCTCTTCTGTTTCCTATTTATATTTATATTTTACCTCCTTAATTTAGCATTATGGACAGGGAAAGGCCTAATCTAAAATCTGCACAAAAATATTTTGCTTTCAAATTCATACCATGATCGTAGCATGCATGGACTCGACTCATATGACTGGGATTTCCATAAAAAAGATTGTCGGCCAAAAATAGGTGATCTCTGTACATTTCTCTTCTTTATCCTATTTATATTTCTATTTTACGTCCTCAATTTAGCATTATGGACAGGGAAAGACCTAACCTAAAATCTGCACAAAAATATTTCGCTTTCAAATTCATACCGTGATCGTAGCATGCATGGACTCGACTCATATGACTGGGATTTCCATGAAAAAGATTGTGGTCCGAAAATGGGTGATCACTGTACATTTCTCTTCTGTTTCCTACTTATATTTATATTTGAGCTCCTCAATTTAGCATTATGGACAGGGAAAGACCTAATCTAAAATTTGCACGAAAATATTTTGCTTTCAAATTCATACCGTGATCGTAGCATGCATGGACTCGACTCATATGCCTGGGATTTCCATGAAAAAGATTGTGGTCCGAAAATGGGTGATCACTGTACATTTCTCTTCTGTTTCCTATTTATATTTATATTTTACCTCCTCAATTTAGCATTATGGACAGGGAAAGACCTAATCTAAAATCTGCACAAAAATATTTTGCTTTCAAATTCATACCGTGATCATAGCATGCATGGACTCGACTCATATGACTGGGATTTCCATGGAAAAGATTGTGGGCCGAAAATGGGTGATCACTGTACATTTCTCTTCTGTTTCCTATTTATATTTCTATTTTACCTCCTCAATTTACCATTATGGACAGGGAAAGACCTAATCTAAAATCTGCACAAAAATATTTTGCTTTCAAATTCATACCGTGATCATAGCATGCATGGACTCGACTCATATGACTGGGATTTCCATGGAAAAGATTGTGGGCCGAAAATGGGTGATCACTGTACATTTCTCTTCTATATTCTATTTATATTTCTATTTTACCTCCTCAATTTACCATTATGGACAGGGAAAGACCTAATCTAAAATTAGCACAAAAATATTTTGCCTTCAAATTCATACTGTGATCGTAGCATGCAAGGACTCGACTCATATGAATGGGATTTCCATGAAAAAGATTGTGGGCCGAAAACGGGTGATCACTGCACATTTCTCTTCTGTTTCCAATTTATATTTATATTTTACCTCCTCAATTTAGCATTATGGACAGGGAAAGACCTAATCTAAAATCTGCACAAAAATAATTTGCCTTCAAATTCATACCGTGATCGTAGCATGCATGGACTCGACTCATATGACTGGGATTTCCATGAAAAAAATTGTGGGCCTAAAATGAGTGATCACTGTACATTTCTCTTCTGTTTACTATTTATATTTCAATTTTACCTTCTCAAAATAGGATTATGGACAGGGAAAGACCTAATCTAATATCTGCACAAAAATATTTTGCCTTCAAATTCATACCGTGATCGTAGCATGCATGGACTGGATTCATATGACTGGGATTTCCATGAAAAAGATTGTGGGCCGAAAATGGGTGATCACTGTACATTTCTCTTCTGTTTTCTATTTCTATTTCTATTTTACCTCCTCAATTTAGCATTATGGACAGGGAAAGACCTAATCTAAAATCTGCACAAAAATATTTTGCTTTCAAATTCATACCGTGATCGTAGCATGCATGGACTCGACTCATATGACTGGGATTTCCATGAAAAAGATTGTGGCCCGAAAATGGGTGATCACTGTACATTACTCTTCTGTATCCTATTTATATTTATATTTTACCTCCTCAATTTAGCATTATGGACAGGGAAAGACCTAATCTAAAATCTGCACAAAAATATTTTGCCTTCAAATTCATACCGTGATCGTAGCATTCATGGACTGGACTCATATGACTGGGATTTCCATGAAAAAGATTGTGGGCCGAAAATGGGTGATCACTGTACATTTCTCTTCTGTTTCCTATTTATATTTATATTTTACCTCCTCAATTTAGCATTATGGACAGGGAAAGACCTAATCTAAAATCTGCACAAAAATATTTTGCTTTCAAATTCATACCGTGATCGTAGCATGCATGGACTGGAATCATATGACTGGGATTTCCATGAAAAAGATTGTGGGCCGAAAATGGGTGATCACTGTACATTTCTCTTCTGTTTACTATTTATATTTCAATTTTACCTTCTCAAAATAGGATTATGGACAGGGAAAGACCTAATCTAAGATCTGCACAAAAATATTTTGCTTTCAAATTCATACCGTGATCGTAGCATGCATGGACTGGAATCATATGACTGGGATTTCCATGAAAAAGATTGTGGGCCGAAAATGGGTGATCACTGTACATTTCTCTTCTGTTTCCTATTTATATTTATATTTTACCTCCTCAATTTAGCATTATGGACAGGGAAAGACCTAATCTAAAATCTGCACAAAAATATTTTGCTTTCAAATTCATACCGTGATCGTAGCATGCATGGACTGGAATCATATGACTGGGATTTCCATGAAAAAGATTGTGGGCCGAAAATGGGTGATCACTGTACATTTCTCTTCTGTTTCCTATTTATATTTCTATTTTACCTCCTCAATTTAGCATTATGGACAGGGAAAGACCTAATCTAAAAACTGCACAAAAATATTTTGCTTTCAAATTCATACCGTGATCGTAGCATGCATGGACTCGACTCATATGACTGCGATTTCCATGAAAAAGATTGTAGGCCGAAAATGGGTGATCACTGTAAATTTCTCTTCTGTTTCCTATTCATATTTCTATTTTACCTCCTCAATTTAGCATTATGGACAGGGAAAGACCTAATCTAAAATCTGCACAAAAATATTTCGCCTTCAAATTCATACCGTGATCGTAGCATGCATGGACTCGACTCATATGACTGGGATTTCCATGAAAATGGTTTTGGGCCGAAAATGGGTGATCACTGTACATTTCTCTTCTGTTTTCTATTTATATTTCTATTTTACCCTCTCAAAATAGCATTATGGACAGGGAAAGACCTAATCGAAAATCTGCACAAAAATAATTTGCCTTCAAATTCATACCGTGATCGTAGCATGCATGGACTCGACTCATATGACTGGGATTTCAATGAAAAAGATTGTGGGCCAAAAACTGGTGATCACTGTACATTTCTCTTCTGTTTCCTATTTATATTTATATTTTACCTCCTCAATTTAGCATTATGGACAGGGAAAGACCTAATCTAAAATCTGCACAAAAATATTTTGCTTTCAAATTCATACCGTGATCGTAGCATGCATGGACTCGACTCATATGACTGGGATTTCCATGAAAAAGATTGTGGGCCGAAAATGGGTGATCACTGTACATTTCTCTTCTGTTTCCTATTTATATTTATATTTTACCTTCTCAAAATAGCATTATGGACAGGGAAAGACCTAATCTAAAATCTGCACAAAAATATTTTGCCTTCAAATTCATACCGTGATCGTAGCATGCATGGACTGGAATCATATGACTGGGATTTCCATGAAAAAAATTGTGGGCATAAAATGAGTGATCACTGTACATTTCTCTTCTGTTTACTATTTATATTTCAATTTTACCTTCTCAAAATAGGATTATGGACAGGGAAAGACCTAATCTAAGATCTGCACAAAAATATTTTGCTTTCAAATTCATACCGTGATCGTAGCATGCATGGACTGGAATCATATGACTGGGATTTCCATGAAAAAGATTGTGGGCCGAAAATGGGTGATCACTGTACATTTCTCTTCTGTTTCCTATTTATATTTATATTTTACCTCCTCAATTTAGCATTATGGACAGGGAAAGACCTAATCTAAAATCTGCACAAAAATATTTTTCTTTCATATTCATACCGTGATCATAGCATGCATGGACTCGACTCATATGACTGGGATTTCCATGAAAAAGATTGTGGGCCGAAAATGGGTGATCACTGTACATTTCTCTTCTGTTTCCTATTCATATTTATATTTTACCTTCTCAATTTAGCATTATGGACAGGGAAAGACCTAATCTAAAATCTGCACAAAAATATTTGTCTTTCAAATTCATACCATGATCGTAGCATGCATGGACTCGACTCATATGATTGGGATTTCCATGAAAAAGATTGTGGGCCGAAAATGGGTGATCACTGTACATTTCTCTTCTGTTTCCTATTTGTATTTCTATGTTACCTCCTCAATTTAGCATTATGGACAGGGAAAGACCTAATCTAAGATCGGCAAAAAAATATTTTGCCTTCAAATTAATACCGTGATCATAGCATGCATGGACTCGACTCATATGTCTGGGATTTCCATGAAAAATATTGAGGGCAGAAAATGGGTGCTCACTGTACATTTCTCTTCTTTATCCTATTTATATTTCTATTTTACGTCCTCAATTTAGCATTATGGACAGGGATAGACCTAATCTAAAATCTGCATAAAAATATTTTGCTTTCAAATTCATACCGTGATCGTAGCATGCATGGACTCGACTCATATGACTGGGATTTCCATGAAAAAGATTGTGGGCCGAAAATGGGTGATCACTGTACATTTCTCTTCTGTTTCCTATTTATATTTATATTTTACCTCCTCAATTTAGCATTATGGACAGGGAAAGACCTAATCTAAAATCTGCACAAAAATATTTTGCTTTCAAATTCATACCGTGATCGTAGCATGCATGGACTGGAATCATATGACTGGGTTTCCATGAAAAAGATTGTGGGCCGAAAATGGGTGATCACTGTACATTTCTCTTCTGTTTTCTATTTATATTTCTATTTTACCCTCTCAAAATAGCATTATGGACAGGGAAAGACCTAATCTAAAATCTGCACAAAAATAATTTGCCTTCAAATTCATACCGTGATCGTAGCATGCATGGACTCGACTCATATGACTGGGATTTCAATGAAAAAGATTGTGGGCCAAAAACTGGTGATCACTGTTCATTTCTCTTCTGTTTCCTATTTATATTTATATTTTACCTCCTCAATTTAGCATTATGGACAGGGAAAGACCTAATCTAAGATCGGCAAAAAAATATTTTGCCTTCAAATTAATACCGTGATCATAGCATGCATGGACTCGACTCATATGACTGGGATTTCCATGAAAAATATTGAGGGCAGAAAATGGGTGCTCACTGTACATTTCTCTTCTTTATCCTATTTATATTTCTATTTTACGTCCTCAATTTAGCATTATGGACAGGGATAGACCTAATCTAAAATCTGCACAAAAATATTTGGCTTTCAAATTCATACCGTGATCGTAGCATGCATGGACTCGACTCATATGACTGGGATTTCCATGAAAAAGATTGTGGGCCGAAAATGGGTGATCACTGTACATTTCTCTTCTGTTTCCTATTTATATTTCTATTTTAGCTCCTCAATTTAGCATTATGGACAGGGAAAGACCTAATCTAAAATCTGCACAAAAATATTTTGCTTTCAAATTCATACCGTGATCGTAGCATGCATGGACTGGAATCATATGACTGGGTTTCCATGAAAAAGATTGTGGGCCGAAAATGTGTGATCACTGTACATTTCTCTTCTGTTTTCTATTTATATTTATATTTTACCCTCTCAAAATAGCATTATGGACAGGGAAAGACCTAATCTAAAATCTGCACAAAAATAATTTGCCTTCAAATTCATACCGTGATCGTAGCATGCATGGACTCGACTCATATGACTGGGATTTCCATGAAAAAGATTCTGGGCCGAAAATGGGTGATCACTGTACATTTCTCTTCTGTTTTCTATTTATATTTATATTTTACCTCCTCAATTTAGCATTATGGACAGGGAAAGACCTAATCTAAATTCTGCACAAAAATATTTTGCTTTCAAATTCATACCGTGATCGTAGCATGCATGGACTCGACGCATATGACTGGGATTTCCATGAAAAAGATTCTGGGCCGAAAATGGGTGATCACTGTACATTTCTCTTCTGTTTCCTATTTATATTTATATTTTACCTTTTCAAAATAGCATTATGGACATTGAAAGACCTAATCTAAAATCTGCACAAAAATATTTTGCCTTCAAATTCATACCGTGATCATATCATGCATGGACTCGACTCATATGACTGGGATTTCCATGAAAAAAATTGTGGGCATAAAATGAGTGATCACTGTACATTTCTCTTCTGTTTACTATTTATATTTCAATTTTACCTTCTCAAAATAGGATTATGGACAGGGAAAGACCTAATCTAAGCTCTGCACAAAAATATTTTGCTTTCAAATTCATACCGTGATCGTAGCATGCATGGACTGGACTCATATGACTGGGATTTCCATGAAAAAGATTGTGGGCCGAAAATGGGTGATCACTGTACATTTCTCTTCTGTTTCCTATTTATATTTATATTTTAGCTCCTCAATTTAGCATTATGGACAGGGAAAGACCTAATCTAAGATCGGCAAAAAAATATTTTGCCTTCAAATTAATACCGTGATCATAGCATGCATGGACTCGACTCATATGACTGGGATTTCCATGAAAAATATTGAGGGCAGAAAATGGGTGCTCACTGTACATTTCTCTTCTTTATCCTATTTATATTTCTATTTTACGTCCTCAATTTAGCATTATGGACAGGGATAGACCTAATCTAAAATCTGCACAAAAATATTTGGCTTTCAAATTCATACCGTGATCGTAGCATGCATGGACTCGACTCATATGACTGGGATTTCCATGAAAAAGATTGTGGGCCGAAAATGGGTGATCACTGTACATTTCTCTTCTGTTTCCTATTTATATTTCTATTTTAGCTCCTCAATTTAGCATTATGGACAGGGAAAGACCTAATCTAAAATCTGCACAAAAATATTTTGCTTTCAAATTCATACCGTGATCGTAGCATGCATGGACTGGAATCATATGACTGGGTTTCCATGAAAAAGATTGTGGGCCGAAAATGTGTGATCACTGTACATTTCTCTTCTGTTTTCTATTTATATTTATATTTTACCCTCTCAAAATAGCATTATGGACAGGGAAAGACCTAATCTAAAATCTGCACAAAAATAATTTGCCTTCAAATTCATACCGTGATCGTAGCATGCATGGACTCGACTCATATGACTGGGATTTCAATGAAAAAGATTGTGGGCCAAAAACTGGTGATCACTGTTCATTTCTCTTCTGTTTCCTATTTATATTTATATTTTACCTCCTCAATTTAGCATTATGGACAGGGAAAGACCTAATCTAAATTCTGCACAAAAATATTTTGCTTTCAAATTCATACCGTGATCGTAGCATGCATGGACTCGACGCATATGACTGGGATTTCCATGAAAAAGATTCTGGGCCGAAAATGGGTGATCACTGTACATTTCTCTTCTGTTTCCTATTTATATTTATATTTTACCTTTCAAAATAGCATTATGGACATTGAAAGACCTAATCTAAAATCTGCACAAAAATATTTTGCCTTCAAATTCATACCGTGATCATATCATGCATGGACTCGACTCATATGACTGGGATTTCCATGAAAAAAATTGTGGGCATAAAATGAGTGATCACTGTACATTTCTCTTCTGTTTACTATTTATATTTCAATTTTACCTTCTCAAAATAGGATTATGGACAGGGAAAGACCTAATCTAAGCTCTGCACAAAAATATTTTGCTTTCAAATTCATACCGTGATCGTAGCATGCATGGACTGGACTCATATGACTGGGATTTCCATGAAAAAGATTGTGGGCCGAAAATGGGTGATCACTGTACATTTCTCTTCTGTTTGCTATTTATATTTATATTTTAGCTCCTCAATTTAGCATTATGGACAGGGAAAGACCTAATCTAAGCTCTGCACAAAAATATTTTGCTTTCAAATTCATACCGTGATCGTAGCATGCATGGACTCGACTCATATGACTGGGATTTCCATGAAAAAGATTGTGGGCCGAAAATGGGTGATCACTGTACATTTTTCTTCTGTTTCCTATTTATATTTATATTTTACCTCCTCAATTTAGCATTATGGACAGGGAAAGACCTAATCTAAAATCTGCCCAAAAATATTTTGCTTTCAAATTTATACCGTGATCGTAGCATGCATGGACTCGACTCATATGACTGGGATTTCCATGAAAAAGATTGTGGGCCGAAAATAGGTGATCACTGTACATTTCTCTTCTGTTTCCTATTTATATTTATATTTTACCTCCTCAATTTAGCATTATGGACAGGGAAAGACCTAATCTAAAATCTGCACAAAAATATTTTGCTTTCAAATTCATACCGTGATCGTAGCATGCATGGACTTGACTCATATGACTGGGATTTCCATGAAAAAGATTGTGGGCCGAAAATGGGTGATCACTGTACATTTCTCTAATGTTTCCTATTTATATTTATATTTTAGCTCCTCAATTTAGCATTATGGACAGGGAAAGACCTAATCTAAAATCTGCACAAAAATATTTTGCTTTCAAATTCATACCGTGATCGTAGCATGCATGGACTGGAATCATATGACTGGGATTTCCATGAAAAAGATTGTGGGCCGAAAATGGGTGATCACTGTACATTTCTCTTCTGTTTCCTATTTATATTTCTATTTTACCTCCTCAATTTAGCATTATGGACAGGGAAAGACCTAATCTAAAATCTGCACAAAAATATTTTGCCTTCAAATTCATACCGTGATCGTAGCATGCATGGACTCGACTCATATGACTGGGATTTCCATGAAAAAGATTGTGGCCCGAAAATGGGTGATCACTGTACATTTCTCTTCTGTTTTCTATTTATATTTATATTTTACCTCCTCAATTTAGCATTATGGACAGGGAAAGACCTAATCTAAAATCTGCACAAAAATATTTTGCTTTCAAATTCATACCGTGATCGTAGCATGCATGGACTCGACTCATATGACTGGGATTTCCATGAAAAAGATTGTGGGCCGAAAATGGGTGATCACTGTACATTTCTTTTCTGTTTCCTATTTATATTTATATTTTAGCTCCTCAATTTAGCATTATGGACAGGGAAAGACCTAATCTAAAATCTGCACAAAAATATTTTGCCTTCAAATTCATACCGTGATCGTAGCATGCATGGACTCGACTCATATGACTGGGATTTCCATGAAAAAGATTGTGGGCCGAAAATGGGTGATCACTGTACATTTCTCTTCTGTTTCCTATTTATATTTCTATTTTAGCTCCTCAATTTAGCATTATGGACAGGGAAAGACCTAATCTAAAATCTGCACAAAAATATTTTGCCTTCAAATTCATACCGTGATCGTAGCATGCATGGACTGGAATCATATGACTGGGATTTCCATGAAAAAGATTGTGGGCCGAAAATGGGTGATCACTGTACATTTCTCTTCTGTTTCCTATTTATATTTATATTTTACCTCCTCAATGTAGCATTATGGACAGGGAAAGACCTAATCGAAAATCTGCACAAAAATATTTTGCTTTCAAATTCATACCGTGATCGTAGCATGCATGGCCTCGACTCATATGACTGGGATTTCCATGAAAAAGATTGTGGGCCGAAAATGGGTGATCACTGTACATTTCTCTTCTCTTTTCTATTTATATTTCTATTTTACCTCCTCAATTTAGTATTATGGACAGGGAAAGACCTAATCTAAAATCTGCACAAAAATATTTTGCTTTCAAATTCATACCGTGATCGTAGCATGCATGGACTCGACTCATATGACTGGGATTTCCATGAAAAAGATTGCGGGCCGAAAATGGGTGATCACTGTACATTTCTCTTCTGTTTCCTATTTATATTTATATTTTACCTCCTCAATTTAGCATTATGGACAGGGAAAGACCTAATCTAAAATCTGCACAAAAATATTTTGCCTTCAAATTCATACTGTGATCGTAGCATGCATGGACTCGACTCATATGACTGGGATTTCCATGAAAAAGATTGTGGGCCGAAAATGGGTGATCACTGTACATTTCTCTTCTGTTTCCTATTTATATTTATATTTTACCTCCTCAATTTAGCATTATGGACAGGGAAAGACCTAATCTAAAATCTGCACAAAAATATTTTGCCTTCAAATTCATACCGTGATCGTAGCATGCATGGACTGGAATCATATGACTGGGATTTCCATGAAAAAGATTGTGGGCCGAAAATGGGTGATCACTGTACATTTCTCTTCTGTTTCCTATTTATATTTATATTTTACCTCCTCAATGTAGCATTATGGACAGGGAAAGACCTAATCGAAAATCTGCACAAAAATATTTTGCTTTCAAATTCATACCGTGATCGTAGCATGCATGGCCTCGACTCATATGACTGGGATTTCCATGAAAAAGATTGTGGGCCGAAAATGGGTGATCACTGTACATTTCTCTTCTCTTTTCTATTTATATTTCTATTTTACCTCCTCAATTTAGTATTATGGACAGGGAAAGACCTAATCTAAAATCTGCACAAAAATATTTTGCTTTCAAATTCATACCGTGATCGTAGCATGCATGGACTCGACTCATATGACTGGGATTTCCATGAAAAAGATTGTGGGCCGAAAATGGGTGATCACTGTACATTTCTCTTCTGTTTCCTATTTATATTTATATTTTACCTCCTCAATTTAGCATTATGGACAGGGAAAGACCTAATCTAAAATCTGCACAAAAATATTTTGCCTTCAAATTCATACTGTGATCGTAGCATGCATGGACTCGACTCATATGACTGGGATTTCCATGAAAAAGATTGTGGGCCGAAAATGGGTGATCACTGTACATTTCTCTTCTGTTTCCTATTTATATTTATATTTTACCTCCTCAATTTAGCATTATGGACAGGGAAAGACCTAATCTAAAATCTGCACAAAAATATTTTGCCTTCAAATTCATACCGTGATCGTAGCATGCATGGACTGGAATCATATGACTGCGATTTCCATGAAAAAGATTGTGGGCAGAAAATGGGTGATCACTGTACATTTCTCTTCTGTTTCCTATTTATATTTTACCTCCTCAATTTAACATTATGGACAGGGAAAGACCTAATCTAAAATCTGCACAAAAATATTTTGCTTTCAAATTCCTACCGTGATCGTAGCATGCATGGACTCGACTCATATGACTGGGATTTCCATGAAAAAGATTGTGGGCCGAAAATGCGTGATCACTGTACATTTCTCTTCTGTTTCCTATTTATATTTATATTTTAGCTCCTCAATTTAGCATTATGGACAGGGAAAGACCTAATCTAAAATCTGCACAATAATATTTTGCCTTCAAATTCATACCGTGATCGTGGCATGCATGGACTCGACTCATATGACTGGGATTTCCATTAAAAAGATTGTGGTCCGAAAATGGGTGATCACTGTACATTTCTCTTCTGTTTCCTATTTATATTTATATTTTAGCTCCTCAATTTAGCATTATCGAGAGGGAAAGACCTAATCTAAAATCTGCACAAAAATATTTTGCTTTCAAATTCATACCAAGATCGTAGCATGCATGGACTCGACTCATATGACTGCGATTTCCATGAAAAAGATTGTGGGCCGAAAGTGGGTGATCAGTGTACATTTCTCTTCTGTTTCCTATTTATATTTCTATTTTATTTCCTCAATTTAGCATTATGGACAGGGAAAGACCTAATCTAAAATCTGCACAAAAATATTTTGCTTTCAAATTCATACCGTGATCATAGCATGCATGGACTCGACTCATATGACTGGGATTTCCATGAAAAAGATTGTGGGCCGAAAATGGGTGATCACTGTACATTTCTCTTTTTTTACCTATTTCTATTTTACCTCCTCAATTTAGCATTATGGACAGGGAAAGACCTAATCTAAAATCTGCACAAAAATATTTTGCTTTCAAATTCATACCGTGATCGTAGCATGCATGGACTCGACTCATATGACTGGGATTTCCATGAAAAAGATTGTGGGCCGAAAATGGGTGATCACTGTACATTTCTCTTCTGTTTCCTATTTATATTTATATTTTAGCTCCTCATTTTAGCATTATGGTCAGGGAAAGACCTAATCTAAAATCTGCACAAAAATATTTTGCCTTCAAATTCATACCGTGATCGTAGCATGCATGGACTCGACTCATATGACTGGGATTTCCATGAAAAAGATTGTGGGCCGAAAATGGGTGATCACTGTACATTTCTCTTCTGTTTCCTATTTATATTTATATTTTAGCTCCTCAATTTAGCATTATCGACAGGGAAAGACCTAATCTAAAATCTGCACAAAAATATTTTGCTTTCAAATTCATACCGTGATCGTAGCATGCATGGACTCGACTCATATGACTGGGACTTCCATGAAAAAGATTGTGGGCCGAAAATGGGTGATCACTGTACATTTCTCTTCTGTTTCCTATTTATATTTATATTTTAGCTCCTCAATTTAGCATTATCGAGAGGGAAAGACCTAATCTAAAATCTGCACAAAAATATTTTGCTTTCAAATTCATACCAAGATCGTAGCATGCATGGACTCGACTCATATGACTGCGATTTCCATGAAAAAGATTGTGGGTCGAAAGTGGGTGATCAGTGTACATTTCTCTTCTGTTTCCTATTTATATTTCTATTTTATTTCCTCAATTTAGCATTATGGACAGGGAAAGACCTAATCTAAAATCTGCACAAAAATATTTTGCTTTCAAATTCATACCGTGATCATAGCATGCATGGACTCGACTCATATGACTGGGATTTCCATGAAAAAGATTGTGGGCCAAAAACGGGTGATCACTGTACATTTTTCTTCTGTTTCCTATTTATATTTATATTTTACCTTTTCAATTTAGCATTATGGACAGGGAAAGACCTAATCTAAAATCTGCACAAAAATATTTTGCTTTCAAATTCGTACCGTGATCGTAGCATGCATGGACTCGACTCATATGACTGGGATTTCCATGAAAAAGATTGTGGGCCGAAAATGGGTGATCACTGTACATTTCTCTTCTGTTTCCTATTTATATTTATATTTTACCTCCTCAATTTAGCATTATGGACAGGGAAAGACCTAATCTAAAATCTGCACAAAAATATTTTGCCTTCCAATTCATACCGAGATCGTAGCATGCATTGACTGGACTCATATGACTGGGATTTCCATGAAAAAGATTGTGGGCCGAAAATGGGTGATCACTGTACATTTCTCTTCTGTTTCCTATTTATATTTATATTTTACCTCCTCAATTTAGCATTATGGACAGGGAAAGACCTAATCTAAAATCTGCACAAAAATATTTTGCTTTCAAATTGATACCGTGATCGTAGCATGCATGGACTGGAATCATATGACTGGGATTTCCATGAAAAAGATTGTGGGCCGAAAATGGGTGATCACTGTACATTTCTCTTCTATTTCCTATTTATATTTCTATTTTACCTCCACAATTTAGCATTATGGACAGGGAAAGACCTAATCTAAAATCTGCACAAAAATATTTTGCCTTCAAATTCATACCGTGGTCGTAGCATGCATGGACTCGACTCATATGACTGGGATTTCCATGAAAAAGATTGTGGGCCGAAAATGGGAGATCAGTGTACATTTCTCTTCTGTTTCCTAATTATATTTCTATTTTACCTCCTCAATTTAGCATTATGGACAGGGAAAGACCTAATCTAAAATCTGCACAAAAATATTTTGCTTTCAAATTCATACCGTGATCATAGCATGCATGGACTCGACTCATATGACTGGGATTTCCATGAAAAAGATTGTGGGCCAAAAATGGGTGATCACTGTACATTTCTCTTCTGTTTCCTATTTATATTTATATTTTAGCTCCTCAATTTAGCATTATGGACAGGGAAAGACCTAATCTAAAATCTGCACAAAAATATTATTCCTTCAAATTCATACCGTGATCGTAGCATCCATGGACTCGACTCATATGACTGGGATTTCCATGAAAAAGATTGTGGGCCGAAAATGGGTGATCAATGTACATTTCTCTTCTGTTTCCTATTTATATTTATATTTTACCTCATCAATTTAGCATTATGGACAGGGAAAGATCTAATCTAAAATCTGCACAAAAATATTTTGCCTTCCAATTCATACCGTGATCGTAGCATGCATTGACTCGACTCATATGACTGGGATTTCCATGAAAAAGATTGTGGGCCGAAAATGGGTGATCACTGTACATTTCTCTTCTGTTACCTATTTCTATTTTACCTCCTCAATTTAGCATTATGGACAGGGAAAGACCTAATCTAAAATCTGCACAAAAATATTTTGCCTTCAAATTCATACAGTGATTGTAGCATGCATGGACTCGACTCATATGACTGGGATTTCCATGAAAAAAATTGTGGGCCTAAAATGAGTGATCACTGTACATTTCTCTTCTGTTTACTATTTATATTTCAATTTTACCTTCTCAAAATAGGATTATGGACAAGGAAATTCCTAATCTAAGCTCTGCACAAAAATATTTTGCCTTCAAATTCATACCGTGATCGTAGCATGCATGGACTCGACTCATATGACTGGGATTTCCATGAAAAAGATTGTGGGCCGAAAATGGGTGATCACTGTACATTTCTCTTCTGTTTCCTATTTATATTTATATTTTACCTCCTGAATTTAGCATTATGGACAATGAAAGACCTAATCTAAAATCTGCACAAAAATATTTTGCCTTCAAATTCATACCGTGATCGTAGCATGCATGGACTCGACTCATATGACTGCGATTTCCATGAAAAAGATTGTGGGCCGAAAATGGGTGATCACTGTACATTTCTCTTCTGTTTCCTATTTATATTTATATTTTAGCTCCTCAATTTAGCATTATGGACAGGGAAAGACCTAATCTAAAATCTGCACAAAAATATTTTGCCTTCAAATTCATACCGTGATCGTAGCATGCATGGACTCGACTCATATGACTGCGATTTCCATGAAAAAGATTGTGGGCCGAAAATGGGTGATCACTGTACATTTCTCTTCTGTTTCCTATTTATATTTATATTTTACCTCCTCAATTTAGCATTATGGACAGGGAAAGACCTAATCTAAAATCTGCACAAAAATATTTTGCCTTCAAATTCATACCGTGATCGTAGCATGCATGGACTCGACTCATGCGACTGCGATTTCCATGAAAAAGATTGTGGGCCGAAAATGGGTGATCACTGTACATTTCTCTTCTGTTTCCTATTTATATTTCTATTTTACCACTTCAATTTAGCATTATGGACAGGGAAAGACCTAATCTGAAATCTGCACAAAGATATTTTGCCTTCAAATTCATACCGTGATCGTAGCATGCATGGACTCGACTCATATGACTGCGATTTCCATGAAAAAGATTGTGGGCCGAAAATGGGTGATCACTGTACATTTCTCTTCTGTTTCCTATTTATATTTCTATTTTACCTCTTCAATTTAGCATTATGGACAGCGAAAGACCTAATCTGAAATCTGCACGAAAATATTTTGCCTTCAAATTCATACCGTGATCGTAGCATGCATGGACTCGACTCATATGACTGCGATTTCCATGAAAAAGATTGTGGGCCGAAAATGGGTGATCACTGTACATTTCTCTTCTGTTTCCTATTTATATTTCTATTTTACCTCTTCAATTTAGCATTATGGACAGGGAAAGACCTAATCTGAAATCTGCACAAAAATATTTTGCCTTCAAATTCATACCGTGATCGTAGCATGCATGGACTCGACTCGTATGACTGCGATTTCCATGAAAAAGATTGTGGGCCGAAAATGGGTGATCACTGTACATTTCTCTTCTGTTTCCTATTTATATTTATATTTTACCTCCTCAATTTAGCATTATGGACAGGGAAAGACCTAATCTAAAATCTGCACAAAAATATTTTGCCTTCAAATTCATACCGTGATCGTAGCATTCATGGACTCGACTCATATGACTGGGATTTCCATGAAAAAGATTGTGGGCCGAAAATGGGTGATCACTGTACATTTCTCTTCTGTTTCCTATTTATATTTATATTTTAGCTCCTCAATTTAGCATTATGGACAGGGAAAGACCTAATCTAAAATCTGCACAAAAATATTTTGCCTTCAAATTCATACCGTGATCGTAGCATGCATGGACTCGACTCATATGACTGCGATTTCCATGAAAAAGATTGTGGGCCGAAAATGGGTGATCACTGTACATTTCTCTTCTGTTTCCTATTTATATTTCTATTTTACCTCCTCAATTTAGCATTATGGACAGGGAAAGACCTAATCTAAAATCTGCACAAAAATATTTTGCCTTCAAATTCATACCGTGATCGTAGGATGCATGGACTCGACTCATATGACTGGGATTTCCATGAAAAAAATTGTGGGCCTAAAATGAGTGACCACTGTACATTTCTCTTCTGTTTACTATTTATATTTCAATTTTACCTTCTTAAAATAGGATTATGGACAATGAAAATCCTAATCTAAGCTCTGCACAAAAATATTTTGCCTTCAAATTCATACCGTGATCGTAGCATGCATGGACTGGACTCATATGACTGGGATTTCCATGAAAAAGATTGTGGGCCGAAAATGGGTGATCACAGTACATTTCTCTTCTGTTTCCTATTTATATTTATATTTTACCTCCTCAATTTAGCATTATGGACCGGGAAAGACCTAATCTAAAATCTGCACAAAAATATTTTGCCTTCAAATTCATACCGTGATCGTAGCATGCATGGACTCGACTCATATGACTGCGATTTCCATGAAAAAGATTGTGGGCCGAAAATGGGTGATCACTGTACATTTCTCTTCTGTTTCCTATTTATATTTATATTTTAGCTCCTCAATTTAGCATTATGGACCGGGAAAGACCTAATCTAAAATCTGCACAAAAATATTTTGCTTTCAAATTCATACCGTGATCATAGCATGCATGGACTCGACTCATATGACTGGGATTTCCATGGAAAAGATTGTGGGCCGAAAATGGGTGATCACTGTACATTTCTCTTCTGTTTCCTATTTATATTTCTATTTTACCTCCTCAATTTAGCATTATGGACAGGGAAAGATCTAATCTAAAATTAGCACAAAAATATTTTGCCTTCAAATTCATACCGTGATCGTAGCATGCATGGACTCGACTCATATGACTGGGATTTCCATGAAAAAGATTGTGGGCCGAAAACGGGTGATCACTGTACATTTCTCTTCTGTTACCTATTTCTATTTTAGCTCCTCAATTTAGCATTATGGACAGGGAAAGACCTAATCTAAAATCTGCACAAAAATATTTTGCCTTCAAATTCATACCGTGATCGTAGCATGCATGGATTCGACTCATATGACTGCGATTTCCATGAAAAAGATTGTGGGCCGAAAATGGGTGATCACTGTACATTTCTCTTCTGTTTCCTATTTATATTTATATTTTAACTCCTCAATTTAGGATTATGGACAGGGAAAGACCTAATCTAAAATCTGTACAAAAATATTTTACTTTCAAATTCATACCGTGATCGTAGCATGCATGGACTCGACTCATATGACTGGGATTTCCATGGAAAAGATTGTGGGCCGAAAATGGGTGATCACTGTACATTTCTCTTCTGTTTCCTATTTATATTTCTATTTTACCTCCTCAATTTAGCATTATGGACAGGGAAAGACCTAATCTAAAATTAGCACAAAAATATTTTGCCTTCAAATTCATACCGTGAGCGTAGCATGCATGGACTCGATTCATAAACTGGGATTTCCATGAAAAAGATTGTGGGCCGAAAATGGGTGATCACTGTACATTTCTCTTCTGTTACCTATTTCTATTTTACCTCCTCAATTTAGCATTATGTACAGGGAAAGACCTAAACTAAAATCTGCACAAAAATATTTTGCCTTCAAATTCATACCGTGATCTTAGCATGCATGGACTCGACTCATATGACTGGGATTTCCACGAAAAAAATTGTGGGCCTAAAATGATTGATCACTGTACATTTCTCTTCTGTTTACTATTTATATTTCAATTTTACCTTCTCAAAATAGGATTATGGACAGGGAAAGACCTAATCTGAAATCTGCACAAAAATATTTTGCCTTCAAATTCATACCGTGATCGTAGCATGCATGGACTCGACTCATATGACTGGGATTTCCATGAAAAAGATTGTGGGCCGAAAACAGCTGATCACTGTACATTTCTCTTCTGTTTCCTATTTATATTTATATTTTAGCTCCTCAATTTAGCATTATGGACAGGGAAAGACCTAATCTAAAATCTGCACAAAAATATTTTGCTTTCAAATTAATACCGTGATCATAGCATGCATGGACTCGACTCATATGACTGGGATTTCCATGAAAAAGATTGTGGGCCGAAAATGGGTGATCACTGTACATTTCTCTTCTGTTTCCTATTTATATTTTAGCTCCTCAATTTAGCATTATGGACAGGGAAAGACCTAATCTAAAATTTGCACAAAAATATTTTGCTTTCAAATTCATACCGTGATCGTAGAATGCATGGACTCGACTCATATGCCTGGGATTTCCATGAAAAAGATTGTGGGCCGACAATGGGTGATCACTGTACATTTCTCTTCTGTTTCCTATTTATATTTATATTTTACCTCCTCAATTTAGCATTATGGACAGGGAAAGACCTAATCTAAAATCTGCACAAAAATATTTTGCTTTCAAATTCATACCGTGATCATAGCATGCATGGACTCGACTCATATGACTGGGATTTCCATGGAAAAGATTGTGGGCCGAAAATGGGTGATCACTGTACATTTCTCTTCTGTTTCCTATTTATATTTATATTTTACCTCCTCAATTTACCATTATGGACAGGGAAAGACCTAATCTAAAATTAGCACAAAAATATATTGCCTTCAAATTCATACCGTGATCGTAGCATGCAAGGACTCGACTCATATGACTGGGATTTCCATGAAAAAGATTGTGGGCCGAAAACGGGTGATCACTGAACATTTCTCTTCTGTTTCCTATTTATATTTATATTTTAGCTCCTCAATTTAGCATTATGGACAGGGAAAGACCTAATCTAAAATCTGCACAAAAATATTTTGCTTTCAAATTAATACCGTGATCATAGCATGCATGGACTCGACTCATATGACTGCGATTTCCATGGAAAAGATTGCGGGCCGAAAACGGGTGATCACTGTACATTTCTCTTCTGTTTCCTATTTATATTTCTATTTTACCTCCGCAATTTAGCATTATGGACAGGGAAAGACCTAATCTAAAATCTGCACAAAAATATTTTGCCTTCAAATTCATACCGTGATCGTAGCATGCATGGACTCGACTCATATGACTGGGATTTCCATGAAAAAGATTGTGGGCCGAAAATGGGTGATCACTGTACATTTCTCTTCTGTTTCCTATTTATATTTTAGCTCCTCAATTTAGCATTATGGACAGGGAAAGACCTAATCTAAAATTTGCACAAAAATATTTTGCTTTCAAATTCATACCGTGATCGTAGCATGCATGGACTCGACTCATATGCCTGGGATTTCCATTAAAAAGATTGTGGGCCGACAATGGGTGATCACTGTACATTTCTCTTCTGTTTCCTATTTATATTTATATTTTACCTCCTCAATTTAGCATTATGGACAGGGAAAGACCTAATCTAAAATCTGCACAAAAATATTTTGCTTTCAAATTCATACCGTGATCATAGCAAGCATGGACTCGACTCATATGACTGGGATTTCCATGAAAAAGATTGTGGGCCGAAAACGGGTGATCACTGAACATTTCTCTTCTGTTTCCTATTTATATTTATATTTTACCTCCTCAATTTAGCATTATGGACAGGGAAAGACCTAATCTAAAATCTGCACAAAAATATTTTGCTTTCAAATTCATACGGTGATCGTAGCATGCATGGACTCGATTCATATGACTGGGATTTCCAAGAAAAAGATTGTGGGCCGAAAATGGGTGAGCACTGTACATTTCTCTTCTGTTTCCTATTTATATTTATATTTTACCTCCTCAATTTAGCATTATGGACAGGGAAAGACCTAATCTAAAATCTGCACAAAAATATTTTGCTTTCAAATTAATACCGTGATCATAGCATGCATGGACTCGACTCATATGACTGCGATTTCCATGGAAAAGATTGCGGGCCGAAAACGGGTGATCACTGAACATTTCTCTTCTGTTTCCTATTTATATTTATATTTTACCTCCGCAATTAAGCATTATGGACAGGGAAAGACCTAATCTAAAATCTGCACAAAAATATTTTGCCTTCAAATTCATACCGTGATCGTAGCATGCATGGACTCGACTCATATGACTGGGATTTCCATGAAAAAGATTGTGGGCCGAAAATGGGTGATCACTGTACATTTCTCTTCTGTTTCCTATTTATATTTTAGCTCCTCAATTTAGCATTATGGACAGGGAAAGACCTAATCTAAAATTTGCACAAAAATATTTTGCTTTCAAATTCATACCGTGATCGTAGCATGCATGGACTCGACTCATATGCCTGGGATTTCCATTAAAAAGATTGTGGGCCGACAATGGGTGATCACTGTACATTTCTCTTCTGTTTCCTATTTATATTTATATTTTACCTCCTCAATTTAGCATTATGGACAGGGAAAGACCTAATCTAAAATCTGCACAAAAATATTTTGCTTTCAAATTCATACCGTGATCATAGCATGCATGGACTCGACTCATATGACTGGGATTTCCATGGAAAAGATTGTGGGCCGAAAATGGGTGATCACTGTACATTTTTCTTCTGTTTCCTATTTATATTTATATTTTACCTCCTCAATTTACCATTATGGACAGGGAAAGACCTAATCTAAAATTAGCACAAAAATATATTGCCTTCATATTCATACCGTGATCGTAGCATGCAAGGACTCGACTCATATGACTGGGATTTCCATGAAAAAGATTGTGGGCCGAAAACGGGTGATCACTGAACATTTCTCTTCTGTTTCCTATTTATATTTCTATTTTACCTCCTCAATTTAGCATTATGGACAGGGAAAGACCTAATCTAAAATCTGCACAAAAATATTTTGCTTTCAAATTCATACGGTGATCGTAGCATGCATGGACTCGATTCATATGACTGGGATTTCCATGAAAAAGATTGTGGGCCGAAAATGGGTGAGCACTGTACATTTCTCTTCTGTTTCCTATTTATATTTATATTTTACCTCCTCAATTTAGCATTATGGACAGGGAAAGACCTAATCTAAAATCGGCACAAAAATATTTTGCCTTCAAATTCATACCGTGATCGTAGCATGCATGGACTCGACTCATATGACTGGGATTTCCATGAAAAAGATTGTGGGCCGAAAATGGGTGATCACTGTACATTTCTCTTCTGTTTCCTATTTATATTTTAGCTCCTCAATTTAGCATTATGGACAGGGAAAGACCTAATCTAAAATTTGCACAAAAATATTTTGCTTTCAAATTGATACCGTGATCGTAGCATGCATGGACTCGACTCATATGCCTGGGATTTCCATTAAAAAGATTGTGGGCCGACAATGGGTGATCACTGTACATTTCTCTTCTGTTTCCTATTTATATTTATATTTTACCTCCTCAATTTAGCATTATGGACAGGGAAAGACCTAATCTAAAATCTGCACAAAAATATTTTGCTTTCAAATTCATACCGTGATCATAGCAAGCATGGACTCGACTCATATGACTGGGATTTCCATGGAAAAGATTGTGGGCCGAAAATGGGTGATCACTGTACATTTCTCTTCTGTTTCCTATTTATATTTATATTTTACCTCCTCAATTTACCATTATGGTCAGGGAAAGACCTAATCTAAAATTAGCACAAAAATATATTGCCTTCAAATTCATACCGTGATCGTAGCATGCATGGACTGGAATCATATGACTGGGATTTCCATGAAAAAGATTGTGGGCCGAAAATGGGTGATCACTGTACATTTCTCTTCTGTTTCTTATTTATATTTGTATTTTACCTCCTCAATTTAGCATTATGGACAGGGAAAGACCTAATCTAAAATCTGCACAAAAATATTTTGCTTTCAAATTCATACCGTGATCGTAGCATGCATGGACTCGACTCATATGACTGGGATTTCCATGAAAAAGATTGTGGGCCGAAAATGGGTGATCACTGTACATTTCTCTTCTGTTTACTATTTCTATTTCTATTTTACCTCCTCAATTTAGCATTATGGGCAGGGAAAGAGCTAATCTAAAATCTGCACAAAAATATTTTGCCTTCAAATTCATACCGTGATCGTAGCATGCATGGACTCGACTCATATGACTGGGATTTCCATGAAAAATATTGTGGGACGAAAATGGGTGAGCACTGTACATTTCTCTTCTGTTTCCTATTTATATTTATATTTTACCTCCTCAATTTAGCATTATGGACAGGGAAAGACCTAATCTGAAATCTGCACAAAAATATTTTGCCTTCAAATTCATACCGTGATCGTAGCATGCATGGACTCGACTCACATGACTGGGATTTCCATGAAAAAGATTGTGGGCCGAAAATGGGTGAGCACTGTACATTTCTCTTCTGTTTCCTATTTATATTTATATTTTCCCTCCTTAATTTAGCATTATGGATAGGGAAAGAACTAATCTAAAATCTGCACAAAAATATTTTGCCTTCAAATTCATACCGTGAACGTAGCATGCATGGACTGGAATCATATGACTGGGATTTCCATGAAAAAGTTTCTGGGCAGCAAATGGGTGATCACTGTACATTTCTCTTCTGTTTCCTATTTATATTTCTATTTTACCTCCTCAATTTAGCATTATGGACAGGGAAAGACCTAATCTAAAATCTGCACAAAAATATTTTGCCTTCAAATTCATACCGTGATCGTAGCATGCATGGACTCGACTCATATGACTGGGATTTCCATGAAAAAGATTGTGGGCGCCAAAAATTGGTGATCACTATACATTTCTCTTCTGTTTCCTATTTATATTTCTATTTTACCTCCTCAATTTAGCATTATGGACAGGGAAAGAACTAATCTAAAATCTGCACAAAAATATTTTGCCTTCAAATTCATAACGTGATCGTAGCATGCATGGACTCGACTCATATGACTGGGATTTCCATGAAAATGATTGTGGGCCGAAAATGGGTGATCACTGTACATTTCTCTTCTGTTTTCTATTTATATTTCTATTTTACCTTCTCAAAATAGCATTATGGACAGGGAAAAACCTAATCTAAAATCTGCACAAAAATAATTTGCCTTCAAATTCATACCGTGATCGTAGCATGCATGGACTCGACTCATATGACTGGGATTTCCATGAAAAAGATTGTGGGCCGAAACCGGGTGATCACTGTACATTTCTCTTCTGTTTCCTATTTATATTTATATTTTACCTCCTCAATTTAGCATTATGGACAAGGAAAGACCTAATCTAAAATCTGCACAAAAATATTTTGCTTTCAAATTCATACCGTGATCATAGCATGCATGGACTCGACTCATATGACTGCGATTTCCATGGAAAAGATTGTGGGCCGAAAATGGGTGATCACTGTACATTTCTCTTCTGTTTCCTATTTATATTTCTATTTTACCTCCTCAATTTAGCATTATGGACAGGGAAAGACCTAATCTAAAATCTGCACAAAAATATTTTGCCTTCAAATTCATACCGTGATCGTAGCATGCATGGACTCGACTCATATGACTGGGATTTCCATGAAAAAGATTATGGGCCGAAAATGGGTGAGCACTGTACATTTCTCTTCTGTTTCCTATTTATATTTATATTTTAGCTCCTCAATTTAGCATTATGGACAGGGAAAGACCTAATCTAAAATTAGCACAAAAATATTTTGCCTTCAAAATCATACCGTGATCGTAGCATGCATGGACTCGACTCATATGACTGGGATTTCCATAAAAAAGATTGTTGGCCGAAAACGGGTGATCACTGTACATTTCTCTTCTGTTTCCTATTTATATTTCTATTTTACCTCCGCAATTTAGCATTATGGACAGGGAAAGACCTAATCTAAGCTCTGCACAAAAATATTTTCCTTTCAAATTCATACCGTGATCGTGGCATGCATGGACGCGACTCATATGACTGGGATTTCCATGAAAAAGATTGTGGGCCGAAAATGGGTGATCACTGTATATTTCTCTTCTGTTTCCTATTTATATTTCTATTTTACCTCCTCAATTTAGCATTATGGACAGGGAAAGACCTAATCTAAAATTAGCACAAAAATATTTTGCCTTCAAAATCATACCGTGATCGTAGCATGCATGGACTCGACTCATATGACTGGGATTTCCATCAAGAAGATTGTGGGCCGAAAATGGGTGATCACTGTACATTTCTCTTCTGTTTCCTATTTATATTTATATTTTACCTCCTCAATTTAGCATTATGGACAGGGAAAGACCTAATCTAAGCTCTGCACAAAAATATTTTCCTTTCAAATTCATACCGTGATCGTGGCATGCATGGACGCGACTCATATGACTGGGATTTCCATGAAAAAGATTGTGGGCCGAAAATGGGTGATCACTGTATATTTCTCTTCTGTTTCCTATTTATATTTCTATTTTACCTCCTCAATTTAGCATTATGGACAGGGAAAGACCTAATCTAAAATCTGCACAAAAATATTTTGCTTTCAA
Source organism: Acanthosepion lycidas (assembly GCA_963932145.1). Classification (NCBI taxonomy): domain Eukaryota; kingdom Metazoa; phylum Mollusca; class Cephalopoda; order Sepiida; family Sepiidae; genus Acanthosepion; species Acanthosepion lycidas. The sequence goes on along the minus strand of CAWVQA010000569.1, from coordinate 1,414,325 downwards.
ATTCATACCGTGATCGTAGCATGCATGGACTCGACTCATATGACTGGGATTTCCATGAAAAAGATTGTGGGCCGAAAATGGGTGAGCACTGTACATTTCTCTTCTGTTTCCTATTTATATTTATATTTTCCCTCCTTAATTTAGCATTATGGACAGGGAAAGACCTAATCTAAAATCTGCACAAAAATATTTTGCCTTCATATTCATACCGTGATCGTAGCATGCATGGACTGGAATCATATGACTGGGATTTCCATGAAAAAGATTATGGGTAGCAAATGGGTGATCACTGTTCATTTCTCTTCTGTTTCCTATTTATATTTCTATTTTACCTCCTCAATTTAGCATTATGGACAGGGAAAGACCTAATCTAAAATCTGCACAAAAATATTTTGCCTTCAAATTCATACCGTGATCGTAGCATGCATGGACTCGACTCATATGACTGGGATTTCCATGAAAATGATTGTGGGCCGAAAATGGGTGATCACTGTACATTTCTCTTCTGTTTTCTATTTATATTTCTATTTTACCTTCTCAAAATAGCATTATGGACAGGGAAAGACCTAATCTAAAATCTGCACAAAAATAATTTGCCTTCAAATTCATACCGTGATCGTAGCATGCATGGACTCGACTCATATGACTGGGATTTCCATGAAAAAGATTGTGGGCCGAAACCGGTTGATCACTGTACATTTCTCTTCTGTTTCCTATTTATATTTATATTTTACCTCAGCAATTTAGCATTATGGACAGGGAAAGACCTAATCTAAGCTCTGCACAAAAATATTTTGCTTTCAAATTCATACCGTGATCGTGGCATGCATGGACGCGACTCATATGACTGGGATTTCCATGAAAAAGATTGTGGGCCGAAAATGGGTGATCACTGTATATTTCTCTTCTGTTTCCTTTTTATATTTCTATTTTACCTCCTCAATTTAGCATTATGGACAGGGAAAGACCTAATCTAAAATCTGCACAAAAATATTTTGCTTTCAAATTCATACCGTGATCGTAGCATGCATGGACTCGACTCATATGACTGGGATTTCCATGAAAAAGATTGTGGGCCAAAAATGGGTGATCACTGTACATTTCTCTTCTGTTTCCTATTTATATTTCTATGTTACCTCCTCAATTTAGCATTATGGACAGGGAAAGACCTAATCTAAGATCGGCAAAAAAATATTTTGCCTTCAAATTAATACCGTGATCGTAGCATGCATGGACTCGACTCATATGACTGGGATTTCCATGAAAAAGATTGAGGGCAGAAAATGGGTGATCACTGTACATTTCTTTTCTGTTTCCTATTTATATTTCTATTTTACCACCTCAATTTAGCATTATGGACAGGGAAAGACCTAATCTAAAATCTGCACAAAAATATTTTGCTTTCAAATTCATACCATGATCGTAGCATGCATGGACTCGACTCATATGACTGGGATTTCCATAAAAAAGATTGTCGGCCAAAAATGGGTGATCACTGTACATTTCTCTTCTTTATCCTATTTATATTTGTATTTTACGTCCTAAATTTAGCATTATGGACAGGGAAAGACCTAATCTAAAATCTGCACAAAAATATTTTGCTTTCAAATTCATACCGTGATCGTAGCATGCATGGACTCGATTCATATGACTGGGATTTCCATGAAAAAGATTGTGGGCCGAAAATGGGTGAGCACTGTACATTTCTCTTCTGTTTCCTATTTATATTTATATTTTACCTCCTTAATTTAGCATTATGGACAGGGAAAGACCTAATCTAAAATCTGCACAAAAATATTTTGCCTTCAAATTGATACCGTGATTGTAGCATGCATGGACTGGAATCATATGACTGGGATTTCCATGAAAAAGATTGTGGGCCGAAAATGGGTGATCACTGTACATTTCTCTTCTGTTTCCTATTTATATTTCTATTTTACCTCCGCAATTTAGCATTATGGACAGGGAAAGACCTAATCTAAAATCTGCACAAAAATATTTTGCCTTCAAATTCATACCGTGATCGTAGCATGCATGGACTCGACTCATATGACAGGGATTTCCATGAAAAAGATTGTGGGCCTAAAATGGGTGATCACTGTATATTTCTCTTCTGTTTCCTATTTATATTTCTATTTTACCTCCTCAATTTAGCATTATGGACAGGGAAAGACCTAATCTAAAATCTGCAAAAAAATATTTTGCTTTGAAATTCATACCGTGAACGTAGCATGCATGGACTCAACTCATATGATTGGGATTTCCATGAAAAAGATTGTGGGCCGAAAATGGGTGATCACTGTACAATTCTCTTCTGTTTCCTGTTTATATTTATATTTTAGCTCCTCAATTTAGCATTATGGACAGGGAAAGACCTAATCTAAGCTCTGCACAAAAATATTTTGCTTTCAAATTCATACCGTGATCGTAGCATGCATGGACTCGACTCATATGACTGGGATTTCCATGAAAAAGATTGTGGGCGCCGAAAATAGGTGATCACTATACATTTCTCTTCTGTTTCCTATTTATATTTCTATTTTACCTCCTAAATTTAGCATTATGGACAGGGAAAGAACTAATCTAAAATCTGCCCAAAAATATTTCACCTTCCAATTCATACCGTGATCGTAGCATGCATGGACTCGACTCATATGACTGGGACTTCCATGAAAATGATTGTGGTCCGCAAATGGGTGTCACTGTACATTTCTCTTCTGTTTTCTATTTATATTTCTATTTTAACTTCTCAAAATAGCATTATGGACAGGGAAAGACCTAATCTAAAATCTGCACAAAAATAATTTGCCTTCAAATTCATACCGTGATCGTAGCATGCATGGACTCGACTCATATGACTGGGATTTCCATGAAAAAGATTGTGGGCCGAAACCGGGTGATCACTGTACATTTCTCTTTATATTTTACCTCCTCAATTTAGCATTATGGACAGGGAAAGACCTAATATAAAATCTGCACAAAAATATTTTGCTTTCAAATTCATACCGTGATCATAGCATGCATGGACTCGACTCATATGACTGGGATTTCCATGAAAAAGATTGTGGGCCGAAAATGGGTGATCACTGTACATTTCTCTTCTGTTTCCTATTTATATTTATATTTTAGCTCCTCAATTTAGCATTATGGACAGGGAAAGACCTAATCTAAGTTCTGCACAAAAATATTTTGCTTTCAAATTCATACCGTGATCGTAGCATGCATGGACTCGAATCATATGACTGGGATTTCCATCAAAAAGATTGTGGGCCGAAAATGGGTGATCACTGTAAATTTCTCTTCTGTTTCCTATTTATATTTCTATTTTACCTCCTCAATTTAGCATTATGGACAGGGAAAGACCTAATCTAAAATCTGCACAAAAATATTTCGCCTTCAAATTCATACCGTGATCGTAGCATGCATGGACTCGACTCATATGACTGGGATTTCCATGAAAATGATTGTGGGCCGAAAATGGGTGATCACTGTACATTTCTCTTCTGTTTTCTATTTATATTTATATTTTACCCTCTCAAAATAGCATTATGGACAGGGAAAGACCTAATCTAAAATCTGCACAAAAATAATTTGCCTTCAAATTCATACCGTGATCGTAGCATGCATGGACTCGACTCATATGACTGGGATTTCAATGAAAAAGATTGTGGGCCAAAAACGGCTGATCACTGTACATTTCTCTTCAGTTTCCTATTTATATTTATATTTTACCTCCTCAATTTAGCATTATGGACAGGGAAAGACCTAATCTAAAATCTGCACAAAAATATTTTGCTTTCAAATTCATACCGTGATCGTAGCATGCATGGACTCGACTCATATGACTGGGATTTCCATGAAAAAGATTGTGGGCCGAAAATGGGTGATCACTGTACATTTCTCTTCTGTTTTCTATTTATATTTTACCTTCTCAAAATAGCATTATGGACAGGGAAAGACCTAATCTAAAATCTGCACAAAAATATTTTGACTTCAAATTCATACCGTGATCATATCATGCATGGACTCGACTCACATGACTGGGAATTCCATGAAAAAAATTGTGTGCATAAAATAAGTGATCACTGTACATTTCCCTTCTGTTTACTATTTATATTTCAATTTTACCTTCTCAAAATAGGATTATTGACACGGAAAGACCTAATCTAAGCTCTGCACAAAAATATTTTGCTTTCAAATTCATACCGTGAACGTAGCATGCATGGACTGGACTCATATGACTGGGATTTCCCTGAAAAAGATTGTGGGCCGAAAATGGGTGATCACTGTACATTTCTCTTCTGTTTCCTATTTATATTTATATTTTAGCTCCTCAATTTAGCAATATGGACAGGGAAAGACCTAATCTAAGCTCTGCACAAAAATATTTTGCTTTCAAATTCATACCGTGATCGTAGCATGCATGGACTCGAATCATATGACTGGGATTTCCATGAAAATGATTGTGGGCCGAAAATGGGTGATCACTGTATATTTCTCTTCTGTTTCCTATTTATATTTCTATTTTACCTCCTCAATTTAGCATTATGGAAAGGGAAAGACCTAATCTAAAATCTGCACAAAAATATTTTGCTTTCAAATTCATACCGTGAACGTAGGATGCATGGACTCGACTCATATGATTGGGATTTCCATGAAAAAGATTGTGGGCCGAAAATGGGTGATCACTGTACATTTCTCTTCTGTTTCCTATATATATTTCTATTTTACCTCCACAATTTAGCATTATGGAGGGGAAAGACCTAATCTAAAATCTGCACAAAAATATTTTGCCTTCAAATTCATACCGTGATCGTAGCATGCATGGACTGGAATCATATGACTGGGATTTCCATGAAAAAGATTGTGGGCCGAAAATGGGTGATCACTGTACATTTCTCTTCTGTTTCCTATTTATATTTATATTTTACCTCCGCAATTTAGCATTATGGACAGGGAAAGACCTAATCTAAAATCTGCACAAAAATATTTTGCCTTCAAATTCATACCGTGATCGTAGCATGCATGGACTCGACTCATATGACAGGGATTTCCATGAAAAAGATTCTGGGCCTAAAATGGGTGATCACTGTATATTTCTCTTCTGTTTCCTATTTATATTTCTATTTTACCTCCTCAATTTAGCATTATGGACAGGGAAAGACCTAATCTAAAATCTGCACAAAAATATTTTGTTTTCAAATTCATACCGTGAACGTAGCATGCATGGACTCAACTCATATGATTGGGATTTCCATGAAAAAGATTTTGGGCCGAAAATGGGTGATCACTGTACAATTCTCTTCTGTTTCCTATTTATATTTATATTTTAGCTCCTCAATTTAGCATTATGGACAGGGAAAGACCTAATCTAAGCTCTGCACAAAAATATTTTGCTTTCAAATTCATACCGTGATCGTAGCATGCATGGACTCGACTCATATGACTGGGATTTCATGAAAAAGATTGTGGGCCTAAAATGGGTGAGCACTGTACATTTCTCTTCTGTTTTCTATTTATATTTCTATTTTACCTCCTCAATTTAGCATTATGGACAGGGAAAGACCTAATCTAAAATCTGCACAAAAATATTTTGCTTTCAAATTCATACCCTGATCGTAGCATTCATGGACTGGACTCATATGACTGGGATTTCCATGAAAAAGATTGTGGGCCGAAAATGGGTGATCACTGTACATTTCTCTTCTGTTTCCTATTTATATTTATATTTTAGCTCCTCAATTTAGCATTATGGACAGGGAAAGACCTAATCTAAAATCTGCACAAAAATATTTTGCCTTCAAATTCATACCGTGATCGTAGCATGCATGGACTCGACTCATATGACTGGGATTTCCATGAAAAAGATTGTGGGCCGAAAATGGGTGATCACTGTACATTTCTCTTCTGTTTCCTATTTATATTTATATTTTACCTCCTCAATTTAGCATTATGCACAGGGAAAGACCTAATCTAAAATCTGCACAAACATATGTTGCTTTCAAATTCATACCGTGATCGTAGCATGCATGGACTGGAATCATATGACTGGGATTTCCATGAAAAAGATTGTGGGCCGAAAATGGGTGATCACTGTACATTTCTCTTCTGTTTCCTATTTATATTTATATTTTACATCCTCAATTTAGCATTATGGACAGGGAAAGACCTAATCTAAAATCTGCACAAAAATATTTTGCTTTCAAATTCATACCGTGATCGTAGCATGCATGGACTCGACTCATATGACTGCGATTTCCATGAAAAAGATTGTAGGCCGAAAATGTGTGATCACTGTAAATTTCTCTTCTGTTTCCTATTTATATTTATATTTTACCTCCTCAATTTAGCATTATGGACAGGGAAAGACCTAATCTAAAATCTGCACAAAAATAATTTGCCTTCAAATTCATACCGTGATCGTAGCATGCATGGACTCGACTCATATGACTGGGATTTCCATGAAAAAAATTGTGGGCCGAAAATGGGTGATCACTGTACATTTCTCTTCTGTTTCCTATTTATATTTATATTTTACCTTCTCAAAATAGCATTATGGACAGGGAAAGACCTAATCTAAAATCTGCACAAAAATATTTTGCCTTCAAATTCATACCGTGATCGTAGCATGTATGGACTCGACTCATATGACTGGGATTTCAATGAAAAAAATTGTGGGCATAAAATGAGTGATCACTGTACATTTCTCTTCTGTTTACTATTTATATTTCAATTTTACCGTCTCAAAATAGGATTATGGACAGGGAAAGACCGAATCTAATCTCTGCACAAAAATATTTTGCTTTCAAATTCATACCGTGATCGTAGCATGCATGGACTCGACTCATATGACTGGGATTTCCATGAAAAAGATTGTGGGCTGAAAATGGGTGATCACTGTACATTTCTCTTCTGTTTCCTATTTATATTTATATTTTAGCTCCTCAATTTAGCATTATGGACAGGGAAAGACCTAATCTAAGCTCTGCACAAAAATATTTTGCCTTCAAATTCATACCATGATCGTAGCATGCATGGACTGGAATCATATGACTGGGATTTCCATGAAAAAGATTGTGGGCCGAAAATGGGTGATCACTGTATATTCTCTTCTGTTTCCTATTAATATTTCTATTTTACCTCCTCAATTTAGCATTATGGACAGGGAAAGACCTAATCTAATGCTCCTCACAAAAATATTTTGCCTTCAAATTCTTACCGTGATCGTAGCGTGCATGGATTCGACTCATATGACTGGGATTTCCATGAAAAAGATTGTGGGCCAAAAACGGGTGATCACTGTACATTTCTCTTCTGTTTCCTATTTATATTTATATTTTACCTCCTCAATTTAGAATTAAGGACAGGGAAAGACCTAATCTAAGCTCTGCAAAAAAATATTTTGCCTTCAAATTCATACCGTGATCGTAGCATGTATGGACTCGACTCATAAGACTGGGATTTCCATGAAAAAGATTGTCGGCAGAAAATGGGTTATCACTGTACATTTCTCTTCTGTTTCCCATTCATATTTCTATTTTACTTCCTCAATTTAGCATTATGGACATGGAAAGACATAATCTAAGATCTGCAAAAAAATATTTTGCCTTCAAATTCATACCGTGATCGTAGCATGCATGGACTCGACTCATATGACTGGGATTTCCATGAAAAAGATTTTGGGCAGAAAATGGGTGATCACTGTACATTTCTCTGCTGTTTCCCATTTATATTTCTATTTTACTTCCTCAATTTAGCATTATGGACATGGAAAGACATAATCTAAAATCTGCAAAAAAATATTTTGCTTTCAAATTCATACGGTGATCGGAGCATGTATGGACCTGACTCATATGTCTGGGATTTCCATGAAAAAGATTGTGGGCAGAAAATGGGTGATCACTGTACATTTCTCTTCTGTTTCCTATTTATATTTCTATTTTACCTCCTCAATTTAGCATTATGGACAGGGAAAGACCTAATCTAAGCTCTTCACAAAAATATTTTGCCTTGAAATTCATACCGTGATCGTACCGTGCATGGACTCGACTCATATGACTGGGATTTCCATGACAAAGATTGTGGGCAAAAAATGGGTGATCACTGTACATTTCTCTTCTGTTTCCTATTTATATTTTTCTATTTTACTTCCTTCATTTAGCATTATGGACAGGGAAAAACCTAATCTAAGCTCTGCAAAAAAATATTTTGCCTTCAAATTCATACCGTGATCGTAGCATGTATGGACTCGACTCATAAGACTGGGATTTCCATGAAAAAGATTGTCGGCAGAAAATGGGTGATCACTGTACATTTCTCTTCTGTTTCCCATTTATATTTCTATTTTACTTCCTCAATTTAGCATTATGGACATGGAAAGACATAATCTAAGCTCTGCAAAAAAATATTTTGCTTTCAAATTCATACGGTGATCGGAGCATGTATGGACCTGACTCATAAGACTGGGATTTCCATGAAAAAGATTGTGGGCAGAAAATGGGTGATCACTGTACATTTCTCTTCTGTTTCCTATTTATATTTCTATTTTACCTCCTCAATTTAGCGTTATGGACAGGGAAAGACCTAATCTAAGATCTGCAAAAAATATTTTGCCTTCAAATTCATACCGTGATCGTAGCATGCATGGACTCGACTCATATGACTGGGATTTCCATGAAAAAGATAGTGGGCAGAAAATGGGTGATAACTGTACATTTCTCTTCTGTTTCCTATTTATATTTCTATTTTACCTTATAAATTTAGCATTATGGACAGGGAAAGACCAAATCTAAGACCTGCAAAAAAATATTTTGCCTTCAAATTCATACCGTGATCGTAGCATGTATGGACTCGACTCATATGACTGGGATTTCCATGAAAAAGATTGTGGGCAGAAAATGGGTGATCACTGTACATTTCTCTTCTGTTTCCTATTTATATTTCTATTTTACCTCCACAATTTAGCATTATGGATAGGGAAAGACATAATCTAAGATCTGCAAAAAAATATTTTGCCTTCAAATTCATACCGTGATCGTAGCATGCATGGACTCGACTCATATGACTGGGATTTCCATGAAAAAGATTGTGGGCAGAAAATGGGTGATCACTGTACATTTCTCTTCTGTTTCCTATTTATATTTTTATTTTACCTCCTCAATTTAGCATTATGGACAGAGAAAGACCTAATCTAAGCTCTGCACAAAAATATTTGGCCTTCAAATTCATACCGTGATCGTAGCCTGCATGGACTCGACTCATATGACTGGGATTTCCATGAAAATATTGTGGGCAGAAAATGGGTGATCACTGTACATTTCTCTTCTGTTTCCTATTTATGTTTCTATTTTACCACCTCAATTTAGCATTATGGACAGGGAGAGACCTAATCTAAGCTCTGCACAAAAATATTTTGCCTTCTAGTCATACCGTGATCGTAGCATGCATGGACTCGACTCAATTGACTGGGATTTGCATCAAAAAGATTGTGGGCCGAAAATGGGGGATCACTGTACATTTCTCTTCTGTTTCCTATTTATATTTCTATTTTACCTCCTCAATTTAGCATTATGGACAGGGAAAGATCTAATCTAAGCTCTGCACAAAAATATTTTGCATTCAAATTCATACCGTGATCGTAGCATGCATGGACTCGACTCATATGACTGTGATTTCCATGAAAATGATTGTGGGCTGAAAATGGGTGATCACTGTACATTTCTCTTCTGTTTCCTATTTATATTTATATTTTACCTCCTCAATTTAGCATTATGGACAGGGAAAGACCTAATCTAAGCTCTTCACAAAAATATTTTGCCTTCAAATTCATACAGTGATCGTAGCGTGCATGGACTCGACTCATATGACTGGGATTTCCATGACAAAGATTGTGGGCCGAAAATGGGTGATCACTGTACATTTCTCTTCTGTTTCCTATTTATATTTATATTTAACTTCCTTAATTTAGCATTGTGGACAGGGAAAGACCTAATCTAAGATCTGCAAAAAAATATTTTGCCTTCAAATTCATACCGTGATCGTAGCATGCATGGATTCGAATCATATGACTGGGATTTCGATGAAAATATTGTGGCCAGAAAATGGGTGATCTCTGTGCATTTCTCTTCTGTTTCCTATTGATATTTCTATTTTACCTCCTCAATTTAGCATTATGGACAGGGGAAGACCTAATCTAAGATCTGCAAAAAAATATTTTGTCTTCAAATTCATACCTTGATCGTAGCATGTATGGACTGGACTCATATAACTGGGATTTCCATGAAAAAGATTGTGGGCAGAAAATGGGTGGTCACTGTACATTTCTCTTCTGTTTTCTATTCATATTTTTCTATTTTACTTCCTTCATTTAGCATTATGGAAAGGGAAAGACCTAATCTAAGCTCTTCAAAAAAATATTTTGCCTTCAAATTCATACCGTGATCGTAGCATGTATGGACTCGTCTCATAAGACTGGGATTTCCATGAAAAAGATTCTCGGCAGAAAATGGGTGTTCACTGTACATTTCTCTTGTTTCCTATTTATATTTCTATTTTACTTCCTCAATTTAGCATTATGGACATGGAAAGACATAATGTAAGATCTGCAAAAAAATATTTTGCCTTCAAATTCATACCGTGATCGTAGCATGCATGGACTCGACTCATATGACTGGGATTTCCATGAAAATATTGTGGGCAGAAAATGGGTGATCACTGTACATTTCTCTTCTGTTTCCTATTTATATTTCTATTTTACTACCTCAATTTAGCATTATGGACAGGGAATGACCTAATCTAAGCTCTGCACAAAAATATTTTGCTTTCAAATTCATACGGTGATCGGAGAATGTATGGACTCGACTCATATGACTGGGATTTCCATGAAAAAGATTGTGGGCAGAAAATGGGTGATCACTGTACATTTCTCTTCTGTTTCCTATTTATATTTCTATTTTACTTTCTCAATTTAGCATTATGGACAGGGAAAGACCTAATCTAAGATCTGCAAAAAAATATTTTGCCTTCAAATTCATACCGTGAGCGTAGCATGCATGGACTCGACTCATATGACTGGGATTGCCATGAAAAAGATTGTGGGCAGAAAATGGGTGATCACTGTACATTTCTCTTCTGCTTCCTATTTATATTTATATTTTACCTCCTCAATTTAGCATTATGGACAGGGAAAGACCTAATCTAAGTTCTGCAAATAAATATTTTGCCTTCAAATTCATACCGTGATCGTAGCATGCATGGACTCGACTCACATGACTGGGATTTCCATGAAAAAGATTGTGGGCAGATAATGGGTGATCACTGTACATTTCTCTTCTTTTTCTTATTTATATTTCTATTTTACCTCCTCAATTTAGTATTATGGACAGGGAAAGACCAAATCTAAAACCTGCAAAAAAATATTTTGCCTTCAAATTCATACCGTGATCGTAGCATGCCTGGACTCGACTCATATGACTGGGATTTCCATCAAAAAGATTGTGGGCAGAAAATGGGTGATCACTGTACATTTCTCTTCTGTTTCCTATTTATATTTCTATTTTACCTCCTCAATTTAGCATTATGGACAGGGAAAGACATAATCTAAGATCTGCAAAAAAATATTTTGCCTTCAAATTCATACCGTGATCGTAGCATGCATGGACTCGACTCATATGACTGGGATTTCCATGAAAAAGATCGTGGGCAGAAAATGGGTGATCACTGTACATTTCTCTTCTGTTTCATATTTATATTTCTATTTTACTTCCTCAATTTAGCATTATGGACAGGGAAAGACCTAAGCTAAGATCTGCAAATAAATAATATTCATATTCCCCATCTTTAATTTAGCATTATGGACAGGCAAATTCCTCCTCTAAAACATTCTTATAAATATTTTTCAATAGAATATATGGAGAAATTGTAGGATTCAACGGAATCGAATGATCAAATTGGGATTTCCTTGAAAAATAATGTGGTTGCAAAGTGGGAGATCACGGTATATTTCTCTATTTTTTGTCATTTATATTTATATTTCCCATCTTTAATTTAGCGTTATGGACAGGCAAATTCCTCATCTAAAACGTTCTTATAAATATTTTTCATTACAATATATGGAGTAATTGGAGGATTCAACGGAATTGAATCATCGAATTGGGATTTCCTTGAAAAATAATGTTGGCGCAAAGTGGGGTATCACGGTATATTTCTCTGATGTTTGTCATTTATATTTATATTTCCCATCTTTAATTTAGAATTATGGACAGGCAATTTCCTCATCTGAAACTTTCTTATAAATATTTTTCATTAGAATATATGGAGTAATTGGAGAATTCAACGGAATCGAATCATCGAATTGGGATTTCCTTAAAAAATAATGTGAGCACAAAGTAAGGCATCAATGTATATTTCTCTTCTGTTTGTGTCTAATATTTTAGAACTTCCTTCTTTAATTTACAATTGATAATTCTTTAAATTCTATCTCCTCTAAACCAATTATTAAACGTTTAACTATGTCAATTAACTTCTCAGCTTTAAGACATTTAGTTGGCATAACATGCACATCGTTATATTCTGAGAATACACTGCACATCTTGAAAGTGAAAGCACTTGTTGCAGCTTCACCCTGTTATCTGATAGGCCAACAATATTAACACCTTCATAATCTAAATAAGTTTTTAGATGAATATCAACAACAAGTAAAGACACTGTGATGTCCTTCTGCACTCAGAGCTTAAATTTATTTTTAATAGACATAAGAAAATTGTTATCATGTTGCTCAATCAAAGGATTCATATATGTCGATAAAGTTAGTCTTTTAATGGTTGAATAGCTAGAAGTGAAATTATATTTTTGCTGTCTCTTAACAATCTCTACCCTTTAGTGGACCAGTTATATAACAATGAAGAAAATATCATTTCTGTTGAATAATCAAGCTTATTTTGTGTCATGAAATTTAGCTGCTCATATATAAATTTGATTGCATTAAAATTTTTGCTTGATTCTTCTTGCAACAATAGTAAAAATGACATTACCAATTTTAATATTATAATCATATTTTGAGGTTCAGTTTGCTTTTGTTCTATGTCCATTTCCTTCATGTTTTCTATCAGAATTTCAAGAGTATTTTGATCAGTTACATGTTTAGGAATCTTATAGCCCCCTATTGAATGCATTTCCACATCTCTACAAAACACATGTACTGTAAAATCAGATTCAATTACAAGAGACAGATGGATTTTGGGATATGGGGATTTGATGATGCTGAATATAATAAGTGTCTCTTGTTGCCTAACAAAACTCCAGTAATTACTATCAAGGAAATTTAATTTTTACTTCTAGATCATTATGGAATTTCTTCTGCATTTTATATGCTAAGTCATCATTAATACTTTGATTTAAAGCACTTTTAAGAGCAGAATTCTCTAGCCGGATTCTCCTGGAATCTGGTCACTCTCTAGAGGTATTCAATCAAGATAAATATGAGGGACAGTTTGGGAAAATTCTAGGAATAGCACCATCACGAAGATATATTTTAGTTTAACTGCAATTTTGACACCTGTTTTTTCAATAGCTGACGTTTCTTTCCTTATGTCCCCCGGTTGAAAATGTAGTTCACATGCCTAAAACTCAAAAAGATTTTAAAAACCAAACCTATTTTAAATTCTTGTGAAAATCTAAGAAAATCAATCAGCAAAAATCTACAATAATATGAAGCATTAACAATTTTAGGAAAAGCGGAGAGAATTCAACAAAAGATTATTAATGACGAAGCTATGTACAAATTAAGAGAAGAATTTTTAACGTCTCTTCATTTTTTTTTTAATTTAAAATGATAAATAAAAAATATTCTTATGAATAAAACAATTCTAAAGATTTGTTAAATTATTAGAATTATTTTTATGCCTATAAAAAGATTCCTTTATGAATTTATATCGAAAATTTCTTTAATTTTTATAAAAATTAGATTTCAGCTTTTAAAAACCTTTCGCAACTTTCTTTTTAATGTGTTTTGTGAATTATAAAGATATGAAATTATTTTAATCGTCAAAGTTTCAAATGAGTTTAATAACTTTTTAAAACAACACTTTGTTTTCTTTTAAAATGTGTTGTGAATTACAGACATGAAATTAATTCAATTAATTATTAAAGTTTCATTTAGTCACAAACAAAACAATTCTAAAAAATCGTTAAAATTATTAGAATTATTTTTTATGTATATAAAATATTCCTTTAGGAATTCATGAATGAATTTATGTCGAAAATTTCTTGAAAATTTATTTCTTAAAAAAGAATGAGGTTTTTTTTAGATTTTAAAAGCAACACGTACGAGAATGAATGTCTAAACTTTCTCGCTATGTCTTATTAACTTTATGTTATGAATTACAAAGACATGGTATTTTAATTTTGTCATTAAAGTTTCAATAAAATTTACTTATTTTTTAATACAAAAAAAAATACTCACTCTGCTGAATTTAGTAGGTGAAAAAAAATGATCTCTTCTGATTTTTTACGAATCCAAACATCAGATGATTCTTTATCTTTAGGGAAAGAAAATACATGTACTTTAGGGCCGTTTTTATAATTCCCTTTGCAGTTTGCTACAACGCAACTATAAGGCATTGTTTATGTTTTAAATTAATTCAATATTTAAAAGAAAATATTAATAAATAATTTAAAAATGCCGCCATAAAAAAAATCTGATACACAAAAAAACAGACGACACGCTTCTTGAAAGTCTGACTCAATATGATGACGTCACATTTTCCCTACCCCCTAATGAAACAGACCTCCTCTATCGGTTGGCCACGGTCAAATCCCAAATAGTAATGGTAAGGGTTTTTTTCATGTGGGACCAAAATCTCTCTCTGGCCGATATGGGCCTACAAACTTCAACCGTGACGCGAAACCATTTTGGGACTTTATTGTTAAGTCTGATCTTGTCGATAAGTATCGTAATGAAAAATCTTTTTTTTTTTTTGTACGATAACAATTTTTATTATAACTTGGAAATAAACTTGGGAATAATTGAAATTAATTGCGAAATTCACCCATGAGATAAAAATAATTGTTTTTTATGGAAAGTAAGGACCCACGTGCATCAAACTGTCTTTAAGTGGCAACAGAAGAATTTTCGGTGAACTTTTATTGTAAGCTTAAAATGCAGCAATTTTGAGTTATTCTGTACTGTAGTTTATTGTTGTCTCTCGCATCTATTCCTTCCTATTTATTGTGATGAAGGCCCAATCAAGATCCCTCTGCAGGAGCTAGCTTAAATGCCCTACTTTTAAGACCTAAGTTAGTGATAAATGCCCATAATGAGGGCAATACAAACTGAGATAATATCCCTAATCTAGAGTGCACCCATTTTCTGCTGTAGTATTACACTGCATGATATGTTGTTAGTAACCACCCAAAATTGGTGATTAACTTGTAGCAGTATTGACGGCATAAATCAACCCGCACATTTTTTACTTTACGAATGTATAAGCAAACAAAAAACAAACAAGAGAAAGAACGCAAGAAAATAACTTTTCATTACATGTACATTTTAAATATTTATAAATGACAACAGTTACAACAAAAACTATTAATATGAGTTACTTCCCTTTGACTGGGCTAAAGTCTTTACTACCCAAAATATTTTTTTACCTTAGCTCACAAAAAGCTGAATTATCTTGTCGTTCAAAATGTTAACTGAAAGAGAGTTTAAAGAATCTTGTAAAACTGAAAATATGTTGATAAACTTTTAGCTTCAAAGAAGTTGGAGAAGTGAATGTACCGTAATGTCTAATTTGTTTTCGTTGCTCGTAGTTGAAAGTATTGTTCGTAATTGTTTGTACTTAAGTTTAGTAAGATTCAATAACGTAATTGAATAGTTTTTGGTAAGTTGCAGAAGTTGGTGAGTGAGTTGTTTGGTTGATATTTTAGCTTGAATTACAGCGAAGTTATTTCGTGTTAAAGAACTTGAGATTTTAACTTTACTTCGCTGCAGTAATGATACAAGAGTCGTAAACTCGTTTTGCAAATTCTACTCGTCGCAAATTCTCACTGACTGGGTTTGCTCGTACCTTTAAATTTATATGTTTTTTTAATCACGTGACAGGATCCTGAAAGCATTGTTTTTTCTTCAGGTCAAAAAACTAGGTTGATGTTATTCGGACGCAGTGATGAGCAGGTAAATTGTTTTTTTAATATTTGTTAACCACTTAGAAAGCGCCTTACAAAACTCAGTCTGGGGTCTGATATGTTTTGTTTATTGAGAACAATGTACGTGAACATACACGAGCTAATTTTAATATTTATTGTCCAATGAGAAGTTCAGGTTTTCAGAAACATTTATGAAGCTGTGATCCGCTTTTTGCATGAAAATCGACATTGATGAAAAAGTGGGAGCGGAAAGCTAAAAACCCATGTGGGATCTTCCACAACAAACCAGCCTTAACTCTTTTTAGGAAATGCTCTCTTCCTATCTGGTAAGTAACATCCTACTTTCATACAAATATAACAAGTATTCATTGGTCAATCACCTCCAATCTAGCTTGCTGATTGGTCAGTTCCGACCAATCAAACCGCCTGCACGTGACCAATCTGTTTTCCCGCTCATATGCTGGGATCCTACCACGTGGTACACGACCATTATATAAACCCAACACGTGTAAATTCCCTTGAGTTTTTCTTTTCATTCATCTCTCTCGCACGTCTCATTCCTTGCTACCAAGTGCCAAGATGTTGTAGAATCAGATTCCTACATTTTTTTTAAATCTTAAATTTTGTGCAAGTTAAACACATAGAGGCTCCCAACCAAATATAACAACTGATGTATTTTGATTGGTTGTAAAATATTAATTAGGTGTCGTCAACTACGTCCGAAGGTACCGACCCAAATTTTGACCTCTAGTTGATGCCATAAAATGTAAACATGTTCACGAGCCTCCCCACGTGACCAAGAGAACTAATAAAAACGAAACTTCGACACGACTTGGTCAGTGGGCACTTAAAATATTGAACCAATTCACTTGACTTCATTGGAAATCAACACAGCAAAACAGACGAACTTTATCTTCAATACAACAACAAACCTTGTCAACCATTTCCAGGCTTAACAGTCACTCACACAAAATATTCTATTCCCCAAGAAGAATCTCTGGTTAATGAGCGATAACTCTATAACAATCAGTGAGTTAAGAACAATACCTTTTTTCTATTTAATACAAAAACAACTATTTAATTTTCCTATAAAAACAAATATAGCTAAATACACCTTCTCATTTTCACACATACAGTACAGTAACTCAAATTCTTTCAGTAACACACACCAAAGAACTCTATTGTGTTTATCAACTTTTGCACTATATATTATGTATTTGTTGTGTTTATAAAAATATATTTATTGTTGAACAAATTCATAATTTCTTCTACTTGATTATTTCTCTTGTTGTTGTCTTTGTTACATTTGATATTGTAAAAATTGTAGAGGGTCAGTTTTTATTTCTATTTATAACCAATTGGCTGACCCACTATAAATTGGTGACCCCGAAGTTCAAATGTGCAAAGCAATATTTTAAAACCAGCATTTTATAAGAGAAATACTTTAGTTGTCACGTTTTAAACGAAAAAATGGATAAACTGAGCCCACAAAAGTCACAAATATTAGTGTCACTCCCGGACGATTTGGACCTACAGCGATTGGCAGAAATTGCAGACAAAATATATGAGAATAAACCTCCGGGAACTGCTTCTGCGACACCGTTACAACCTACTGTCTCTTCAGTCCGTGAGTCACAAGAGTTATCTAAAATTAAAAATTGTATAGCCGATCTTACCTCACAGTTACAAGCTCTACAAACCGCTATGCATCAACAAAATCGCACACCCAACAATTTCACTAGACGACCACGTCCATCACAGCATACTAGGCGAAGATCACGTTCCACGTCCAGAAGCAGGCCTATATTTAATACCTGTTGGTATCATTTTAAATACGGACAACAAGCGCGGCATTGTACGAAACCGTGTAACTTCGACATGAACGCAGCTAAGGATAACAACACACAGCAGTCGGGAAACGACTATCCCGGCAACAAGTCGAGACGTTTGCTGCCGGAGGGATGCCAAAAAGTCGTCTCTTTTACATCCGAGATGAGAACTCCGGCTACTTGTTTTTAGTGGACACTGGGGCACAAATTAGTGTAATACCAGCCAAGCCTAATATGTTGACTAGAAAGACAGATTATACATTACAAGCGGCGAATGGATCTTCAATCTAGACATATGGTGAAACCTCATTAACCCTAAATCTGGGAATTAGGCGATCTTTTCCGTGGGTATTCACGATAGCCCAAGTTCGAACCCCAATCCTAGGAGCGGATTTCCTCGCCCACTTTAACTTGTCCGCTAATATGTCTTCCCTTTCTTTGGAGGATAAAACGACCAACATTACAAGGAAAGGAATGACATCTATCTATACGAGCACATGTATCAGCGCAACTCTACCTGAAGCCAACGGAATGCAGGATCTGTTACAAAAATATTCACAAATTACAACACCATTCCGGTATACAGAAACCGTTCGTCACAATGCTGAGCACCATATTTATACTACGGGCCCACCCACGCATTCATCTCCACGGCGATTGAGGCCTGATAAATATAAACTGGCGAAAGCTGAGTTTCAGCACGTGCTGGACCTCGGTATAATGAAACCTTCTTCGAGTCCTTACTCATCTCCTCTTCATATGGTTTCAAAACCGGACTCAGGAGCTTGGAGACCTTGTGGCGACTTCCGGAAGCTGAATGCTACTACAATTCCGGATAAATACCCCATGCCGCACTTGCACGATTTCGCAGTGGGTCTCCAGGGCGCCACAGTCTTCATCAAACTTGATCTGGTGAAAGCATTCCACTAGATACCAGTGGCCAAGGAAGACATCCATAAAACAGCAATAACTACTCCTTTTGGCTTATACGAATTTGTGAGAATGCCATTTGTTTTAAGGAACGCCGCACAATCTTTCCAACGGCTTATAGACGAAGTGCTGAGGGGTTTACCTTTCACCTTTGCCTATATTGATGACGTCCTGATCGCCAGTAGAAACAAGACCGAACATCGTCATCACGTTGAACAAGTTTTCCAGCGTCTACAGCATTTTGGCCTTAAGATTAACGCAGAGAAATGTATTTTTGCTGTGCCCTCAATTAAATTTTTGGGGCACGTCATTGATGAAAAGGGAATAACGCCCTTACCTGAGAAAATAGAATCTATTTCAAATTTCTCACAACCATCTTCACTCCGGCAGTTACGCCGATTCTTAGGCCTCATTAATTACTACCGGAGGTTCATTCCTGGTTGTTCCCAGATTCTGATTCCCCTCACAGATTTACTGCAACAACAGCGTCAGAAGAACTCAAAGATTACCTTGGAAGGCGAATCACTGACTGCTTTTCACAGAGCCAAAGACGCCCTTGCCAACTTTACGAAGTTATATATAACCGATGATGACTCAATGATCACACTGACAACAGACGCATCAGGCGACTCAATAGGGGCTGTTCTTCACCAAGAACAGGGATATGCTAAAAAACCCATTTCGTTCTTTTCAGTCAAGCTAAACTTATCGCAAAAAAAGTACAGCGCATTTTCAAGGGAATTACTGGCAATATACTTGGCAATCCGTTATTTCCGTTATCTTTTGGAAGGACGGAATTTTGTGGTCTATACAGATCATAAACCATTAATTTATGCTCTGCACGCCAAGTGGGACAAATATACCCCAAGGGATATCCGACAATTGGATTATATTTCCCAATATACGTCGGATATCCGCTATGTAAAAGGGGCTGACAATATAGTAGCTGATACCCTATCGCGATCAACAATACAGTCAATCGACGCACAGCCCTTGAATTTCGACTCCTTAGCGGAAGAACAAAAGATTGACACTACTTTGGAATCAGTAAAAGAAAAAACGTCACTACAGTTAAAGCGACACCCTGTGCCATTTGGTAACATTACTGTCTATTGTGATGTAAGCACAGGATACTCTAGGCCCTATGTACCACCTTCTTTGCGAAAAAAAGTATTCGAGCATTTCCATTCTCTGTCGCACCCTGGTCGAAGAGCGACTACTAAAATGATTAGTGATCGTTTCGTTTGGCCAAAAATGTCAAGTGACATAAAACATTGGACACAGACTTGTTTAAAATGCTAGCAAACTAAAATACAACGGCATACCAAGTCTCCGCCTGGTACATTCTCTAAGCCTGATGGTAGGTTCCCCCACATTCACGTTGACTTAGTGGGCCCTTTTCCCGACATTGATGGGTACCAATACTTATTAACAATAATCGATCGTTTCACTCGTTGGCCTGTAGCCGTTCCTTTAAAAGGTATTTCAGCGGAAACGATTTCCAGGTGCATTCTTAGAAAGTGGATCTCTATCTTTGGTTGTCCTTCAATAATAACCTCTGATAGAGGTTACCAGTTCCAGTCAGGCCTTTTCAATGAATTTATAAACTTGTTAGGCGTAAATCACATTTCTACAACCGCCTACCATCCATGTGCAAACGGCCTTGTGGAACGATTTCATAAGCAACTTAAGGCAGCACTAGCAGCAAGTGATGACTCCAGGACTTGGCTGGAAAACCTACCACTGATTTTACTGTCATTAATAATGTAGCCAAAGAGGAATTAGGATGCACTACAGCAGAACTTGTTTTTGGGAGTACGGTAACACTCCCTGGGCAGTTCATGGAAAAGCACACTCCTTCCAGACCGACTACCTATTTCGTCCAGGATTTTAAACAAAAAACGGAAAACCTAGCTTTTACTCCAACGCGGGCCCAAACAAGGGAGTTCTTTACGCCGAAAAATTTAGACAGTTGTGATTACGTCTTCCTTTGAAAAGATGCAGTTAGAAGACCCTTAACCCCTACGTATTCTGGTCAACATAAAGTAATTAATAGAACGTCCAAGCATTTTACTTTACTTTTGTACGGAAAGCCTAACACAGTGTCAGTCGACTGGTTGAAACCGGCTTACATCGATTTATCCCATAAATCGCTTCCTGAACCTGAGCTAACATCTTCGACCCAGCCAGCGCAGCTTGCACCTTCAGTACCACCCGCGGAAGTTACTACCAAGTCTGGCAGACATGTTCATTGGCCTAGTAGATTTAAAACGTATATTACATATTGAGAAAATTTTCTCTCAAAAACTTTCACAATCTGCGGGTGGGGGTTTTATTGTAGAATCAGATTCCTACATTTTTTTTAAATCTTAAATTTTGTGCAAGTTAAACACATAGAGGCTCCCAACCAAATATAACAACTGATGTATTTTGATTGGTTGTAAAATATTAATTAGGTGTCGTCAACTACGTCCGAAGGTACCGACCCAAATTTTGACCTCTAGTTGACGCCATAAAATGTAAACATGTTCACGAGCCTCCCCACGTGACCAAGAGAACTAATAAAAACGAAACTTCGACGCGACTTGGTCAGTGGGCACTTAAAATATTGAACCAATTCACTTGACTTCATTGGAAATCAACACAGCAAAACAGACGAACTTTATCTTCAATACAACAACAAACCTTGTCAACCATTTCCAGGCTTAACACTCACTCCCACAAAATATTCTATTCCCCAAGAAGAATCTCTGGTTAATGAGCGATAACTCTATAACAATCAGTGAGTTAAGAAGAACAATACCTTTTTTCTATTTAATACAAAAACAAAAACAACTATTTAATTTTCCTATAAAAACAAATATAGCTAACTACACTTTCTCATTTTCACACATACAGTACAGTAACTCAAATTCTTTCAGTAACACACACCAAAGAACTCTGTTGTGTTTATCAACTTTTGCACTATATATTATGTATTTGTTGTGTTTATAAAAATATATTTATTGTTGAATAAATTCATAATTTCTTCTACTTGATTATTTCTCTTGTTGTTGTCTTTGTTACATTTGATATTATAAAAATTGTAGAGGGTCAGTTTTTATTTCTATTTATAACCAATACAAAATGGCTGACCCACTATAATGTAACCTTCAAGAACTCTCGTCTTAGCCATTGCAGTGAGACGTTAAAGGCAATTACCAACATTCACAAACTCTGAAATCACTTCTGAACTTTTACCAACTTTAGAATTCACAATTCCAAACTTTATTCTTCTAAATTACAAGTTTAATATAACTTCTTCTTAATATGAACTCCGGTACAACTAATTAATACCTAATCAAAGGGACACGACTCTGTCCTACCTTTTCAGTTCGCATGCATGTATATAAAACACTAATAAATTTAATTGTTATGTTTTGAAATCATTCTGTTCAGTTTTGTATTTTATTCTATGTGCTATTTACGTCAAATATAAATTGCATTGCGTTCACGCATTATCCTTAATCTCACCTTTCTTAGCCAAAGTTAAATATTGGTAACTCAATCACTACAATAATGATGACCGCTACATAATGGTAACCCCTGTCGCTACACTACACCCATGTGATATATATATATACACATTTAAACACCATTAACCCGTTATGCTGCAGATTAAAGCGGAAATATTCCTATATTTTACAAAGAATGCTTAGAAAAAGAATAAATTCTAGAGAGCGGCAATTCTGTGAGTGGAAAATGCCTTGTCGATGAAAGATGGCAGTGGAGAATATACAGATTCTGTCAAACCGACAGAAAGGCAACAGGTGTGAATGTAAATAGTTCATGTTAACTTTTTGCTACATTGATTAGCTGTTCGAAGTATTAGCTTCAGGTGAATATGACAGTGAACTGACAATAACTTTTTTGTTATAATTTGGTAAATGGTGAGTGAAAACTTCACAATTACACAAGCCGAAAGATACTTGAATTGGAAACAGGTAGTTTTTTTATACTGAGAAAGATATAACTAGACAACTCAAGGTAAGATACATTGTTTCTGTCTTAGATTTCTGCAGGGGCGGTTAATAGATTATTATTTTAGTTTCAGCACTTAACAATATTATACAACGTATTTTAAATGATTATGAATATTTAAACCATTCGGTATTTTTATGTTTGATAAAATATATATTGTGCACGAATTAAATTTTCAAATTGCGTTAATTTATCAGTATGATTTGTGTTTAAACCATTTACTTGTGGTTATGGGTATATATGGAAAATATCAGTTTTTGTTAACACATAGTTTAAAACCGAATAGAGGTGAATTTTCTTATTGGTGGTAATACGCCTCAAAATTGTCATGTTGATAAAACCCGAAAACGAACCTACGATGTACAACGAAAAATTTACAATTGGAATTTACCTTTTTGATCTGAAATAGATTAACCAATAAAACTAATGATTGAAACATACTTCAAGAGTTAATATACATTTTTTTATTAAAATTTAATCATTGCATACAACTGGAGCTGTGACTAGGGTCCTCGAACCCCAGAATGAACATAATTAATTTATGAAGTCTTTTCAAAAATGTAATATTCAAAGTTTTTCTCTCAGTAAAAATCTCCCGACAATGTATTGTGTCTTTCATTTTGGGCCCAAATATTTCACTTCATATAGAAAGTAAGCATATATAGTTCAATAAACTCTTGTTCTGATAAAGACAATTCTTGTATTGAAGCCAAATTGGTCAGATGCCTAAAATTCACCAAATTATCTTCTGTGCTGCGGGTGTGAGTAAGTCGGCCCCTTCCAGTTATCAAAAAAAAAAAAAAATACTGGGGTGATGCTAAATTTTAGTCCATTATTTCTCTACTTGAAACTGATCATATCATAGATTTCCAATATGGAAATTCCTTTTTACGCCCCCCACCCCGCCCAAAGTTGTTTAATGTGGGTTCGATCTTACATCAAAACCAACATGTTTGCTATTTCCCTGAAAATTTCAACATTTAATTTTGTTAATGCATCGGAACGAATGTACAGCATTTCAGTAGAAGCCTTTCTTAACATTAATATTTTTTATTTATGTACTTTTCATAATCTAAGCAAAACGGGACAAATTCAAGTTGAAATAGATTCTTTATACTTTTAAAGTCTGACACGAATCCACTTATTCGATTAAAATCAAATCTTTGAGGCTTATTAATTAGTAGGATTTTTTTAAAAATACCAATCTATATTTGGGAGAAGAAAACTTTTTCTTGGTTCGTACACCGTTCTATTAATTTGATTATATATATTTTCATGATGCCCTTTATCCCTCTAAGTAGATTTTGATTTATTTGGAAAATACCCGAGAACTATGCAAACTGGAGTATTTAAAAAATAATCCAGGAAAATGAAGTAGTAATCTATCACCTGTTTTTACCTTCATTCATTTAATTAGATATATTGATTATGAAAGAATGTTCATAATGTGTGGTTTGTGTTTTACTTGAAGGCAGTGGCGTGCATAGGTTCTAATAGCGTCCGTGGCGACGTTTGTGTTTTTTCGCCCTTCCCCAATCGCAACATATACTTAGTTTATTTTCTTTTGGACAGATACATTGTTCACGATGTTTTATCATAATCACTTAGAGGGAATGTTTAAATAAAAATTCATTAACACATAAAAATTCAACAAAACTTCTTTATTTAATAAGGTTGACAAAATGGCTTCGTTTGTGAAACATTTTTTAACCGTTTTTTTAAAGCTAAAGAAAGTTGAACATACCGATTAAAAAAAAATCTAATAATTGATATTAGGTTAAAGCAAAAATAATGACGTAATAATGTCGTTTTTTGACGTTAAAATATAGTCAAAAAACATTATCACGTCATTATTTTTGCACCACCCTAATAGTTGCTAAAAATAAATGAAAAACAATTTCAACTCCGTAATTGATAAAAGTTTTGCGTAAATATTTTTGTTGTCTAATATTTTTTTTGCTAATGGCTGTTAACTATTGTTTCTTGTTGCTCTCTTCTTGATGTCAAATGCCTTCTTCTCCTTGATGTTTTAATTTGCTTAGTCCCCTTTCTGTAAAAATGTCTCCCCTTCCCCGTCCACTGATATGAGTTCACAAGGTTCTCATTCGGGATCTTACTAGATCTTGAAATCGCGATTCTCATTCGTCAGTATATACGAACATATATTTTTCCATAAACTAGTAATGGACCCTTCTCGATTTGGGCGGGTTTAACCGTTGAGCCGAAAAAGATATACAAGTGTAAGAATTTCTTACACAAACCGTCTGGCCTTCATGAAAATGCACTTCTCTCAAAAGAACGTGAACAAAAAAACAAAAATCAACCCAGACGATTAGAAATTTATTCAAGGTTCACATTTTTACGTATTAAAAATAATTTTTTTTATAGTAAATAAAACACATGTATTTTTTAAAATAATAAATATGTATCAATTGCTTTTATGAATATACATGGTAGTCCGAATGTCTTGTCACCCCTACATAATATAATTTTCTATTTCAGATGGCTGACACGAAAGTTACCGGTTTCATTGGAGGTGGAGATCTTGCCGGCGTTGGATTTGGCAAATCCAACGCTAGCAACTATCCGCCCCTAATCGACGTGCTCAAACTCGCAAGAGAAACAGGGGACGGCTTTTCTTTCTGCTCAACCCGGGACGTAATTTAAATTGAGTATATTCTGCACGAGGCATGCCAATAAATTTAGACCAGCTTTCAATATTGTTGATCGACTTCGTCAGTTGTTGAAGGGGAATTGACGTTGTGTTCGTCAAATTTTTTACTGCTGCCTCACTGGTTTTCTTGGATTATACCCTTTTTTGTGTTGCACTGCATTTTTGGTTGAGTTTGTTTTTGTTTTGTTTTTTATTACCGCCTTTTTATACGACTGTTTGAAAAGATTTTGATTTTTTCTTTTCCGTTTTTTTTTTTTTAATCTCCTCAATTTTTATTTTTACCCCCTTAATTTTTACTTTTATTCCAGCGTTTCCTTTTTGATTTTGATTTTCTTTTTCTTTATTTTCTCTTTTAAATATATCTTCGTTCTCTTTATTTTGTAACCCCGGGTCTGTGTTACGTTTCTGACTAAATTTAATTCCTTGTATTTTCTTTATTTCTTTCCTTTTAATATCTGTTAAGTTTTTTCTCGTGTAGTGTTTTTTATATTTTTTTCTGTGCCAAATTTGTCTAACTTGTCTATTTTGTTTTGTTTATTTTTGTTTTGTTTATTTTTGACTCACTTTCTTAGCGTCGGCCATTTTTGTTTTTGTAACTAGCTTCGGCTATTTTTTAAAGTTTCGTATTTTTTTTGTTTTCCTTTGTCAACCGTTTCATTGTTTATTTCGTTTTTTGTGTTTTAAATTTATTTGTTTCGCCTTTAGGCGAATTTTATGCTTTTATTTTTTTATTCTGTATTTTGGTCTTGCCATTTGTTTTAATTGTTGTTCTTTGCCATTTGTTTTTCTTTGTAAAAGCTTTTTATTTATCGTTTTCCGTTATTTTTGCTGCCTCGCTTTCGGGCGAGTTTTTCTGTCTAACTGTTATTTTTTTCCCAACTAGGCTTTACTTATTTGGGTTTCCCTCCGCACACACCGCCTATGGGCGTCCTTTGTTCTTTTTTTACCACCCTCCTCTTCCCTTCTTTTCCCTTTGTATTTTTTTAAAAAAATGGAGAAGAAAAAGAATTCTTCGTCATTTCTTATCAAAAAGAAAACTTGTCAGTCCTGACCTAAAAAGGTCAGTTAAAAAACATTTATTCGCAATAAAGAAAGGGCTCTGGAATTCAATCTCCTGTTGACCAAAATCCCCCTCTGACCGAGTCTTTATCTACCGCCTCGCCTGTAATGGGCATACCAACTTCTAGGACCGGTAGGGAGAATCCTCCGGTTGGCTAAAAGACCACATTCTCCAAAGAGCTAGTGCAGTTGCGGAGAAGGGGGAGGGGGAATGGCTAGTTGGTGGTAAGGCCAGAGGGAAGCGCCAGACAGCAGGTCCTCAGTTCCCAGAAGAAATCGCTTCCCCTCAGTAGAGATCCCAGTTCTTATAGACATAGATCTTTTCACACCCCCTCTCCACTCACCCACTCCTTCCCCCGTTAAACAAAAATTCTTCCTGCACACCTCTGCATACTCCCAGTTATTCCCCCATTAAAAAAGCTGATATGCCTCCTCCCTCTTCCAAACGTCAGAGAAGCCCCACAAAAGAGCTAAAAGATAAAAAGAAAACGGCCCAGAAGGTTATTTTCAACACGGAAGAGGATGTTTGTCGCATTTCCCCTGCCCAAGCCGAGAGAGCCCGGGATTATGGAAACCGAATAAAAGACCTCAAGTACTTGCTCTCTATAATGCAGTTTGCAGACCAGGACATTGAAGTGCCTCAAAACTTCCCGCTTGCCCAAAGGGTTCTGACAGTAATCAGAACGGGGACTGCAGCAAAACAGGTTTGGGCAATGCTTGATGAGGCTATCAGTTCTTACAAGATGGCTTTACCAATCGCAATCATCGAAAACAAGCAGTTAAAAAATTTAAAACAATTATGTGCAGGGAGGGTCCCAGTTTTAGTTCACCTCTCCCTATATAGAGTCCTTAAATTGACTTTCCCTTGGGATATCTCCCAAGACGGTACAATCAAGACTGAGATGGGCCATGGTTCTATGGGAGAGGCGGTCGGTATCCTTACCCCGTCCATGTTCAAACCAATACTTCAACCCTAATCGGTCTTCCCTATGGCTCTCTGGTTAGCAAGTATAAATGTCCGGGGCCTGAGGTCGGAGTCTCGCAGGACGAGGCTCTCTCGCGACCTTTAGCGCCTCGGGGTGAATGTTTATTGTGTGCAAGAGACCCAGTTTTCTTCTCATGACCGTGAGGATTTGCTGTCTAAGGGGTTCTCTCTTTATTCAGCATGTTTTGATGGTCGTTCGAGGGGTTGTCTCTTGGCTAGTGAGCAGGTCTTTGAAGGCTGCATGTACCCCTTGTCTTCGCAGATCCGGCGGGCAGGTTTTGCGTGCTGGATGTTACTATTAGGTTGGTGCAAAAATAATGTCGTTTTCTCACATAGTAACATATGTAAGAAAACGACATTATTTTTGCACCAACCTAATATAAAGGATAAGGCGCCACGTCTCATTGGGGTCTATGCGCCCAATAGCTATACTGAGCTGCCTGCTTTGTTTCGGCAGATCGGGCCGTTCTTGATGACATCTCGTCGGGTAGATTTAGCGGGGGGTTAGAATGCCGTCCTTGACCCCGACATAGATCGTATAGGGCAAAAACCGGGTACTAACAACCGGGATGTGAAACCATTTCGGGACTTTATCGATGAGTTTGATCTTGCCGATAAGTACCGGAATGAACACCCTCGGGAGGTAGCATGGACTTGGACAAATAGTGGCAACTCGGCTCCTGGGACGCTTGCTAGCTACCTCGACCGAGTCTTAGGAGAATCGATGTAAGGTGTCCAAGTTTCCACTATATAGTTTATACGGATCATAAGCTTGTCCGGGTCCGTGTAAACTTAGAAAAGCCTAAGGCTATGTTGGCTGGGTACTGGAAATTAAACTGTTCACTATTTGGTGAGCAGGATTTCCGGGACCAGCTGCTACTAATGATACAGAGGGAATTGACGGGGGCGGTTGTTGGGAACGCCTGGTGGGATAAATTAAAATCGAAAATTAGAACGTTGGCTGCCGAATTTAGCCGTCGACTCATTCTAGATAGATTAACGACGCAAACGGCTTTAGAACAAAAAGTTGATCGGGCAGTAAAATTCCCTAATAGTGGGGAAATAGCCTTAGCTAAGGCAGAGTTGTCCTCCTTGCTTATCAAGACTGATCAAGCTCTGGTAGTTAGGGCTAGGTTAAAAAGAATGTCCTCTGAGGCGACAAATATGGCCGCTGAATTGCGTGCAGAGGAAAATCGGAGCGCTGCTCGGCGACATATCGCGTGCGTCACATTGCCGGATAATCGGACCGTGACTACAAATGCGGGCATGTGCGAGGCCTTTCAGGATCTTTTCACCAGGGAGCCCGGTCTGAGCCCTGCTCGTTTCGACGCTTATTTGACCGACTTTCTCTGCCTCGAGGCAGCTGAAGCGGCTGGGTGCGAGGGTCCCATTACAGAGTCGGAAATCTGGGAAGCGCTGAAACAGGTTGGCCTGGATAAATCTCCGGGACTAGATAGTCTCCCCTACGAAGTTTACTTGAGGCAGTCGCCCGTTTTTGTTCCTTTGCTGGAACTGGTCTTCAACAACTGGATGAAACAGGGGTCTATACCCCAACGCTTCACCAGGGGTGTGATCAAGTTGCTGCGTAAGAACAAGAACGGTGGGAATGGGTTAAATAACTTTCGCCCTTTGACTATGTTAAACACAGAGTTAAAGATTTTGGCGAAGATCTTAGCCAACCGGTTGCAGCTTGTCCTGTTTAATCTGATTGGCCCCGAACAGACTTGTGCTGTGAAGGGCAGGACTATTCAGGATAACCTGCATATGGTACGCTTGATCTTAGATCAAGTCGTCTGTGAAGCCGCGCTGATCAATTTAGATCAGTCCAAGGCCTTCGATAGGGTTGACCATCGCTTTCTGGAGGCTGTCCTTTCGGCAGCCGGTTTCGGAGCCGACTTTCGCTCCTGAACCCGGCTTTTGTATGCGACCCCTATGCGCTGGTGGAGGTGAATGGGGTAAAATCGAAGCCTTTCGTATTGTCTCGCCCCATTCGTCAAGGTTGTCCGCTTTCGCCTTTTCTTTACGTTCTTGCGTTGGAACCATTTCTTCGCAAGTTAAAGGCGAATCCGGTCCTGCGTGGAATTTCCCTGTCTGGGGCTTCCACCTCAGCCAGGTATTCTGCCTATGCTGATGACGTTTCGGTTCTTGTGTCGAGCAGAGCCGAGATTGACGAAGTCAGCAAAGAGATGAGTGGTTATGAGATGGTAACAGGGGCCAAGATCAACCCCGATAAGTCTGTTGGCTTGCGGTTGGGTGTGTGGAAGAGTTTCTCTTCCCGGACCTTTCCTCTGGACGGATGGGCCAATCAAGATTCTCAGCGTCTGGTTCAGTCCTGATCTCCAGTTGGATATGAATTGGTCGGAGGTGCAAGGGAAGGCCGAGATCGCAATTAATTTGTGGTCTCGGAGGGGGCTTTCCTTGAAGGGGAGGGCGGAATAATGTCTTTCACACATCTACCCGATTCTCCTTTGCCGACTCTCTGTGCTTCCACTTCCGTCTGGCACTTTACTGGCGTTAGTGAGACTCTTGTTCTCCTTCTTGTGGGGAGGCAAGGCCGCCAGAGTCTCTCGGGAGATCTGTTGCCTTCATCCTGCTGAAGGCGGTCTGGGTATGCCTAGCATTGAGATTCGTCAACATATGCTTCGCATCGCCTTCCTAGACCGAATGTGTCGCGAATCGAATGAGGTGGGCACCTTCTGGAAGGAAGACATCCGTAGAAACTTCCCAACCCTGAGAAGTGTGCGCTCGTGCGAAGAGGAGGCCGACCGTACGCTCCGAGCCGAGTGCTCCTTCTACCGCGAAAGTCGTCGTGCTCTGAAACGCCTCTTACAGGCGTCGGACGGCCTCTCCAGTGCTCAGGCGTTGTCTCGTAGGGCATTGTATCAAGTGTTAGTTAGGAGGGGCATTCAGGATGATCTGATTGACGAGCTCGGTCTTACGAAGCAGGAGGCTTGCTCGATATGGCCTTGGGCGCCTGGGTTGAAATGCCTCAATAACGATGAGGCATCACTCACCTGGCTGGTGATTCGTAGGGCCCTCTGAGTCGCCAAAATACTTTTTTTTCAGCGGCCTTAGAGAAATCTCCGAACTGCCGTCGCTTTATTGGAGAAGTCGAGACCATTGGTCACGCCTTCTTTTATTGCAGGTTGATAGTGACGTTGTGCAAGTTTGTTGAGGGCTTCATGGTCCGCATGTTGCAGGAAAAGTTCTTTGTCCTCGAGGCCAGTTCTGTTTGTAGCAATGTGGTGCCGCAGATGACGAAGGCTGAACATTATGTGTTCTGTTGCTTACTAGGTGTTATGAGAGTCGTGAGGGCGAGAAGTTCACTTCTTCCCAACTGATCTTGTTCTTTAAGCATCAGCTTAAAGTCAAGATTAGGACGGAAAAGCGGCGGCTCACCTCATCAGAATTTGGCAAAAAGTGGGTGAATCTTGCGCGTTTGTGCCGAGTAAAAGGGGCTGACCTGGAGTGGCATTTTGATGCCGGTTAGGCATCAGGATATTGTTTTCCTGTGGTGAATGGGCAACTCATCCCTGGATTTACGCTAGAAGTAGGTTTTTGATGCTTTAGTTTTTCTTTTCTTTTCCAGTAAACTTAGCTAGGGTGTGTTTGCTCATTGGCCCCTTTTATTTCTGTCCCTATTTTTCCTTTTAATTTAACTCCCCATCCCCTCCCTCGTTAGGTGGTCAGTGATTTCAGTTCTCTGGTGGATGCGGGGCGCCTTTCGTTTCGCGTGTGTGTTTTGCGTATTTGTTGTTGTGTCAGAATGAGTGCATGTCTGTGTGAGTGCTTGGAATGAATGAATGGTTTTTCTATTTTCTTAAAGCCCTGCATCGATTTCGTCCAATTAACTGAATTTTCTGCCACATTTAAGGTTTGGGTTTTTTTTTATTACTAGCATGATTTTGTTTAGTTTCTTGTAAATGGTTTATAAAGATTTGTACATGCGGGGTCTATTTAGGATGTTCATTGAGACAATGAGGTATTTTGGTGGATGTAGTTAGAAAAGTAAGTATGAATGTGTTGTTTTGGTGCTAGGATTATTGTCTTTTGTACGATTGGGTCAGTGGTTGTGGCGAGGTAAGTTATTAATTAAGACAGATGATGACCGTCTCTTTACCCCCACCCACTTCTTCGGCCTTGTGCCACATTTACTGTATTTTAGAGTAATAAATATTATTGTTGACCGACTTCACACTTTAATTCATTTTCTGAATGTAGACAGTTCATGTTAACTTCTTTGCTACGTCGATTAGCTGTTCGAAGTATTAGCTTCAGGTGAATATGACAGTGTACTGACAAGAGTTTTTTTCTTTTTTGTTGTTGTTATAATTTGGTAAATGGTGAGTGAAAACTTCACAATTACACAAGCCGAAAGAAACTTGAATTGGAAACAGGTAGTTTTTTTATACTGAGAAAGATATATCTAGACAACTCAAGGTAAGATACATTGTTTCTGTCTTAGATTTCTGCAGGGGCGGTTAATAGATTATTATTTTAGTTTCAGCACTTAACAATATTATACAACGTATTTTAAATGATTATGAATATTTAAACCATTCGGTATTTTATTATGTTTCAAAAAATATATATTGTGCAAGAATTAAATTTTCAAATTGCGTTAATTTTTATTAAAAAAACAATTAACAATTTTTTTTCTCTTGAAAGAATTTTTAGTGTTTCACAGTCTTTTTTTAAAACGTTTTTGGAGGATTTCTAAAATTCAGGTGTGAAATATTTATTTATTTATTAAGGAATATATTAATAGTATTGTAATTAATTCAAGTCATATCTATATTTTGTAATATATCAAAGATTTGTAATAACAATAGATACTATTTTCAAATGAATACCCTATAAATATTATAAAGGCATTTACCTTAAAATAATAAATATCTGAATATATATTTTTCTGGGGGGGGGGATATTAATTTAATTATTTCAATAGAAAAAAAAGCCGTCTCCACGTTTCTTTAATATTTGCGCATCGATACCTTTTTGTGGGTAGCAATACAAACACAGGAAGTATACGTTTTTATAAAAGGGTATTTTTATTAGAATTTAGAACAAAAAATAAATTGTGACTCTGCCCAAAACCCAAGCTAGTGGTATTTTTTATACATAACACATTTCTTTACAGCATTCATGTAAGTTCCTGGCTTACAATTAAAAAATTTTGAAAATTCATATGAATTCTGTAGAATACCAATGACCGTGACAAAAATACATTAAAAGGGGGGAAGATTCTGATGTCAATTTTATTGCTATTCAAAGGTTTAAATGATCGTAGCCTCCCAAAATAAATTACATTTTTGTGATTTTAAAATATTGATGTTTGTTATTTTTATTATTTCTTAGTCATTTTCTGATACAAAAGAAAAGCAACGAACGTTCCGATTCATGCCTTTATATTCACAAACCAATTACTCTGAATATATAATTTCTGCATTTATTATTTATTTATATATGCACGGAAAGCGCTCAATATCGGTGATAGAGCTAACATACTATTAATTAAATAGAAAATAATCTTAATGCTTTTCATACAGATGTTTTATATTATGTTGGCGCAAAAATAATAACGTAATAATGTCGTTTTTGACGTTAAAAAATACGTCAAAAAACGCCATTATTACGTCATTATTTTTTGCACCAACCTAATATGCACCAAGAAACAATCTTTTGGCTGTTAATCCCTAATTTTTCTCCAGATGAGGAAATAGATGCATCCATTTTAAAAACTGCTTCTAGTCATTTCATATGTGTGTGTGTATATATATATATATATATATATATATATATATATATATATATATATATATATATATATATATATATATATATATATTGTTCAGAATCATTAAAAAAAAATAAAGGAAAAAAGATTATTTTTACAAAATTCTGATAAATTACTAAATTTAAGGATTAATTTTTTGGAAGCGTTCTCCAGGACAAATATTGGATTTTAAAGAGATTTTTAAATTTCATTCTTTTCTTCTTTTTTTTTTCGTCTCTAATTTGATGAGTGACCAATGATAAAAATATCTAAAACCGAATTTAAATTATTTTTTACAAAAATAAAACCAAAATTTTACTAAAAAGAAAAATATAAAATAATTTCAAATGCGATACCAATCTATATAAAATGTGTATACCCCCAAATATCAATCCATATTTTATCTGGCCAAGAGACACAACTCTTATTATAATGAAAGAGTTGTCTTCCTTGGATTATTTTTTTAAGAGCAGGAATAACAGGAATGATTGGCGCCTGCTGGCAAACAAGACTTGAAATCCGTTATTTATATTCAATATTTATTGGGTGTTATACTCTTGTGGCTAAAATGTTTAAAAGCTGTGAATTACAATAATAATGACTAAATATGTAAATTTGGTAACAGATGATAAAATATATCTTTTTATATGATGTAACCTCAGTACTTAGCTGTTACAAGTATTTCAAGACTATAAACCTTCCTGGAGCCGAGTCATAATCTTAAACATGCTCTGTTTACGAACAGGCCTTTCTGC
Organism: Acanthosepion lycidas; assembly: GCA_963932145.1. Lineage (NCBI taxonomy): Eukaryota > Metazoa > Mollusca > Cephalopoda > Sepiida > Sepiidae > Acanthosepion > Acanthosepion lycidas. The sequence continues at coordinate 1,380,151 of CAWVQA010000569.1, read as the reverse complement.
TCTTGACTAGTACGCCAATGCAATACAAACAAAATCGGATGAGTGATTAAGATAAACAATAAACAATATGAGGGACGCTTGGTGAATGTGTTGTTGCATGAGAATGACTTTTTTTTTCTTAGTAATTTCTTTCCAATATTAGGGTGCGTCTTGTAAGCCGGTAAATACGGTACTATTTATTTTAATATTTCGCTCAACCTTTGACTGGGAGTTTCTGGTACTAAATGTGAAATTGGCAGTGACTGATAACAGTTGTCAGTGTGAGTATACTGGTTGTGTATCCCCATCTCGACCACGGTGATTGAGATTCCCCCTTGGTATATTCCCGACAAAAGTTGGATTTTTCTACTGTTTTTAGTGTCAGAAGCTGTAAATAAAACTTTGACAATTTTTTATGAAAAGCAACACTAATATGGCAGCTATTTCTGATAGAACTGAAATAAATATTTTGAATGTCACAATTGCAATAAGATAAATAATTAAATCAAAAGAAAGAATGATTTCTATCTAATCAGTTACCTGTGAAATAATGCAACAGTTTGGTGATGTCAATAGTTCATCACTCCAAACACCACTAATCACCCAAGACGTTTTTGGTCCAGAGAATTTGTTCATGACCCGATTAGTTCGTAATGAGAGGCGTTCATGATCTGAGGTTACACTGTACATATATTTCAATAGAGAAAAAAATATGATCTTGTTTGAAATTTTGATATGAGGTCCGAACATGTTAATGAATTATTCAGATTATCATTTTCAGTTTTGTTCTATTATGCACAATAGTTCCAGAAGTATACATTTTAATGCATATTACATTCGGTGAATTTGAAAGAGTTTTTGTAAAATAATCCATTATTAAAACTCGAGTGAGTACTTGCTTTCTGAACTTCTGAGATAGAATATTTTCATATTTTGAATGATTGTCTTTATTACTTTTAAGCTAGTAGATTTTTCACTTTTCATAGCATACGTGCTGTCTATGAAAACCACGACAAGTGGTTTGAAGAACAGTAAAGACATATACAGATATGGAGAAGCCCAGGAGGAGAAATGAAAACCCAGTCAACTATATAACTATTAATAACAGATTTAGGAATTCAGTTTTACACTGCAAATTATAGCCAAGCACTGACTGTTTGAGCAACCACCTTCCATTGAAACTACATAAATTGAAGATGTCAAAGGCAGCATGATAATTGCAATATGACAGATTCCTGAATAACCCAATTTGAAGGAGAAATATATGAACAATGTTAAAAGCTAATACAATAGACAAAATAAGAATGGAAACTCAAAGTGCAACAGATTAACAGAAACTTTATTAACATCAACAATCGAGATCATCCCAATGAAAACTATACAAAGAATAGATGATAGATGAAATTATTAACATAGTGAAAAAGAGACAAGAAACAATATCAACATACAGCACAGAATATAGGAATCTGCACAAAGAAATTAGGAACAGATGCAAGCAGGCTAAAGAGGAATGACTCAATTAAAAATGAACAGAAATATAAAGAATGAGTATTGCAGATGATGTAATGTATATGCATACACCTAGGTTCCTCGTCACTGTAATATGATTGGCTGGTGTCAGCCATAGATGCAGACTGATATGGAGGTACATTGGTCTATTGCCTGGTTAGACCTTGTCCTTACTAGACTTGACAAGACCTACTTTATCACCTTTCTTGGAAATTACCATTTTGTTTTTGCAAAGTCCGTTTTAGTTAAGTTCTGTTTTATTTTAGCTTCTATGTTCTGTTTTCCTGACTATTATTTGAAAATTCTCTTTGATTTTTTCACTTTTTCCTTTCCTTTTCAGTTTATTTTTCTTTTGTTTTTTTTTGTTTTGTTTTTTTGCATTACCCTTTTTTTTCTCCTTTTATTTTGTATTTATTCTATTATTAGTTTTTATTTTTATTTTAAAGTTTCCTTTTTAGGTTATTATTTTTCTTTTTTGAGTTTCTATACCCGACTCCCTGTTCTGTGTTTATAATTGTCCTAACTGTTTGTGTTTATTTATTCTAACTTGTCCGTTTCCTATATTCGTTTATTGGCAAAACCTTATTTTTAGCGGCCATTTTGGATTTCTTTGTTTAGTTAATACGTATTGTTTTGAATTTCTATTTGTATTTCTAGCCTGTCCTTTTTACGTTAATATTTAGTGTTTTTGTTATAGTTTACCTTATTTTTTATAATTTATTCCTGTCTTTGTTCCTATAACATTTGTTTTTGTGTTTTTCATTTGAACTGTTTTAATTTTGTTTGTTTGTGACCAATTGTTCACGTCGGTTTTTTTACTGTATTGTTTATTTATTTACCGTATTTAATTGTTTTTCTTTCTTGTTTGAAAGAAATTTTGTGACTATCGTCTTAATTTTGTTTTCGCTTCTTGGCGAACTTTGTTTATTAACCTTTTTTTACTGTTTTATTTCTTTTACGCCTATAGCTGTCGCTTGTTCAAACCACCCCTCCCCTTACATTCCAGTCAAGAAAAAAGTGAAAAAAAAACACCCCGAAAATTCCGTCCTTTCCCATAAAAAATAAGAAAAAAATGTTGGCCGACTATAGAAGGTCCATAAAAAAAATATTAATTTTCAATCAAAAAACACCCGCCTGACAAAGACAGCACAAACAAGTACACAGTTTTGTCGAGTACATCCCGAGATAACGAAGAAATAAACTGCCCAAACCAGGCAACTAAAAGTACGGAGGCCAAAAATGGCCAAAATAAAAAAGCCAAAAATATAGAGGCGAATAATGACTAGAATAAGGAAAAGATAATGTTGAGGCCGGAGAACCGCCCTCTTGTTGGAAGTCCCCCTCTAATTGTATTATCAATATTGCGGAGTTCTTGGAGCGATCTAATAGTTACGCTCACGAAAGAAATAAGGAAGATTGAAAAAAGAATAGTGTGGGTTTTCGTCGTGGACAAGGGTTCGCGCAAAATTTGTCGGTCGACGAAAGACACAGTGAGAAAAACACTGGAGTCCTTGGGTTTCAAGCTCCTCAGAATCGTTAAAGGAGCCAGCTATTTCATGTTGGGTGTATTGCTATCCACGCCGGAAGACTTTGTTGCATCTTCAAGTCGCGACTTGATAACAAAAGATCTAATATTGGGCACAGAGTACGAAGAAGGACCAGTATGACAATATACGAGGTCACGCCTCGTGTTATCGGGGAACACCTGGCTGCTTTTCTAGCGAAGTATGGCGAGATACTAGGTGCTTCCTGTGATAGCCTGAAAGGAGGTGGAGTTTCAAAATTTTGTTAGACTGAAAAGCCTTCCTCTCCATCCCCAACTGTCTGGAAGTAGGGAGCTTGAGGCTGCCGGTCATTGTGACCTGCCGCAAACTGGTATGTTGGAAGTGCGAAGAGAAGTCAAGCTCCAGTAGACCAAGATCCCCCTCTGACTACGTCTTTACCTACCGCCTCGCCTGTAATGGGCATGCCTGCTTCTGGGACCGGTACGCTTAAACCTCCGGTTGGCGAAACATCCAAGGCCAAATTCCCCAAAGAGCCTTCGCCCACTGCTAGTGCAGTTGTGGAGAAGGGGGATGGGGGATGGCTGGTAGCTGGTAAGACCAGGGGGAAGCGCCAGACAGCGGGTCCTCAGTCCCAGGAAGCCCCAAGAGCGAAAGGCACACACAGCCCCACTCTCTCTGACAACGTTAAGGGCGATGCCCCGGTATCTAAACAACGTCTCAAGGACCAACAGAAAAAACATGACCTGGGCTATGAAAAGACGGAAAATATTAAGGAATTAAAAAAAAATTAGATCTTCAGAAACAGACACTACCCAAATCGCTTACTCCATCAACGTCTGCTGTTCCATCCACACTGTCTCCCAAGAAACAACTTTCCCCTCTGGCATCACCTAAACCAGTTCCCCTCAGCAGTAATCCTAGCTCTTAACGAGAAAAATCCGGCTGCACCTCTCTTCATACTCCAAGTCCTTCCCCTATAAAAAAAAAGATCATCTCGTGCCTCTCTCAGACCTTTCCCAGTCAAATTAAAATCTACCTACACACCTCTTCGCACACCTAGTCCTTCCCCCGTTAAAGATACTGAAATGCCCCCTCCTCCTTCTAAAAGAGAGAGAAGCCCTACACAGGAGCTTAAAGATAAAAAGAAAAAGACTCAGAAACCTATTTATAACACGGCGGAGGATGTGTGCTAGATCTCCCCTGCACGAGCCGAACGAGCGAAAGACTACGGCAATCGCATCAAGGATCTGAAATACCTTCTTTCGATAAGAAGGTATGCAGACTTAAATGTCGAATGGCCGCAAAATTTCCCCAATGCACAAAGAGTACTTACCGTAATAAGAACTGGTGCAGGGGCTAAGCAGGCTTGGGCAATGCTCGTCGAGTCACTTTCATCGCACAAAATGTCACCTCCAATTGCAATCATTGAAAGCAAAGAACTCAATCATTTAAAACAATTTTGTGCAGGGAGGGTTCCAGTTTTAGTTCACCCCTCCCTCTATGGAGCGCTTAAATTGACTTTTCCCTGGGATATCGGCGGAGTCTCTCAAGACGGTACCATCAAGACTGAGATGGGCCATGGGTCTATGGGTGAGGGTGTCGGTATCCTTACCCCGACCATGTTCAAACCAGTGTCCCAACCCTAATTAGGTCTGATAATGGCACTCTGGTTAGTGAGTTTGAATGCTCGGGGCCTGAGATCGGAGTCTCGAAGGGCAAGATCGTGATCTTCAGCGCCTCGGAGTGGATGTATGTTGCATACAGGAGACCCATTTTTTATCTCGCGACCATGATGACATTCTGACTAAGAGGTTCGTCCTTTATTCAGCATGTTTTGATGGACGCTCGAAAGGTGTCTCCTGGCTGGTGAACAAATCTCTGGATGCAGTGTGTGCTCTTGTCTTCGTGGATCCAGCGGGCAGGCTCTGCGTGCTGGATATTACCATAAAGGATAAGGCTCTTCGTTTCATTGAGGTTTATGCCCGAGTTCGGGTAAACTTAGAGAAGCCTAAAATTAAGATGGTTGGCTACTGGAAATTGAACGCATAATTATTTGGTGAGCAAGATTTCCGGGGCCAGTTTTTACTAATGCTACAGCGGGAATTGTCGGGGACTGTGGTTGGAAATAAGTGGTGGGATTCTTTCAAATCAAAACTTAGATCTTTTGCTGCTGATTTTAGTCGTCGACTGAATATAGCAGGGTTAGCCACGCGAAAGTCTTGTGAGGAAAAAGTTGACCGGGCGATAAAATCCCGTGTTAGTGGGGACGTAGCCGAAGCTAAGGCGAAGCTGGTCTCCTTGCTTATCAAGAAGGATCAAGCACTGGTAGTTAGGGCTAGGCTAAAAAGAATGTCTTTCGAGGCTATGAATATGGCCGCTTAATTGCGTGCAAAGGGAGCTCGTAGGGCAACTAGTCGACATATCGCGTGCATCATATTGCCGGACAAGCGGACTGTGACTACAGACGCGGACATTTGTGAGGCTCTCCATGACTACTTTCAAGAGCTTTTTACCAGGGAGCCCAATCTGAGCGCTGCTCAGTTCGATGCCTATTTAGCCGACTTTGCCCGTCTTGAGGCGGCTGAAGCGGCTGGGTGCGGGGATCCCATTACAGAGTCTGAGATCTGGGATGCGCTGAAGCAGGTTGGCCTGCACAAGACTCCGGGATTAGATGGTCTTCCCCATGAAATGTACTTGAGGCAGTCGCCCGTCTTTGTCCCCTTGCTGGCACTGATTTTCAACAACTGGATGAAGCAGGGGTCTATACATCAACGCTTCACCAGGGGTGTGATCAAGCTGCTTCACAAAAAAAAAGATGGTGGGGATGCGGTAGATAATTATCGGCCTTTGACGATGTTAAGTACAGAGTTAAGTTAATTTTAGCCATGGTCTAAGCCGGCCGTTTTCAGTCTGTCCTCTCTAGTCTGATTGGTCCCGAGCAGATTGTGCTGTGAAGGGCAGGACTATTCAGGACAACCTTCATTTCGTACGCTTGATCATCGAGCAAGTCGACAGTGATGCCACGCTGATCAATTTGAATCAGTCCAAGGCTTTCGATTGGGTTGACCATCGGTTTCTGGAGGCTGTTCTTTCGGTCGACGGTTTCGGGCCTGACTTTCGCACTAGGATCCGACTGTTGCATGCGCCCCCGGTGCGCTGGTAGAAGTGAATGGGATAAGATCGAAACCTTTCATTTTGTTTCGCTCCATTCATCAAGGATGTCCGCTGTCTTCATTGCTGTACATTCTTGCGTTGGAAACTTTCCTGCGTCATTTGAAGACGAATCCGGTCCTTCGCAGAATTTCCTTACCTGGTGTTACCACCTCGGCCAGGTACTCCGCCTATGCTGATAACTTTTCGATTCTGGTGTCGAGCAGAGCCGAGATTAACGAAGTCAGCAAAGAAATCAAAGGGTATGATATGGTGACAGGAGCCAAGATCAACCGCGATAAGTTTGTTGGCTTGCGGTTGGGTTTGTGGAAGGGTTTTTTTCTCTTCCCAGACCTTTCCTCTGGACGGACGGACGGGCCGGTCAAGATACTCGGCATCTGGTTCGGTCCCGATCTCTTGTTGGAAATGAATTGGTCGGAGGTGAGAGAGAAGGCCGAGGGTGCAGTTCATCTGTGGACTCGGAGGAATCTTTCCTTGAAGGTGAGGGCGGAAGTATGTGCCTCGCACATCTACCCGATTCTTATTTACCGACTCTCCGTGCTTCCACTCCCGTCTGACACGTTATTGGCGTTTGTAAGACTCTTGTTCGCCTTCTTGTGGGGAGGCAAGGCCGCCAAGGTTAGTCGCGAGATCTGTTACCTCCATCCATCTGATGGCGGTCTGGGGTTGCCATGCGTTGAGACTCGTCGACATACGCTTCGCATTACCTATCTAGACAGGACGTGTATAAAATTAGATGAGAAAGGCGAATTCTGGAAGGAAAACGCCCGTAAAAATTTCCCATCATTAAGAAATGTGCGCTCGAGTGAGGAGGAGGCCGGGCGTACTCCTCGAGGCGATGGCACTTTCTATCGTGAATGTCGACTCTTACGGGCAAAGGATGGCCTCTCCGACGTCCAGCTGTTGTCTCGTAAGGCATTATATCAGGTGTTAGTTAGGGGGAACGTTCAAGATGCTTTGATAGGCGAGCTCGGTCTGATAAAGCAGGGGGCTCGCTGCATATGGCCTTGGGCGCCCGGGTTGAAATGTCTCAATAACACGAAGGCATCACTCAGCTGACTGTTGATTCGAGGGTCGCCAAAAGACTTCATGCAGCGGGTTTGGATATATCGCCAAACTGCGTTCGCTGCAGTGGGGAGGTGGTGACCCTAGGTCACGCTTTCTTTCATTGTAGTGTCGTAGCTCCGTTGTGCAAGTTTGTTGAAGACATAATTGTTTCGCATGCTGCGCGGAAAATTCGTTGTACTCGAGGCCAGTTCCGTCTGTAGCAATATAGTATCGCCATTGACTAATGCTGAGCACTATGTGTTCATTTGCTTACTCGGGATATGGACGACGCGACAGAAGGAATTCCATGGGGCCGAGAAGTTTACCTCTTCCCAACTGATCCTTTTCTTTAAGCATCAGGTCGGAAAGGAGGCGACTCCATCCATTGGAATTTGGCGAAAGGTGGGTGAGTCTTGCGCGTCTCTGCAGAATGAAAGTTGCTAACTTGGAGTGACATTTTGATGCCGGTTAGGCTGTCAAAATATTGGGATTGCTGGGTTGAACAATGGCAACCCTTCCCGTGTATAGGTTAGAGTAGGACGTTTTTTGCTTTAGTTTTATCTCTTTTTTCAAGTAAACTTAGCTAGGATATGTATGCTCATTGGCCCCCTTTTTTTTCTGGCCCTATTTTTTTCTTTTGTTTAATTCCCCATCCCTCCCGCCGTTAGGTGGTTAGTGATGTCAGTTCTCTGGTTGGTGTGGGGCGTTTTTCGTTTCGAGTGTTTTTCGTAATTGTTGTTGTGTTCGGATGAGTGTGTGTTTGTAGTGAGTAAATGGCTTGTACGAATGTTTTTACATTTTTCAAGTCCCGCATTGATTTCGTTCAGTTAATTGATGTTTCTCCTACAGTTAGGACTGTGGGATTTTTTTTATTACTAACACCATTTTGTTTAGTTTCTTGTACTCATTGTAGATACTCATTGGGGTTTTTAGATTTTTAAATTGTTATTTTATTCTCCACCCACAGACAATTAATTGTATATATGGCGACTAGTTAGGACTTCATAGAGCTTTTGAGGCATTATGGTGGATGAAGTAGGAATGGTAAGTAAGAATGAGTTGTTTTGGAGAAAGGGATATTGTTTGTATTTTGGGGTCAGTGATTGCAGCTAGCTAAGTTTAATATTAAAACAGAAGATAACCATCCTTTTTCCCTTTTCCAGTTCTATGTGAGTAGATTTCTTTTTCTTAATTCTTATTTAAAGTTTAATTTGTATTTTTGTTACATTCTTCTTGAAATAATCTGAACTGCAATTTATGCACATATCATATGAAACCTGATAACCTCACAGTAGTTTCAATTTTTTTGTCAAACCTTAACAAACATGTAAGAAAATTAAAAATGAATTTTGAGGCTCCATATGTGTTTAAGATTTTTAAAAAGTGAAAATTTTCAACCATAATAGAGTACATAGCTTTCTAAATTCAATTATAAAAATTCAATTACTGTAATTTCTGAATTACAAAAATTAGTTATTTTACTTCTGAAAATGCTTGTTCATATTCTTTAACGGTAATTTTATTTCATGTTGAAATAGGGTATGCAATAGCTGAATACAAAATGTAACATTTTTTTAGCATTTTCCCATTATCCAAGAATAGGTCCACTGCTCTAATCAGTTTATGGAAGGAGCGGGTGCTGCCAGATATCGATCTTTCTGCAAGTGGTCAGCAAATCGGTTACAACACTGAAGAAAATTCTCATGGAAGGGAAATAATTGTAATGCTTACCAAACTCCACTTAATTTTTCATTACAAATAACTTTGTTTCAATATTATGTTAAAGACATTTCATTTTGATGAACATAATGACTATCATCTAAATTGAAGTATACAGAAATTGGTTTCATGTGTATTTCATACTCATTGAAACATTTTCATTTTAGTACCTATCAATTTACATAAAGTATACATAAAATGTTGAGAAAACAAAACTCTTGAGTCACAGTATAATTAGACTTTTGACTGCAAAACATCCTGAATCCAATCCAATTGTGTGTGCCAGAAATCTGAACTGACATAAAAATGTATTTACATAAAATGTAGATTTCATAGAACTAGTGAGTTTTGTGACATATGCACACGTCATACTTTGCCTGCATATCATCAGGGTAGGTAGAGACAAATGGTGACTTAAAGTCAAAAGTTTGGACCATATTTCTTCCAAAATGAACTTTGGACAATTTCTGATGGAGACTAGAATTTTTCATTTAGAATAATGTTGATTAATTTAGAATTTTGTTTTTCAGGAAAGAAGATAATTGGAACTTTGGAGAAAAAACAAGTAATCAGTTGAAAAAAAAATAATATTTACACAAATAGATTGTTTCATTCTAAATAGGAAGAACAATTCACATCTGTTAATCTATTTTTAGTCATAATTTTGCACAATGTACTTAAAATGTAATATTAATAAGTGTCATATGCCCTAGTCGACGAATGGGTTTATAAGGCGATCATACGCCGACCAGAAGATATATACATTATCACATCTGTGGAGAGATACGGGCTATCTCTCCCAGATCACGACAATGGACAATTAGTAAACAAAAATATTTTAAAGAACACTGTCCGATTAGGATAATCGAACAGTAATCTTTTCCAAGGTTCGCTTCGGTTTCAACACGAATACTGATCCACAATTCAAGGATGAACGATAAGACGTAATGAATTTTGGTATAAGAATTTTAATATGTACATATACACAAAATATTAAAATAAAAGAAAATATAAGCATGAGTAAAACATCCGACGACCAGATCTCAAGACTTATGTTGGGATATCAAAATGTGCACAAATCCAAGTGGATTCGACTGAACCCGAATGGACAAAAAAATAAGTATGAATAACTACGAATACAGAAATCAACGCGTAACCAAAATACATGGGATAGGATTTACATATTATTATTTTGACATGTGGAAAGGTGTTTGTAAGAACATAATATTTATGGATGCATGTATATCTTTCCAACACGGGTCCAAAATATATAATTACTTATCTTTATATTCAGTTCTCTTTTTAATCATCGTCCTTTCTTTTCTCTCTCACGTTTCCTCTTTTCTTTCTTTCCTTTTCTTTACACAAATACAATTTCACACACAGTCCGGCTGTAACAGAGATGTACACATTCTTCCTCTCTCTGGTTTTCTTTTTTCTTTCTTTCTACTTCTGTATACAGTTCAGCTTGCAACAGAGATATATACTTTCTTCCCTCTGGTTTTCTCTTTTCTTTCTTTCTTCTTCTTTATACAATTCAGCTTGCAACAGAGATATATACTTTCTTCCTCTCTGGTTTTCTCTTTTCTTTCTTTCTTCTTCTTTATACAATTCAGCTTGCAACAGAGATATATACTTTCTTCCTCTCTGGTTTTCTCTTTTCTTTCTTTCTTCTTCTTTATACAATTCAGCTTGCAACAGAGATATATATAGTTTCTTCCTCTCTAGTTTTCTTTTTTATTTCTTCAAACGCAGGCTGTATTCTCAGCGTACAAATTTCCTTGCGTCTTCTGTGATAAATAACGCGATTTATCGTCTTCAATTTGGGGTTATCGAACAGAAATACATGTTCTTATATTTCTTGTCCGGAGTTGCCTGGGATGAATCGGAGAAGTTCCATCATTATCAAATGAGTCTCATCTTTCCGTTCATAAGTTAGCAGCGCTTCGATTTCGAGTCTTGCTCCTTCAAAGACAAGACAGCAACTGACTCCCAAGTAATTTTCTAATTCCCACGTGTCCTGCGTTTTGGCGCGAATTCCAGCTTACATCAGCCCCCTGTCTAGTTTCTGTCTAGATATCTGTTGCTACGGGTAATTGGGTCAGTCAACCTCTTGACTTGCTTTCCCAAAATGTCTCGAGACTCCCACGTGACCTCTTCTGTTGTCAGGCGAAGATTAACCTTAATATATGCGTGTATGCGTGTTTGGGCTATCTGCATCCGTCACATAAGTCCTGTGGAGATTGAAGCATTGAAAATGCTGGAGATTTTTTTTTTAATTCTGTTTCTTTATTTATTAAAAGAAATCCAAACTGGTCAGTTATTTTATTTTTTCTCAAATTTTTGACAAAATTAATTTAATAACTTTGAAAATTTATTACAAATTATTTTCTGATTAAAACTCGGTTTTAAGTAGTTTCATTTTGTAGGGAATCTAAAAAAATAATTTGTGATAGTTATTTTTACATAATCTAAACTTTGAATATTTAAACTGGAATTAAATAACAAGAAATTCAACTACATCCAACTCATGTGTACATTAGTAAATGTAGGCACACTTGTTTTTATTTTTAAATGTAATTAGCATAAAATTTAGTCTATTTATTTATTTAATTAAAGTAATAAATACTCAAGGGGAGGGTTTTTTGTGATGAAAGTTATAACTTCAGGACCAAGAATAATTTGAAAGAAAGAAATGTAAATATTTTCATTGGTTCCCTATTTACAGAATTTTCCATCAGAATAATAAAAAAAAGTGTATCGTCAGTTCAAAAAATTGAATCTGGTAAAAAAAATGTTTATTTTGAGAGAAGACTGCCAAAATAGCTTTAACTGAAAACTAGACAATTACTTTTTTCAAAAATTTTAAAAGTCGTTCTTGAGGAACTTTTCTTATCAGGAGGTCTTTCAAAGAACTTGACATTTCTTGTAGATTTTGTAAAAGAAATTCCCAAATGTCAAAGAACTCTTCTGAGAGAAAGTAATTTGTCATGTACATGGTGTGGCAGAAGTACCTCTCACATAATAATAAGACATTAGTGGCAATGGTGTCTTCATCTAGTTAATATCTTATCATTATGTGAGAGGCATTTTTTGCCACACTCTGTACAATACAAGGTACTCTAATTTCTTCAAGAATATTATTGCTGATGGGAAAAGATTTTTCTCTGCTTCTATATGGGCTTCATATGCCTCAGAAAAAAACAAGTGAAAAATTCAAAGAAAACTGCCTATAACCAACAAGAAAGATTGGAGCTAGTGACATAATGGTGTGGAGTTGTAATTCAGGTGTAGAATCATTGATAATTGAAGAGTCATTACCATTTATTCCAAGAAAAGGAGTGTCACACCCGCATTGATTGGGGTGAATTGTTTAAAAAAAGAAGAGAATCGCTGCTTTCCTTAGTTTTCCAAAGTATACAAAATTGACACAAATATAAGTATTATTCACGCTCTCTTGCAATTTTTAAATTTATTTCTGTGTGTCTATGAAAATGTGCGTCTTTATACGCCGGATATGCTGTATTTAATGTTTTCAAAACTTTTCTCTCAATAAAATATGGATTGTTGGATTTTTTACGCAGGAATGCATTATTAATAAGAAAAAGACAAGTTAGGTGTATATGATGGATTCGGTAAAACATCCAAAATGCTGGGTTCGATCATTTATCAAGTTGACAATTTCTTCAGTGGTAGGATAACACTCTGACAAACGTCCGGGTCTCTTTCAAATAACAGCTTCCCTCAGTCTCTGATTCAATCTTTCACAACATTTGACGGTGTTAACAGTCTGGCCAAGCACACCTATTCCATCCAAAAGTTATACTTGCCATCTATTCCTTCACTGATTTCTAAATTTTAAATTAAGTGGATGGATGCTGCTTGAACATATAATCAATCATGGATCCCGATTACGATCTTTTTCTTTCTCACAGACGACATTTATCCGGACTTCACACACATGACTGAGAGATGCAAGGCTTTCTCCAGTCACCATGTTCTTCGAGAATTATATATATATATATATATATATATATATATATATATATATATATATATATATATATATACATACACGGTTGGGCAATGATTGGACAAGTGAAACAGGCTCCATAGATAAATAACGTTATAAATGTTTTGTTTTGACTTAAATAGTCAAGTCTAAACAAATAGCCTGAAGATTGCATTCAAGTACAAAACAGACTTTCGTTGCTGGCTGTTGGTCTCAGTGTCCCCTTTTATATTTTATATTTGCATACGCTCTATCCGTGATAGTATATTATACACACTATGTCTGGTTTTAGTATGTAATTCAATGCCTTCACAATAGAATTTCGTATGATTAACCTTTGGTAAAAATGTTCTGGATACATTTATTGCAGAAATTAGCCAAGTAATTTTTCAACTGATCTATTTTCATCAGAAATATTTGCACTAAAATAATTGATGCTGTGAGATTGCCACTGTAACAGTATACTTATTGATATTTATTTTTACCTTCAAATATATAAACATCACTGTAATTATCTGCCTGTCATTAATTCATGGTCATATTTTACTTCAAATAAATTATTGTAATAAATATAAAATTTTTGACTGCATAAAACCATTCTCCTTACCAACTGGGTCCAACGACGATGAAGCTGTCGAACTTTCTCTGCACAATTTCAAATCCAAGAACCATACTCGTTATCACAATAATCAATAGTACTAAATTACAAAGTGAATAGCTTTTCAAGAATGAATAGTACGTTTGTTGGTTCGAATCCAGCCAAAAATGCATTTCATTAAAATTATATATATATATATTTATATATATATATTAGTGTGCGCAAAATGAACGGTTGATATAATATCAACTTATGGTGTTCTGAATTTCATGTGAACTTTTTCTTTGTACGTATTACACCAAGAAACGTAAGATTTAAATCCACATAGATTCTCCTAACAATGGATAGGTTTGGTGTAGGTCAGCAGTAGGGTTGCCGACTATTACTCTCGGATTTTTGTGTTCAAGTTCAGCAAAAATCCGTTAATGACTATTTTTCTTCTTGTAAGAAATAGGTTATTATTTTCGGTTGTAAATTATTAAATCCGCACGTTATTTAATGATTTATAATAATAAATTTAAAATGTCTCCAGAGTAAAAGTAAATGTTCAGTCATCCACCAGGAAGACAGGATCTGACGACATTCGAGCCTGTAGACTGTACAGTGAACGGGAATTCTTGCGTGACTCGATTGTGAACTACTTTGCCGTTCACATGTATCTCTACTGATCTTACCGTTGACGCCAAACAAACTTCTACTCCACGAAGCCGACACTAACGTTCTTAGCAGTTTTTGCCGTAACAATTTTAATAATTCTGGAATTAAGTAAAAAGAAATCAATTGTTGAACGACACAAGTGGCGACAATCAATTCTGGATGAGTAAGTGTACAAGTACTCCTCGCGCAGCAAGCGGTATGAAATGCTCCTGAAAATTCTATTGAATAATCAATACACTTTTATTCTATAATAAAAAAAAACTCAAATCCAATAATTTATTTAAAGAATTAACAGCGGATTCGAACCTATTACTATAAAATCGAGAGTCTACCGCACTTGAAGTCGAAATAAATTGTCATTTTATGCGCTAGAAAGCTACTGATCATTGCAACGACTAAAATGAAAATTGAAGTCAATCAGTCAGTTGTTGAATGACACAATATAAGTGGCGACAGTCAGAATGCGTGCGTGGTGAAATGGTAAGTTGTTTGACAACCACGGTTTCGGTGCGAGTTCGAGTACTGAAGTAAGAAGTGCTTTTTTCAGTTATATGTCAGTAATGGTTCTCCAGGAATATTTTCCGAAATAAAAGATATAATTTGTTCGCGGAGTAGTTCAGAGTTTCAGGTGAACTTTTTCTTGGTATATATTATGCCAAGAAATGTAAAATTTATAAATTCTTAATATCAAGCGACTATCAATCGGTTTGGTGTAAATCAGTGGTAAAATTGCTGATAGTAATTGTCGGGTGCGCGTGTTCAATTTCAGCGAGTATCCGTATACAAAATTTGTCATCGAAAAAGTAATGCGTTAATATTGTCGGTTGAAAATCAATAAATCCGTGTCATATTTTATAATAAATTTAGAATGTTTTTCAATTAAAAGTTGTCATTGAGTTTTCCACCCACCAAGGTAGTACCTGACTACATTCGAACGTATAGTCTCTACTATTCGATCCCGAACAACTTCGACGTTCGCATGTAACTCTACTGACCTAAACCTTCAGCGTTATTCGATCGGGAACCAATTAGCAGGTAACTCTACTGACCTAAACAGCTACAGACGATAACCAACCCTCTATAACGCCTGCGCCAAGAAGCCGCCACTAACGTTCTAAACATTTTTTGTTGTAACAATTTTACTAATTCTGGAATTAAGTAAAAAGAAATCAATTGTTGAACGACACAAGGGACGACAATCAATTCTGAATGATTGATAAAATTCGCACACCTTTACAACGAAGCAACTAATTTTCCGCAAAGATTCTATTAATAATCAATACACTTATTCCATGATAAAAACAACCAATAATATATTTAAAGAACTTAACAGCGGACCTATTAATATAAAATCATAAACGGACTGCTCTTGTAGTTACTTACTAAAGTCAAAAACTCTCGCTGATTTGAACCCGTATAGAAAGAATAGCAGCTTGTCACCTTACCAATGAGCCAACATATGCCGGCTAAATAAAATGTTATTTTATGCACTTGAAACCTTCTGATCATTGCAACGACTTAAATGAAAACTGTAATTAGTCAGTTAGTTGTTAACTGATACGATATAAGTGGCGACAGCCTGACGGATGAGTGCGTGGTAAAGTGGTAAGTGGTTTAATATCCCTGGTTTCGATACGAGTTCGAGCACCGAAATAAGCTCTGTTTTTCAATTATATTTTAGTAATGGCTTACCAGGAATGTTTTCAGAATCAAAAGGTATGATACGTTTGCGGAGTTGTTCCGGCTTTCAGGTGAACTTTTTCTTGGAATATATTATATCAAGAAATGTAAGATTTATAAACTCCTAAAATGAGGTAATTATTAGTCGGTTTGGCATAGCTTAGCGGTAAGATTGCTCACTGTAACTCGCGTGTTCGAGTAAGCGTTTATGCATTTTGTCTTTGTGTAAATAATACTTAAATATTGTATCGTTGATGGAGTAGTGGTTAGGTCGAAAAAAACATGGGATTTTTCAATTACAAAAGGTATGTGTGTTGGTTCGAACCCGGCCAAAGACGCATTTTATTAAAAAATATTTCCTTGCGCGCAAGATGATAGCGATTGGTGCTATGCATTTTTTAATGCCAAATTGAATAAAATATCAGTATTTATTTTCCGTAAGATATTTAAATAACCAATATATATGTACGTTGTTGAGGGCTTGAAACGCCTGGTCAGTACCGAAGCCTCAAACATACAAAGTTTATCATTTACAAGCAACAATTCGCAAGAAAGACAAAACTAGAATTAACCAAATGCAAAATAACATTTATTCAAAAAAGACAGTATGTACTGAGTGTGTTTGATTTGATTGTATACGGTATTAGTGTTTGAGTATATTATGAGGTATTGTGCACATGGTGAAGAGTTCGAAATGTCTTTTCTTTAATTACATGTTCGAGATCAAATGTAGAAAGAAAATTGTCAGTGAAACAGTACTTAACTGGTGTCGCTAATATGGGGTGTTCCTAGTTCTTGACATGGTTACCATGGCGATGTCGGGAATCAGTGAGTTTTCTCTTTGGCCACGGTCGTTGAAGCATCGGAATAAACGGAAAGTGACTACTTACCTTCCATCTGCCTACATGAAGTTCACAAGCTGTTGCATTTCTCCCTCCAGAACTGAAACTTTATGTTTAAGACGGCTGTCGATGACGTAGGGTGCGGACGTATTTGTAAGCTAAAATACGCACCTACTTGAGATAACTGCTCGGGACGAGGAAGATGAGTGGAGGGGAAAAAAAAACTTTTTTTTGTTTTTTCTTTACGACCAATCGTTTTTAATGTACACAAACTAAAAGGGAGATTCGGACTGCCACTTGCTGTATAAGTTCCAAATTATTTGAAACCCGTTTGTTTCAATAAATTTACGAAATCCTGTTTGCTTATATGTTCACGTATGAGCAATCAAGAGTTTAACTTTGGTGAAGTGGAAAGTTCTTTGGTAACCACGGTTTCGATGCGAGTTCGAGCACTATAATAAGCTGTATATTTTTTCAATTATAAGTCAGGTATATTTTCAGAAATAAGAGGTATGATTTGAGCTCAGAATAATTTGTTTGCAAAGTTCACGTTAACTTTTTCTTGGAATATGTTATACTAAGAAACGTAAGATTTATAACATCATAACATCGGCTAGCAATTAGTCGGTTTGGTGTAGGGTAGTGATAAGATTGCCGACCGTAATTCTAGGATTCGTGTGTTCAAGCTCAGCAAGAATCCATTAACGAATATTTATCTCCGTGCAGGAAATGCATTAATGTTTTATTTGTGGATAATAAATTCAGAATGTTTTTAGATTAAAACTGAACATTAAATCATGAAGAGAGTCCCTGGCTACATTCGAGCTTGAAATCTGCGCCGTTCACAGGAATTCTTGCGCTATTCGATCCCGATCACTTTGCAGTTATACAGGTAATTCTACTGACCTTGCCGTCGACTCTAAGCAAATCTC